>JAHZTW010000005.1:14872864-14983039 GCA_020283515.1 Alliaria petiolata | reverse complement strand
ATCACCTTTGAAAAATCCTAAACCTAACTAGCAAACTACTCAGACATGGTGAATGAAGCAAACATCATGAATAAAGAAGAATACATAAAAGAGATCAATAGATAAATAAGGGAGTTCCAAATTTGCTTTAAAGGAGACAAATTCTTCTCTCCAAAAACTCTCTATAAATCTCTCTCTAAATTATTCTGTATTATAAAGGGTAGCCTAAACAATGCTGGAAAACTATATTTATAAGGGAGGATTTTCATCCAGGGGCAATCTTGTAATTCTTCAAAGCTTGGACAATTTCTTTTTTCTGATGGAATTGGGAAACTTTGGTCGTCCTTCCTTGGTGTCGATCGACACCGAACGTAATTCTGCTCTTCTGACTTCATCACTTCGCAGCTTCTTGCAGAATGCTCCAAAAAGTTTCAGAATCTCCAATTATGCTCCAAACGTAGTCCAACATATAAAGACTCTAATAGGACTCTAAAAGTATTAAAAGACTCTATAAAAACACTTATATCATGACCTAAAAGTGGATAAAAACCATGATATATCAGCAGTCTGTGGATCGTGGACGTAGAAGCCGAGGACGTGGAAATCGAGGTGGACACGGATAGAATATCGCATTAAAGTCAATCGAAATAGTGAAACTAGTTTCGATTTTTTCTGGTTCATTTATGTTCAATTTCTTTTCTCAGCTTGTTACCACTTTATTAAAACTGCATGATTACGGTCATGGTCTGTATGTTCTTTGAATTAATATATATTCGGTAAAAAAAAAAAAAAATGTGGTGTAGTTAGCTAATCCGATCGACTTTACTTCACGCTTATTTTTTAACTTGAATAACCCAAACCCAACCTAAAACCAAAAAACTGAATCCATAACATAGTTCGGCCACCCCTACTTATTGAATCTATGTCGACGTGTTAAAATTATTGATTTATTTCCTATGATGTTATGTTAATTAAGACAGCTAAAGTCAATGATAATTTGATAACATGTCAGATTAACATATATTATTTGCTTTGAAAGGATCAAATTGGTCTTTAATTAATAGTATGGGTGGTGAAAATAATATACTAATACTCGAGAAACAAAATAAAATATCATTTGTTCAAAAAAAACAAAATAAATATAGATTTGATTCTTCTGGCTCAGTTTTATTTTCTTCCAAATTTGGTCAGAAATCACAAAGTACGAGGTGGGAAACACGAAACCTTGAGAGATAATTTAGCAGAAATCATTTAGTGATGCTGTCTAAAAAAATCATTTTAGTGATTCTATGAGTCCTGAGTATAATAGATACGGAACAAAAACAAATATTATTCAAAGTTAAAAATATAAAAGCAACGTGAAGACACGAATTAATCAAGTGATGAAGACACGAATTTAAAAAAAAAAAAAAAAAAAAGGGGGGAAGTTGATGATATATAAACCGCATGTTATAATAATTTTCTTTATAATATATATAGTATTAAAAGGCCAACGGTCTCCTTTTGTCACCGTTGCTACTTGCTATATATATAAAACCATCAGAAAGACGTGAACAAAAATAACATGATACGAGAAAATCTACAAATAAGAAAAAAAGAAAAAAAAAAGAAAAGAAGAGAAAACCTTTTGCTCTTAAACAAAAAAAAAAAGAGAGAAGACTGTCGTTTCCCTAAGGTCAAGGTGTCGTTTTGTTATTTTCTCTGAAACAAAAAAAAAGGAGGGACGTAGAGGAGAAGAAGATGAGGATGAAGAATTTGGGAAACATAAGATCGATATTCATGCACGCGGACGGTGTGGATTGGATCTTGATGGGATTAGGGTTAATCGGAGCCGTCGGTGATGGCTTCATCACTCCTATTATAATTTTCATCACTGGTTTATTACTGAATGACCTCGGTGGCTCTTTCAGTGATGGAACCTTCATGAAGTCCATCTCCAAGGTCTTTTTTTCTCTTCTTTGCTCTTTGTTTTCTGTTTTTGGTCTCTATTATATTATATGTAAGTAGACATGAAAAAGTTGACCAAACATGGCGTGATCGATACTTAACCATATATATGTTAGGTTTATGAATGATAATAAAAATCTAATATAATATATGAGATAAGATATTCCATTATATTCCAGTATTCCACTAATTTTCAATTGGTTTTAAGACGAAACAAATGTGAATTTTGACATAAAATGACTGTTGAGAATATATATATATTTAGTTTTCATATGAAAAGAGTACTAACATTTTTTTTTTTTTTTGGGGGGACAAAAGAGGACTAACGTTTCTCCTTCTTTTTACACAGAAAGTTCTAGCTTTGCTTTATGTGTCTTGTGTCTCTTGGGTAATATGTTTTCTTGGTAAGTATATCGAGGAAGAACTAAACATATTTAGAATATGTTTCTTTCCTTTTTTATCTAAAAAAATATCAAATTAAAACAGTACATTGGTTCCTTCTAATATTATTATTATTATTATTAATTTAGTTTTATGGATGGGTTTTATTTTTTAAAAACAAAACAGAAGGATATTGCTGGACAAGAACAGGGGAGAGACAAACAGCTAGAATGAGAGAGAAGTATTTAAGAGCAGTATTAAGACAAGATGTGGCATACTTTGATCTTCATGCCACAAGCACTTCTGATGTTGTCACTAGTGTCTCCAGTGACAGCCTCGTGATCCAAGACGTCCTCAGTGAAAAGGTCTGAACTTTGTATTATTATCTATCATAATTCTAATCATGTTTTTTTTTTCTTTTCTAAACGGGGTTTTGATGATTTTGAATTCAAGCAGTTACCGAATTTTTTGATGAATGCATCGGCGTTTGTTGCAAGCTACATCGTGAGTTTCATCATGCTGTGGAGACTCACAATCGTAGGCTTCCCGTTCATCGTCCTCCTTGTGATCCCTGGACTGATGTACGGTCGAGCCCTCATCAGCATCTCGAGGAAGATACGCGAGGAGTACAATGAAGCTGGTTCCATTGCCGAGCAAGCCATCTCGTTGGTGCGAATTGTCTATGCGTTTGGTAGTGAGAGGAAAATGCTATCGAAATTCTCAGCTTCGCTTCAAGGCTCGGTGAAGCTAGGGCTGAGACAAGGACTAGCTAAAGGAATCGCCCTTGGGAGCAATGGTATCACTTATGCCATTTGGGGGTTCATGACATGGTATGGAAGTCGGATGGTTATGTACCATGGTGCCAAAGGCGGTACTGTCTTCGCAGTCATCGTATGCATAGCCTTTGGGGGCACGTAAGTAGAAATGTTCTAGTTTTCTTGGCACAACAACAAACCATATTGTAGTTTTGATCTTTGGTATCTCTTGCGTTTTTCAGATCACTCGGTCGAGGTTTGTCGAATCTCAAATATTTCTCAGAGGCGGTCGTAGCAGGGGAAAGGATTACCAAAATGATAAAAAGAGTTCCTGATATTGATTCGGACAACCCTAAAGGTCAGATTCTAGAGAAGGTTAAAGGAGAAGTCCAATTTAAGCACGTGACATTCATGTACCCGTCTAGACCAGAAACCCCAATCTTTGACGATTTATGTTTGAGGATTCCACCTGGGAAAACTGTGGCTTTGGTGGGTGGAAGCGGATCGGGAAAATCAACGGTGATATCACTTTTGCAAAGGTTCTACGATCCAATCGCAGGAGAGATTCTCATAGATGGTGTATCCATTAAAAAGCTACAAGTGAAGTGGTTGAGGTCGCAAATGGGTCTAGTTAGCCAAGAGCCAGCGCTCTTCGCCACATCGATAGATGAAAACATATTATTTGGTAAAGAGGATGCATCCATAGATGAAGTAGTGGAAGCTGCAAAGGCATCTAACGCTCATAATTTCATTTCCCAGTTTCCTGATGGTTACAAAACTCAGGTAAGATTCCAATTTTATGAACAAATTGGTTACGTTTTCTTTTAAACATAACGTACATTTGTGTTTTTTTTCTTAAACAAAAAAAGGTTGGGGAAAGAGGAGTACAAATGTCAGGAGGACAGAAGCAGAGGATAGCGATCGCACGTGCGATAATCAAATCACCGACAATTCTCCTTCTTGACGAGGCAACAAGCGCATTGGACTCAGAATCCGAAAGGGTAGTCCAAGAAGCCTTAGACAATGCCTCTCTTGGTCGTACAACTATTGTTATTGCCCATCGCCTCTCTACTATTCGTAATGCTGATCTTATTTGTGTAGTCCATAATGGTCGCATTGTCGAAACTGGATCACACGAAGAGCTCATGAAAAACTTAGATGGTCAATATACTTCTCTAGTCCGCTTACAGCAGATGGAGAATGAAGAATCAGATGTTGACAACACTAGTGTAAGTGTGCAAGGAGGTCGATTCTCGATCTTGAGAAAAGATTTGAAGTACAGTACTCCAAGACTCCATAGTCAAAGCCGGTCTAACTTGCTCACAGCTTCAAGCATTGATATGAATCTTTCTAGTTCGATACCTAAGAAGAAGAAGCCGCACGTGCCATCGTTTAAGAGATTGATGGCGATGAATAGACCAGAGTGGAAACATGCATTGTATGGTTGCATAAGTGCAGGCTTGTATGGGGCTCTACAACCAATTTATTCATTCGCTTCGGGATCAATGGTGTCAGTGTATTTCCTGACGAATCATGACGAGATCAAGGAGAAAACGAGGATCTACGTGTTGTGTTTTGTAGGTCTAGCTCTCTTCTCTTTCTTGATCAATATCATTCAACATTATAGTTTTGCTTACATGGGCGAATACCTAACAAAACGTATCCGAGAGAAGATGCTCTCCAAGATATTGACCTTTGAAGTCAATTGGTTCGATCAAGACGAGAACTCGAGTGGTGCAATTTGCGCTAGACTAGCAAAAGAAGCTAACTTGGTATGTCTTCCGCCTTATTAATTGTTAAACTTCAGTGAACAGTTTTATTACCAATTCTTGAACTTGTAATGTTTTTTTGTTATGATAGGTGAGATCGCTGGTTGGTGAACGGGTGTCACTATTGGTACAAACTGTATCGGCAGTGATCATAGCTTGCACACTTGGTTTGGCCATCGCTTGGCGATTAGCCATAGTGATGATTGCGGTGCAGCCAGTGGTTATTGTGTGCTTCTACACTCAACGCGTTCTGCTTAAGAGCATGTCGAAAAAGGCAATTAAAGCCCAAGATGAGAGCAGCAAACTAGCCGCGGATGCTGTCTCCAACATTCGAACCATCACAGCTTTCTCGTCACAAGAACGGATCTTGAAATTACTGAAAAGTGTTCAAGAAGGTCCACGGAGAGAAAGCGTCCGCCAATCGTGGTTAGCTGGGATTGTGCTCGCAACTTCGCGAAGCCTTATGACGTGCACTTCGGCTTTGAATTTCTGGTATGGTGGTAAGTTAATCGACGATGGCAAAATCGTGGCAAAAGCATTCTTTGAGATGTTTACGATCTTTGTGAGTACGGGTCGGGTTATTGCCGATGCTGGGTCCATGACCACGGATCTAGCCAAGGGCTCGGATGCGGTTGGGTCCGTGTTCGCAGTGTTAGATCGATGCACAAGCATTGAACCGGAAGACCCAAATGGATATCTCCCTGAAAGGATAAACGGACAAATCGGATTTCATAATGTGGACTTCGCTTACCCAACACGACCAGATGTGATTATATTCAAAGACTTCTCCATTGTGATCGAAGAGAGGAAGTCGACGGCGATCGTGGGTCCAAGTGGGTCAGGTAAATCCACAATAATTAGCTTGATCGAGCGTTTCTATGACCCGTTAAAGGGTACTGTGAGAATCGACGGCCGCGATATAAAGTCGTATCATCTGAGATCGCTTCGTCAACACATAGCTCTGGTTAGCCAGGAGCCAACGTTATTCGCCGGGACGATCCGAGAGAACATAATGTACGGAGGAGCATCTGACAAGATCGACGAGTCGGAGATCATCGAGGCGGCTAAGGCAGCCAACGCTCATGATTTCATCACATCGCTATCTGACGGGTACGACACGTACTGCGGGGACAGAGGTTTACAGTTATCCGGTGGTCAAAAACAGAGGATTGCGATCGCTCGTGCGGTTCTGAAGAACCCGTCGGTGTTGCTCCTCGATGAAGCGACGAGCGCTTTGGACAGCCAATCAGAACGCCTGGTGCAAGACGCACTCGAGCGAGTTATGGTCGGGAGGACGAGTGTCGTGATCGCACATAGGCTTAGCACGATCCAAACCTGCAACGCGATTGCCGTTTTGGACAAAGGGAAAGTGGTCGAGTGTGGGACTCACTCGTCCTTGTTGGCAAAGGGCCCCACGGGTGCTTATTTCTCATTGGTCAGTCTCCAGAGAAATCTCAGTTGAAGGTGTCAGCTGTTTTTATAAATACATCTCTTTCTCATGCTTCTCGCTCCCTCTGGACGTTATCAATCTAAATTTATTCTTTTAGATTTTTGTTTATGAAAAGTTAACTATTTAATTATGTATACGAGGGAAAGTAAAGTTTCTATAGAAGTCGTTTCTTAGATCCTTAGAGGTGAAAGTAAACGTCTTACTATTTTTTTGGACTCGAGTATATCAATCTTCCTTCAAGCAACCCACAAGTAAGATTGGCTTTAACTATGACTCCACCATATTCTGCAAAACATAACAATATTATAAACATGAAAGCTTGCAGGAAAAATATAGGATAATATATAAGAAGCTACAAGCTTGGTCTACATATATTATTCACTGTGACGAGAAATTTGACAATGCAATCTAGTCATGTTGACAGATACTATGAACCACTGCAACTATGTGAGAGCCGGTTTTCTGATCATTACCAGTCTCTTCACTATTCTATAAGGATGTAGAAGTCCAAGTGACCAGGATTCATAAGTTAATTCTATGCAGATTATGCTTTTTGAAGTCGTAGCCACCCAAACAAGCTATATAACACATGTCTACATCCCTTCAGGATGAGAATTCCAACTAAAAAGAAGTAGAACCTATATCCGATGTCGTTTCCTGACTATACGGTGTACAAAGCATCATCGATACAATGAAATGCCCAATACACCACAAAAAATCTATTTATGAGCCTTTACAAGAGACTGGCTGCTTCAACCTGTCTAAAAGAAATCTGGTAGGGTCTATATGTGATTGATGCCTTCTATTTTTTTTTTAACTTTGATATTCTGGTTAAGCTTTACTGGTTTCTGCTATATGGTTAGACTAACAGAGAGCAAATAAGTTTTAGGAAAACAAGAGACTGAACATGGATATATCAGACCGTATGTCAACATTTCATAAGCCCATAACAGATGAATGTGAATATAAAAGCTTTTGGTTCCAGTAACTTAATGGCATTTCGCAAAAGTTGTTTCAAAATGAAACAAATAATTTGTAAGGGTCAACATACTTGATCTCCCTGGAGAAGTAAGCTCAAGACTTCCAAATTTTCTGCCTGGCAATGTTGGCATTGGCATCTCTTTTGCAGCTCCTCCCCGAGTGAAGCCAATGTCTGTTCCAGCTCAGAAGCCTGCTTGTTTTCAATCAAGGAAACTATTCTTTTGAAAGAATGGCAAATGCAAATAAAAGTACAAGCACTGGCTTCCTCTTGAATCCGAGGCGGCTGCTGCAGAGTGCAGGCTGTCTCTAAACAAATAGAACTAGTTGGTGCAAACGTGATAAATGATCGCTACGACCTCGATTATAAGTTTATAAACCATGCTTCACTAGCTAACGAAAATAAGGATATCAAGCGAGAACTTGCACTGAATTTGTTTTGTCTGTTATGGCCTCCATGAGTGACAATTTCTTCTCATACTCGTTAAGCTCCTTCTGCAGCTACATGTAGAAAAACCGAGTTATCAATCCCATTTTGTTCTCTTTATAGAATGATTGAAGAAACAAATAAAACAGGGAATGGTAAGCTAGCATTTGGAGCAGCGATGTAACTTTCAAGATTGACACAAAGACTTAAAAGCTGGTGAATTACCTGTTCTTTTAGGTTCTGCTCTGCAAGGTGTGCTTCTTCCTCTTTTGCTAATTGAGAATTTACATCAGATAGCACATCCTTGATAGCTTCTGAATCAGCTCCATGACTATCCTCAACAAATTTGATATCTGCTATTACGAAACATATCCACAAGCCATCGTCTCTTAATAAATAGTGAGAACCCAGAGAAGACGATTAAACTGCAAATAGTGGCTACTCACTTGCTGCTATGCTAGTAATATCATCGTTGCCCACACTGGAAGCTACTGTTTTCTGAAACACCCTATTACCAAGCAAGCACCTCAGATGTGTTGCAGCAGCATAAGATGAAAAGGCCTAGAATAGAAAATAACCTTATTTCCTTGTTCAGCTCAGTCATTTGACTTATAAACTGGTCCCTGTATAACAAAAAGAACAAGAAATTACTAAACACAAACTAAGTTCATGTCAAGAAGCAGAACTAATTATGATGTTAGAAAGATGAAATCACCTGAGTAATCCTTCCTTGCTCTTTGTTTCGCCAACCACATCAAGTCACCCACAAAAACTCCAGAATTTCAAACAGAGAAAATAATCAACCATAAGCACTGAACCTTATATAAACAGTGTGTATGAAAAAACCTTGAGAGATTCCACTTCACTGCCAACGGTTGAAATCTCATCTTGAAGAAGAGCAATCCTTGCCTGAAAAAAGTACAGTTTCGAATCAAAACACTCACGATAAGAAAGAAAACTAGATCACGCATTCTGTACATGGTAATCGATCAGATCGGGCACTAAATGCTCTAAGCATCTCACAAACCAAGTGGATTAAGGATAATAGAAACCTCCAGAGATTGAATCGTAGCATCGTTCAAAGACAATTCAACTTCGTAGCCGTTAAGCTCCTCCTCCGCCACTTCTTTGATACGCTTCGCGTGTTCAATTTCTGCATTCGCTGCTTCCACTTCCGATTGTAGAGACTCGATCCGCTTCTTCAATCCAACCACTCTTTGCTCTTGACGAGAAAATCACCAACAATCAGAACCATATTTCTCTAATAATGAAGATCAAATCGCGTAGAACTAACGCCTAAACCCTAAATTGAACGAAATCTCCAAACAAAATGCAGATCAACTTATAATTTTTCAAATTTCTGCTAGACGCCTTCCGATTCTCCACCGTTCTCTTCTTTGCGAAACCTCGAGATCTTTTCCAGAAAGCAAAAAAACAACAAAGCTACAATAAGTATGAAGAACTTACCTCCTCGAGATCTTTCAGATGTGAAGTCGCGGATCAAAGAGAGAAGCTGCTTCTGCGCATCGATTCCCGCCATGGTTTCTCCGTTTGTTTAGCTTCACTGAAAAATATCTCAGTTCCTTCCGTTCTGAAAACGCTTGCGTCTGTGCGAGGCGGAATAATCAGCAATGTCGGCCCATATTTATGAAGCCCAAAATATAAAGCCCAAATACCTTGGGATATTAAATTATCGTATGGAGGAAGTATAGCTCTGGGTCTCAACTCTCAATGTTTATATACGAAGCTGACACGTGTTGCATGTGCATGCTCAATTTTTTTCTATGGATAATTTATTTTTGACGAGAGTACAAACAACTAGTACAAATGCAGTGGATGATAAACATATTATTAAATAGTAAAAAATAAATATACATATATATTTCGAACAATTAATTATTCAGATAAATTAAATGTTGAAAGGACCATAATATACTCTTTAAATTATCTAGGTCAAAAGGTTAAATGGATCGATTTTTTTTTTTTTTTTAACTTTAAATGGATCGATTCTTATAAGTTTCTTTTGCTAACACCTCTGTGTAATTGTTCCATAAAAATAATCACAAAAGTTACTAATATCACCGTCGTTATACCATTATTGAACTACTCTCGTCCGTCACAAACTATCGTACAATCACAACAATTTCTGCATGTTTCTTTATCTTCTTTGCGATTTTCAAGAACCAAAGATTCATGACCAATAAAAAACGTTATTTCATTAAATATCTAAAAATGATGTGGGGTAAAAAGAAAACAAAAGAAACCTCCATAAAACTAGTATAATATAAGGTATATGTTCCATTATCTATCATTCTATATATTGCGTTACAAAGTTCAAAAAAAAATTATATATATGTATATATTCTGTTACCAAAATGTTTATATTAAGATTCAAAAAAAATGTGTATATAGAACAAGAAGAAAAAAGGTCTATCAAATAATGAACATTGGTCTAGTACGTGGTTGTGGCATGTGTAATCTTGCAGTAAAAAAAAAAAAAAGAAAAAAGGTCTAACAGAATATTCACCACCATAGCACTGTTCTTGGAGGAGAATCTGTGAACAGATAAATGTTCATAGGATCCACACAGGAGCCACGTCGAATCCACCATATCTGAATTTTATTTTTTCGATGCTAAGATTTAATTGCAAAATTGACTATATTGTAAACTATAATGGAATACACGAGAGTTGGACAAAGTTATTTTTTTATTACCAAAAAGTTTTGAACTGAATCATGTAAGGGTAAATTTGATTAATAACAAAAAAAATTTTATCAAAGTAACCAAATAGTTAAAGAGAGATAAGAAGAGATAAAGAGAGAAAAAAGGTGATTTTGCTTAGTTTGTAAATTTGAGTTTTTTTTATGGTTATTGAACAAATTTTTCCATCATGTAATCCATCACGTCCGCAATTATATAATATATAAAATTAGTTATGTTCCAAACATCACTCGATTTTTGAATTTAGAGTTTGCTTAAAATATTTGTTTAGTTGATGTGTTGGACAAAGTTATTACTATGTTGCATTTATGATTTTGTTCTCAAAATGTTCTATCGATTGTATTATCAAAGACCAGGTACCCATACGATAAACAGGCTAAACGACGGTTTAGTACTACTAGTTTTTTCATTAATTTTAGGGTCAATTTTTTTTTTTTCCATCTGATAATATTGATACTTTGAAAGTTGATACAAAAGTAAAATACATTTTTGAAATACATTGACTTACACAACAAAAGCTATAAAACATTGACTAATATTAGGATAGAAAGAGATAAAAGCCGGAAGAAGCAAAGAGCAAAAGGTAGAACTTGTAATGACACCAACCACAATCTTTACCATAGAACTATGTTGACGCTACAGCCTGCTGAGAAACAAGAGAATCGAACACCCGAACAACACATCACCTCATAACAACACTTCACCTCCTCGAAGCAAACCAAACCCGAAGCTAGGCACCAAAAGAACTCCATCAGCAAAACCGCAACAGCAAAGAAGGCAGAAAAGCACAAAAACAAGAACTAACAACCACCCATGACAAGCACTTCACGGAGAGAAGCTTTCGTCATAGAACAGGGCTCAAGACACAAAATCTTGAAAACAGATCGGGAAAACACAAAAAAAAAAATCAACATTTTTTACACGCTGACACTCGCGAACACTGTCAAATTTTTATTTTATGATAGTGGATATATAGGGCTACAAACATTTTAAAAAAAAAGTTAAACAAAAAATATTTTGGGCTTTATATATAGCAAAACATATATGACTATTTAACAAATACGTATTTTCAATTAATATTATTTAAAGTTTTTTTAATAATAAATATAAAAAATATTATAATTATTTTTTTGCTTTGAACCACCATTTTTGTAGGACAAGTATTTTTATCGTGATTAGGGAGAGTTAATCTTCAGCTTTGCCTGAAGAGTTGATGGAAGAAACACAACAAAAATATATCTAGACATGTGTGTCATCCGATATAAAATGTCATTAATTTTTAATTTTTGTCAACATGTTAATGCTATTAGATATTAATTAAGTGTTGAAGTACAACAATGAATGATCCATTAATCGTATGGTGATAATTAATCCCTTACTCAGAATAACTATTGCCCTCTAATAGATAGGCTTTATCTATGGAAAAGATCCATTAATCATGTTAACCCTTCACTCAGAATGTTTAAGAATAAAAATGTAAGCACTATAGTGATAGTCTATATGGATGTACACGTTGAGAGATGATGTGAGGTTTAGTGGTTGTGAAGGAGAGTGATAATCACTACTAGTCTACTAGTAGGCTAAGTTGAAAAGCAATTTGTGATGACTGATGGCTGATGGCTGATGGATGGCTGATGGCTGATGAGCCTTTTGCCACTTATGGAAACCTGCAACTCTTATGAGATTGGTAGATATTTTTTTGTTGCTCGAACGAGCTTGTTAAAGTGAATGTATATAGTTCGACTAAAGTGGATTTTGGTTTTCGTACAATTAAGACATGATATGACATGACATATCTTATAATCACCCACTCACAGTCACTCTCAACCTCCACTTTCTTTTTATCTTTTTATCTTTTTTCTCTTAAACAGTATTGTAAGATTGTAATTGAAAGGCCGTTTGATGTCAAAAGCAAATTTGTAAGATGTAGTTGTATTTGTAATTGCACATGTAAATATAAGTTTAAAATGTGTTTCATAATTTATAGATGGAATATAGCTTTTGTTCGTTCAAACGCGGGAAATTAAATTAATTGAAGAAGAAGAATAAATTTGGAGAATATGGCAAATATGGAGAAGGAGAAATTTTTTTTTTTTTTTTTAATGGAAATACAATCAATGAAATCAAGTTATGCAATCTGCAGTTGATGGCTCTAGAGAATGGTTGGATTCTCAAAGTCCCCACGAAGTTGTATCGATCAAGTAAGTAAATGACAGGATGATTAACACTAATTGCGTTACTGCTTCCGATGGTTTTCTAAGCTAAGGAAGCATTTTGCTAATGTCTTAACGACTCTGGAACCAGAGTTTCAAGCTTTACTAATAGCAATGCAGAGTCTTTGGAGCAGAGGTTTACAAGAGTGGAATTTGGAGGGGATTGCTTGGTGAATGGTACACAAGTGAATTTTGGGATTCAATAGTTGGACAAGAGAAGTTCGACATTGGCCTCGATCGGAAGTTTGAAGATGTGAGAATTATTTGGGTTCATCGACAAGGAAGTAAAGTTGTATTTGCCTTTTGATCAATTATTAAACTCGAACCACGTATGTCTAATACAAATCACACTTGGAAGTGGGAAAGCATGGGTTATAAACATGGCTCTGATTATAATTAAATATGTCACTATCAGAATGTATCTTTCTTGGTTGGTTGGTTCACTACTGAGTCGCTTTTACTATATATTCTTGGGTGGCCAACTTGGAATCTCTAAAAGAAAAAGCAGTTTTCTAAAATGTAGTATAAGCCAAACGTTCAAATACTTAGCAAATTACCATTTAAACGTTAGAAATATGTGTGTCATTTTTATTTTATCTATAATTCTATAGGTTTATAGCACTTCAAATTCTGGGCGCGCGGCATCAAGACACTTTAAACGCTAGTTACTGTTGGATCGCCGTTGAGAGCGTTTAGCGTTCTAATAATTTAACAATCGACAAAAGAAATGACATTCTTTTTTTTATTGCTTAAAATGCGTAAATTTCAAAATAATAAGTGAAACATAAAGAAGGTGAACTAAAAGAACAATGTGTCCCCCACCGGTTTTATTCTTGGTGTGCCACTAAATTTTGTACGCAATATACAAATCATTACACTTTGGCGAAACTCATGAAAGCTTTTCTTTCTTTCATATCACTTCATTAGTTATATTACGATCGAATCCTAGGAGAAAGACTACGGATCCCTAAACATGTTAATGTAGAATTTGGTGAGTACTAAATACAGAGCCGTGCATGAAGCTAAACATATGATACATATGTATAGGGCCTCACATTTTTTGAAATTTTTTTAGGACCCAAATGTTTTTAATGTCTTTGCTATTTAGTTCTTATGTTTGTTTGATTTACTTCTCAAAGTAAGAAATTTTAGTTTAATAAACAAATAATCTAAAAAAAAATATTTTGCCAAATTTGAGTTGCAATTTTAATGTTTTAATATATTATCTAGGGCTCCGACTTTTGATTTCGTATTGGACCCCAAATATTTCAAGTACGGCTCTCTGACTAAATAAGTAGAAACCCCAAAGGTCAATTAGTGTATACACATATTGGTTCTTATATGTTTGATCTACAATCAAATTAAAATAAATATTTTGCATCCTTAATACCTAACTGAAACTTCTCTATCGACTATTGAGACCATTTGCACATTTGGCCGGAGTTTGAGCATTTTGTTGTAACAACCCGTTTGCGAGGTTCGATTTGGATATTTTTAAAAGTTAAGAGAGTACTTTGAATGAATAAAGACACATTTTATAGAGTTATCATTATCTTTTTGTTTTGTGCGTATATATATTTATAGTGTTGTATTTAGGTCAATACCTGAACTATATATCACTTAAAGTAATTATTAAAATTTAAAAGAGCACAATGCACAATGAAACAAACAAGTTCTTGATAATTAACTAAACTAGCATACTTGCCGAGCTATTAGGAACCAAGAAATAGATAGTGTGATTTCATATGATTGTTATATTGTCGTCACTAACTACAACCTTTGATTACACTAGTGGGTTCCATACATTATCCTCTATCTTCTTTTTTTGTTCATGCAATATAACGCATGCGAATGGTGCATATCGGATTTAACATCAATATAATGCATTGTACTTAGTAAGGTTCAAGCAAATGAAATAGAAATCATTTCAAGAAACTAAAACATTTTTTTCGTTCGCTATTTTTTGTGAAGAGAATGTTCAAACCTATTTGTGAAGAAACACACACACATATTTTTTTTTCCGGTAAAAACACACACACATATTTATTTTTGATGTCTGAGCATATCTACCCTAGTTTTGTAGTATATGATTTAGTATGAAAAAAGACTTTACCTACGATGTCTTACAGTGTAGCATAATTAGCTTACAAAAGCCAGCTGTGCCCTAACGATATAAGTTATTTAATATATATATATATGCCAATAAGAATAATTAATTAGCAGTGTTAGTTTTAATTTAGTGGTATAAATGTATAATGCTCTTTTCTATAAATTTCGCTTTCTTTTCCCCTTGTTTCTACGCTTCTTTTCTATAATAAAAAACTAATTGATACATACGAATTTAATAGTAAGTAATATTAAAACATAGAAAACGAACTGTGCCAACTATCAAACATACAAAAATGAATAAAAGTTAAAGCTATTCATTGATCTACTTGACTACTTCTGTATAGAAAATCTAAATCGTAGTTTACACCGATCTTGTAATTATATAACCTGCAGCTTCTGTTTTTCATAAGTTAACAAAATGTTAGTATAATCATTGGATATATAGTAACAAAGGGTAATGTTGTACTTGTAGAAGTCCAATATATAATTAAATTTATATAATTAAATTATAAGTCAACGTTTACATAATTTAAGCTATAAAATAAAACGTCACCACATACGTACAACCCCTGGATATCACCCACGGGGACGGTATCATTTGCCAACATAATGTGTGTTTAATGTATTAAATTATACGTATTAATTCAGAATAAGCATATCCCCTTTTTATTTACATTGACCCAAATCTAATTCGATTAATTCGATGAATCGGGAACTCTCTTCGCTATACTTGTTCATCGTATTAATGAATCTGGATCAAAACCCGAAATACGAAGTGGTCCACGCACAATTTGCATGGTCGCTCAACAGAGAAATCGAATTTGAAATCTCTATGAATTTATGGCATGTAATCTTAGGTTGTCAACTTCTACACTACAACACGCGGGTTGCATATCAATTATTTGATGATAACATTATATATGTATACTTCAAATTTTGATGGAGGTAGAATAAATAAATTATTCAGAGGCGCAGTCCAATATTCGAGTAGCATCTCACACAATATAATAGAAGCAAACTAAGATATACAACCATAACATTTTATATATTATTTTATAGAAATATTAATGAAATTGATAAAGTAATATTTATCAATTTAGAGAGAGATTTGTAATTTCTTAAGTTAAATATATGGGAATCTCTAAAAAAAATTTTAAAAGTAGCTCCCACTCCCAATTTAAACCTCAAAGGTATCTCATTCCTACAAAATATATCCAATACACGAGTTCATGCGAGTTCTGATCCCCAGCAACCAGATAAGACCCTCAGTAATTTGATGTATATATATGTCCTAGATATTGTAATCGTGTCCGCTTTTCTCTTGCTCTCTTACCAGCAAGAAGTACAGAATCACTATTCATAATCGCACAATATTTTATAATATAAATATAGCTTTGACATCAATATTTTATCCTCAGCAATACCATCAAAATGCTTAATATTCTTATTATTTAAGACATCCATAATGTTTTTAAGGCATTTTTTTTTGTTCAACTGTAAGGCTTATATGCTTTACAAAATGATCACAAACTCATAGTATTCGAGTTTAGGATTCGAGTTTTTCCATTATAGATGTGTTAAATAATAAGAATACTAAGCATTTTATATATTTCATAGATTAGATTAAGTTTCAGCTTGAAATTATTTGTCAAAAACAAACATAATGATTATTTGGTCGTCTAATGTTTAAAATTTCATGTGTAAAATTATATTTTATGATATTTAAAATGAGGATCTTAAAAAAAAAGTTACACTCTTGCACACACAAAAAAAAAGTTAAACTTATTGTCGGAAAACTGATGTTTATCATTAGAAAAAAAAACAAAACAAATAGATGCATATATAAAATGTTTATGACCAAAAGAGAAAAAAAAATAGAATAGTATTCATGCTCTATATATAACGTCACTTTATTAAATACTTGTATTATCCAATTATAACCGTACCTAGGATTCTGGAGCAAAAGCTTATACGGAGTAGTACTTATTGTATTATACGATAAATAAATACTCCAGAGTTAAGTGTGTACAAAGGCTGCAGGGAAGGCTGCTAGGCACGCACATGCCTCGCATAGGGAATTGCTCGCAGGTTTTAATGTCGCAAGAAGACGAATTCAATTCCATGCATGTGCATGCTTACTAGATATCATTGATTACTAGAATTAGACCGCCTTCATTTCAAGCGATATATAAATTAATAATCACTATAAATTAATAAATTTTGTTGGTTCCGAATCGGACCGATGTAAAAATTAGCAAAATTCGATAAAATAATAAGATAATAATTTTTTTAAAACTCTTATGTAAATATATGGTCCCAATAATAAGGTAAATTAATATTTATACATCTAAGAATATCTTATTATATAAAGTAGGATGCATCAAAGTTAGTTTTTAACATGATCGTGACATGTGTCAAGTTAATCGATTAGATTTTGACACGTCTTAAAAAAATTCAACCAATTAGATTTTAACATAATGTTTACATAAATCTAAAAATTAGTTTAAAAAAAAAAAAAAATAAGTATCTTTTTCAATTACTAATACAAAAAAAATCGAAAAGGTAGATAAGTAAATTAAGAAAAAGAAAATAAGTTTTTTAATGTTTTTCATTTAAATTAAGGAAACTGTATGATCAATTACTAATACTAAAAGGAAAATCAAAAAATTAGTAAAATAAGTTTTTTTTTCAATTGGTAATACCAAAAGAAAAATAAAAAAATTGAAAAGGTAAATAAGAAATTTAAGAAAAAAAAAGTTTCTTTTATGTTTTTTTCATTTAAATTAAAAAAATTGTATGATCAATCACTAATACTAAAAAGATAATAAAAAGGTAAATAATAATTTTTTTATAATAATCATTTTAATTTATTTTTACGGATTTAAAATATCTTATTAAAAACCCTCGTATATGCGGATCCTAATCTAGTATATATATATATCTACATGTATAACTAAGGTAATATAGTAAAATATGATTAAATTATTGTTTTAAGTTTATAAAAATTGTTGATTTATCTTTAAATTCTTTGATATGATATTTTCCAAAATGAATTTTATAACTTTGAAAATATTTTTGTATTGTTTCCTGATGAACGTTAAAAGTTCAAACCGAAAATATCTCTATAAATTAATAACTCTATAAGATAATAAAATCTCGAAGTTTCAACATTATTAATTTATACAGGTTTTACTGTATTTAGAAATTTGTACATGTCAATAGTACTAAAATATCCAAAATGTTTTTTGTTGTTTATTTATCAGCTCGAATTTATATCAGATAGATTACCACAAAAACTGCAAAACTAAATACATAAAAACAAATTTTAAAAATAAAATAAGGGTGTACTACTCTTCTCCTTTATCACAACGGTAAACAGTTATTAATCAAATCCACCAATTTCAAAACTATTTAAGAAAAAGTATATGATGTCAAAGTTATAATATTAGATAAATTGAAAATATTTTTTAAATGATAAAATTCTATTTTTATCACATAATTATTCTTTTTCATGTACTTTCTCTTTCATACGGTTTCTTACTTAATTTTTTTATAAAACACTTGTAAATTATTTATTTTTCAGATTATGCAATTATACAGATCAGTGATTTATTTCGAGTGATATTTAAGAATTTTACACATAAATTAACATATTTTTAAATTTATAATTTTTTATTAAAGCATCATTTATTTTCTAATTAAAACTAATTCTGATATTAAAAGTCCTATAGAATATAAATGATAAAATATAAAAATATTTCAGTTACTTTAACATTATTTAAAATAATATAATTTTTTGCTCAAAACATCACTTATATATAATAAAAATAGAGTGCTGTGATATTTGTTAGTAACATACCATAAAATAACATACTTGTTTATCCTAAATAAATTACAAATGAAATTAAAATATTGTATTTAGATTCTCATTTCTAATTCAAGGTTTAGATGTTTTCCATTAGATAGAAATTTTGAATTATTTTGATATAAACTGATATTTGGAAGAAAAAAACTGATATTTGGAAAAAAAAACTGATATTTTAGAGAATTGTCTTATTTAAATTTTTTTTTTTTTGTTGTTGTTGTTGCTGCTGCTATAACTGTCTTATTAATTTGATACTTCAAAACAGGTTTTGATAAACCAAATAGTATGATCTAGTATTTTAAATTCTATATAAGTTAGACAGCCGTAGTTCCGCGAGAAGCCAGCTTCTCCCTAGCTCTCTTGGTTTCTATAAATATCCGCCGACTACCACATTCGATCAACGATAATGTGAATGAAGCATATAACAAAAGCATCACATACCAAAGAAATCTAAAAAATAAAATAAAAAGGGGGAAAAAAGAAATAAAAGGTTTCCGCTTTTAATATTACTGCACGAACAGAGAACCTCTCGGGGGAAAAAAAAACAGAGAGAGAGAGAAACAAACTGCTGTCGTTTCATTAAGTTAAAGGTGTCGTTTTGGTTTCTCTGTCTTTCTTTCTCTTTAGAACAAAAGAGAAATGGGTAAAGAAGAGGTAAAAAAGACTGGGAAGAAGACGATGAAGAGTTTTGGAAGCATAAGATCGATATTCATGCACGCGGACGGTGTAGATTGGGTGCTGATGGGACTAGGGTTAATCGGAGCCGTCGGTGATGGCTTCACAACTCCTCTTGTTCTTCTCATCACCAGCAAGCTCATGAACAACCTTGGTGGTTCCTCTTTCAACACTGAAACCTTCATGCAAAGCATATCCAAGGTCCCTTTCAGTTCTCTCTCTTCTCTTCTATATCACCACTTGGTTTTCTAATTAGATCTTATGATCACAAGCTTCTTTTTTTTTTGGATGCTTGATTTTCAAATATCCGTTGACATTTTTTTTAGAAAATCAACAAAATTACAAATTGCTATTATGTGAGGATATATACAGTAGGTCAAACATATATTAACCAGATTGACTCCTCCAAGTCGTTTTTTAACAGTATACGGTTTAGACTTCAGTTTATGACGACCCATGCACTTCTAAATTTATTATATGTGTCTCTATAAGGAAAGAGGACTGATGTTTATTCTTCTTCTTTTTTTTTTTTGGGTAAACAACAGAATTCTGTTGCTTTGCTTTATGTGGCTTGTGGATCTTGGGTTGTCTGTTTCCTTGGTAAGCTTTTTTTTTAATAATGTTTCCTTTCCTTTTCTATTTAGTTGACCCTAATCAGATTAACGAATATTTAATTTTTTTTTTGTTAAAAACAGAAGGATATTGTTGGACAAGAACAGGGGAGAGACAAACAGCAAGAATGAGAGAAAAGTATTTAAGAGCGGTGTTAAGACAAGATGTGGGGTACTTTGATCTTCATGTCACAAGCACTTCTGATGTTATCACAAGTGTCTCTAGTGACAGCTTCGTCATCCAAGACGTGCTTAGTGAAAAGGTCTCCACCATTCTATCTTTCATTCTAATCATTTTTTTTTTGTTTTTTTTTTCTTTCTAAACCGGTTTCTTATGATTTCGATTTGGTGCAGTTACCGAATTTTTTGATGAGCGCATCAACATTCGTTGGAAGCTACATAGTTGGCTTTATTTTGTTATGGAGACTCACCATAGTTGGCTTACCCTTCGTTGTCCTCTTAGTGATCCCGGGACTTATGTACGGCCGAGCCCTTATAAGCATTTCGAGGAAGATACGCGAAGAGTACAACGAGGCCGGTTTTGTAGCTGAGCAGGCCATCTCTTCTGTGCGAACCGTCTATGCGTTTTCCGGGGAGAGGAAGACGATATCCAAGTTTTCAACCGCGCTTCAAGGCTCGGTGAAGCTAGGGATTAGACAAGGGCTTGCTAAAGGAATCACCATTGGAAGCAATGGAATCACTTTCGCCATGTGGGGGTTCATGTCTTGGTATGGAAGCCGGATGGTCATGTACCATGGTGCTCAAGGTGGTACGGTCTTTGCAGTAGCCGCCTCTGTTGCCATTGGTGGCGTGTAAGTATATATAACTTGAAAGTGACCCGCGCGTTGTGCGAGCATAAAAAATTACTGATTTTACTAATATTATTGCATGATACAATGATAGATATGCAAAACGGCCTCAACAATTAAAATATTAGAATCGTACACAAATGTTATAGAGATGTTTTAATCTATAGTTTTGTTTGATCACGTAACAATTAGAAACCAGTGCTTACGTATTACAGTAACTAGAATCAGCCAACACGTAAGCTTATCGTTTCAAAAAAAAAAACACGTAAGCTTATAGGCTGATCTTAATATTTTATCTATAGTTTAGAAATTATTTAATATATATTTTAATCTTTGCAACTATTTATGGTAAAATTTGTAGTTGCAAACGAGAATAATTACATTATTCGTTTTGATTTGTCCATAAGTTCCCTCTAAAATATGTTAATTTATATGATAAATTTCTAATATTTATATAAATTCATCTTTTCCATTTGCACTTTTGGATGAATGGGAATTAAGAATATAATTCAACATGTTTTACATATAGATCAATGTTTTGGTGATTCTTTTCATAGAGTAGTAAGACTAAATAGTTATAAGTTGTTTTCTTATAACAAAACATTACAAAAAATGATTTTGGTGATTCTGTTTATCATGATCTTGATCTTTGGTATCTTTGTTATTGTTTCAGATCCCTTGGCGCTGGTTTGTCTAATCTCAAGTACTTCTTTGAGGCGGCTTCAGTTGGGGAGCGAATCATGGAAGTGATAAACAGAGTTCCCAAGATTGATTCAGACAATCCGAAAGGGCAAAAACTGGACAAAGTTAGGGGACAAGTCGAGTTTAAGCACGTAAAGTTTGTGTATCCATCCAGACCCGAAACGTCGATATTTGACGATTTTTGTCTGAGAGTTCCGGCCGGTAAAACCGTGGCTTTGGTGGGAGGAAGCGGGTCGGGAAAATCGACTGTGATATCGCTTTTGCAGAGGTTTTATAACCCCGTTGCAGGAGAGATTCTCATAGACGGTGTATCCATTGATAAGCTGCAAGTGAAGTGGTTGAGGTCGCAAATGGGTTTAGTTAGCCAGGAGCCTGCGCTTTTCGCCACATCCATAAAGGAGAACATATTGTTTGGTAAAGAAGATGCATCCATGGATGATGTTGTGGAAGCTGCCAAGGCCTCAAATGCTCACAATTTCATTTCTCAGTTGCCTAATGGCTACGAAACTCAGGTTAGATTCCATTCTTGAAAACATATATTATATTTATTGCATTTCTTTTTGTAGTTTTTATCGGGAGGTTGATTTAGTTTTTTGTGTAAGCAAATAGGTTGGGGAGAGAGGAGTGCAAATGTCAGGAGGACAGAAGCAGAGGATCGCGATCGCACGTGCAATAATCAAATCACCGACAATTCTCCTTCTTGACGAGGCAACAAGCGCATTGGACTCTGAATCCGAAAGGGTAGTCCAAGAAGCCTTAGAAAATGCTTCGATTGGTCGTACAACTATCCTTATTGCCCACCGTCTCTCTACCATTCGTAACGCTGATGTTATCTCTGTGGTCCAGAGCGGCCATGTTGTTGAGACGGGATCACACGATGAGCTAATGGAGAACTCAGATGGTCAATATGCTTCGCTAGTCCGCTTACAACAGATTGAAAAAGAAGACGCAAATGTGAGCATGAGCGTCAATGTGCAAATAGGTCCAATCTCGGATCCTACCAAAGATTTGAGAAGTGCTTCAAGAGTCTCGACTCTTAGCCGGTCAAACTCTGCTAACTCTGTTACAGGTTCAAGCATTGTGAAGAATCTTTCTGAAGATAATAAGCAGCCTCTACCTTCGTTTAAGAGGCTGTTGGCAATGAATCTACCCGAATGGAAACAGGCGTTGTACGGTTGCATAAGCGCAGCCTTGTTTGGTGCCATACAGCCGGCGTACGCATATTCTTTAGGGTCGATGGTATCGGTTTATTTTTTGACGAGCCACGACGAGATCAAGGAGAAAACGAGGATCTACGCGCTATCTTTCGTAGGACTAGCCGTGCTTTCTTTCCTGATCAATATCAGCCAACATTACAATTTCGCGTACATGGGCGAATATTTGACCAAGCGTATCCGAGAACGGATGCTCTCTAAGGTGCTAACCTTTGAAGTCGGCTGGTTCGATCGAGATGAGAACTCGAGCGGTGCCATTTGCTCTAGACTCGCAAAAGATGCTAATGTGGTTAGTACGTAGAATCTTAAGATTACAGCTTTTTAACGCTTAACGTTTTCTTGATCTTTCTAGTGATTTGGTTTTATGATATAGGTGAGATCGTTGGTAGGGGATCGGATGGCGTTATTGGTACAGACCATATCGGCTGTAACAATAGCTTGCACGATGGGTTTGGTCATCGCTTGGAGGTTAGCCCTTGTGATGATCGCAGTGCAGCCGCTGATTATTGTCTGCTTCTACACTCGCCGGGTCCTGCTCAAGAACATGTCGAAGAAGGCAATCAAGGCTCAGGACGAGAGTAGCAAACTAGCCGCAGAGGCTGTTTCAAACGTCCGAACCATCACGGCCTTCTCATCACAAGAACGTATCATGAGAATGCTCGGAAAGGCGCAGGAAAACCCGCGGAGAGAGAGCATCCGCCAGTCGTGGTTCGCAGGGATCGGGCTCGCCATGTCGCAGAGCCTCACGTCGTGCACGTGGGCTTTGGATTTCTGGTACGGTGGTAGATTGATCGATGGTGGTTACATCACGGCCAAAGCTCTGTTCGAGACGTTTATGATCTTGGTTAGTACCGGCCGGGTCATTGCCGATGCTGGAAGCATGACCACGGATCTAGCCAAAGGCTCGGACGCGGTCGGGTCGGTTTTCGCTGTGTTGGACCGGTACACGTCGATTGACCCGGAGGATCCAGATGGATATGAGTCGGAAATAATAACGGGTCGTGTCGAGTTTCTCGATGTGGACTTCTCGTACCCAACTCGACCGGATGTGATGATATTCAGAGATTTCTCGATTGAGATCGACGCCGCGAAGTCGACGGCGATCGTGGGTCCAAGCGGGTCGGGTAAATCCACGGTAATCGGGTTGATCGAACGGTTTTACGACCCGGTGAAAGGTGTTGTGAGAATCGACGGTCGCGATTTAAGATCGTACAATCTGAGATCGCTTCGCCAGCACATAGCTTTGGTTAGCCAAGAGCCAACGTTATTCGCGGGGACGATCCGAGAGAACATCATATACGGAAGAGCGTCTGATAAAATCGACGAATCAGAGATCATCGAGGCGGCGAGAGCGGCGAACGCTCACGATTTCATCACATCGCTAACGGACGGCTACGATACATGCTGCGGAGACAGAGGAGTGCAATTATCCGGTGGTCAGAAACAGAGGATCGCGATCGCTCGAGCGGTTCTGAAGAACCCGTCGGTGTTGCTCCTCGACGAAGCGACGAGCGCTTTAGACAGCCAATCGGAGCGCGTGGTGCAGGACGCGCTCGAGCGCGTGATGGTTGGGAGGACGAGCGTCGTGATCGCACACAGGCTGAGCACGATCCAGAGCTGCGACGCAATCGCTGTTCTAGACAGAGGGAAACTCGTTGAACGTGGGACCCATTCGTCCTTGTTGGCAAAAGGACCCACAGGTGTTTACTTCTCATTGGTCAGTCTCCAGAGAACTTCTTGTTAAAATAAAAATGCTTTGAAGACGATTCACTAAAACTCTTGAAGCTCTTGTTTTAAAGAACGAAAAGGGGTGGTCATCAAAGAGACGATCCATCTTTCTAATGAAACTGACCATATGTTATATAGAACGCCATTTATATATATTATATTTGTAACCAAATATATATCAAAAAAAAAACTCTTGTGTTTAAAGCAGGCTACAAAATTACAAACACTAGTCTATGTTTTCACTTTTGTGAAAGGTATCTTACGCTGTCGAAGCGCTCCTTCATTGCGATCTGAGAGGAAACCAGAGTTCGTAGTACTTTAGCTTTCTTCATATGAACAAGTTTGGCTCATAATCCAGAAACGACGAAAATAGAACAAAGATTGTTTCTTTCAATTGAAATAAAAGTTAACAACTTCACAAATTGAATCACAAACTTAAGGTTTTAGGATGGAAATTTGATTACGAAAGGCATAACTGATTAGTCCGGAGAAGGCAGAATCAGACCTAATCTGGAGAGCACGAGTGCCGAGTATCCTAGCGCGTTCATACTTGGTCATGAACCTTGATGTTTGACGTGGACGTTGTACAGCTTCCTGCTCCATCTTATCCTCTGTTGTTTCAAGGGGGTTCACCAGTGATATCATCATTGTCTTTAATCTCAGCATCATCCTCTACTCCTTCCTAATCAGAACAGCTAATCAGAAAACTGCAAGTGATATAAGCAATATCCATGTCCATTTCTTGTAAAGAAGGTATAACCGCTCACTTCAATCTCCGGCTCTGCTGGCTCGTCCTCGTACCTACAGGACAATAGATTGGGGCTTCTTAAGCATATGAAAAGAAACAGTCCCGGACAAAGAAAGAGCATTTTTGAACATAACTTAAACCTAGCTCCAATTTTACTCCCAAGTTACACTCGAGAAACTCAAGTGTTGTGCATTTAAAAGAGATGGGAAAACATGAGTTCAAGTAAAACCATAGTCGACAGAAAGAACGAAAAAAAAATGGAATGGATTAGCCTATAATTAATGGGGAAGTAAGTATTTATTCATCTTAATTCTTAAACCTACTTGTTAAAAATCTTGTATGGAAAATTGAATCTTATTAAAGGGCCCATAAAAAAAAAATTTGACCGTTGAGATTCGAACGTTAAGCTTTTACAAGACAAACGTTGCGGACCGGACAGAATCGGATTTTTTTTTTTTTTGGGAAACAGTTTTTATAAAAATAATTGGAGTCAAAATTTATAATTTAAAAAAAATAACTTCCGTTCTTAGAGAAATGTCTATTTTATTTTCTTTTCCTGGCTATGCCGACGTTCTTATAGAAGAGGTCGTCTTTTTAGTACTACTAGCACGACCTATAAAATTCATTTCGATATAACTTACTTTAATAATCGATTGTCGGTTTGATATTATTGAAAATTTCATGGTAAACTAAATTTTTATATTAAAAGAATTTTAATTCCTTTCCGATATATTTATAATTGAATTCAAGAAATTTTTTATTTTGTTAAAACGAATTCAAGAATTGAAACATCTTCTTCTTTGTCTAACAACAAAAGAAACATCTTCTTTTCTTCTCGGGAAGCTGAGCTTGGTTCCTTTTGCATTATATAAGTAAATAGAAGAAAAGATACTAGCTATGAGTGAATGAGTATGCATATTCGAAATCACAATACATACAATAACAAATGTTTTCTTATCGAGATAATTAATAATATAGTTTTCACCAGCTTTGATACTATTGAAAGCAACTCGTAGCAGACGTAGATTATTGTTATTGAGTTTTCTTCTAATTTCTAAATAAGAAGTCGCTAGAATTGGTAATGTTAGGAAGTTTTTGTAATTAGGTAAACATAATTCCAAAGTGATGTATACTCATGCCAGAGAATAATGATATTGCCAGCCCACAGTCGCACATACAGCTGTATTCAAACATAACACTATATTTTTTTCTTTTTCTATTTCTCAATTTAGTTTTAATGAATAGTCGCAAAAAAAATGTGAACTTTATTTGTAAATCAATTTTATAAGAAAGCAGTTGCATGATTAACATAACACCGATAATAAAAACAAGTGAAAAGGGTAATGGCTGCTTTTCGGTAAACACAAAATAATGGAATAGAATTTTGTTATCAAGATGCTGGAGTTAACAACTCTATACTATAGTATAAAATTATCGATACTCAAAATGGTAAAATTCCGGAGACGAAGCGATGTTTCATTATAGCTCTTAATTATAGGAACTGTTTAAACTTTTAATAGAACAAAAATATTGGAAAAACGCATGCATGTGACCTTTCGGAGACTTACCTCTGATGTCAATATCAGTATTATCTATTCTTATTCGACAAAAGCGAGGGTGACTTGCATTCTACAATAATGTGAGCCAAGTGCACGATGATACTCGGTATATATGTACATCTATCAAGATAGTACGGATGTGATCATCACCTTGAGGTCCTTCACTTATCAAACACACTTGTTTTGATAACGTGTTTTAGAGATATTCTTAGCCACGCCTAAACTAAGCCAATGTGTTAAATTTAAAGGCCTCCAAAAAGAAACTAATGTGTTAGTTTTAGAACTGAATACTCCATAACAATAACATAAGATATGTGTATTAGTCACAGAAATTTGTTTGGCATGATGCTACAATTAGTATATCATTGTTAGTATCAGAGAAAAGTAATAATAAAAACTCTACTTAAGGAAACAACAAATTCTAGTCATAGGAAATGGTGAAAACCTGCAAATGAAATCCATCTAAACGAGGTATATTCACATGCTGCTTACAGTAAAATACAAGCATTTAAATTAATACAAAGAGCATTGTATTGTATCCAATGAATGTGAGCTGACCATTTAAATATATTAGTCTTTTGGGCGTCAGTCAATTATTATATATTATTAAAAAGGTTTTATATATATTTGAAATCAGTAGAAAAGCACATGCATATATGGACCCATGTGTTCATTGGACCATTATCATCAACCCATATTCTAGATTGCTGGATTCCTACAACCTTACATGCTTTCCTTTTATATGTAACATTTATGCCTATGCGTGTAATGTCTACAGTTACATGCGGATTCATTTAATTAATAATTATTAGTTAATCTCTGATGTTTAATAAAAAGTTATGTCATCTATGTCAATATTGACTAAGATGGGGTCGTTAATCCTCTCTCAATATTTATAGCTGCAAACCAAAAGTAGTTATACGTTGTACTTAAGGTTAAAATTTCTGAACACTCAATAATTAAATTCAAATCCAAGATTATATAAATGGTACTATTAATAATTTTTTTTTCTGTTGCTAAAATATTAGAACGGCTACATGCATCTTGCCAATAAATATGTCGATATTGTGTGAATATGGAAATTGGTAATACAATTAAGTGATTTACATATCTATCTTTAATGTTTTCTTGGTCATAAATATATCCTTAATGTTTGCAACCACATACAATGAACAAATATTCACGAATACTTTTTTTCCGTGTTTCAAATTGAATGTTCTCAATATAAACTCGAGTTTAAATCTTTAGCAAAAAAAATTAATAACTCGAGCTAATTACTTGGTATTTTTCCCCTTTCAAATTAATTGTTCTAGAAAGAAAAAAAAAAAAATCTACAAAAAGAACATTGACAGTGACAGTCACAAACGAGTTTCAAACAAACGTAATTTGACCGTGTTTTTTTTTTTTTTTGTTGACAAAGATTGACCGCGTTTCTTTTCTTTACAAAACCGCGTTTCATTCCTCCTTTGTCTTCGTCTTCTTCTTCAATCTCTCTCTCTCTCTCTCTCTCTCCATAAATTTCAGAAACACAAAATCCAAAACCTTAAAAGATCCCTTCTAGAGATCTTAGCCAGTCTTCAAACCGATCCGTTCTCTCTGATGATGTCTGGTTCTAGATTAGTCTCTAGACTAATAATCTTCGTGATAGTCTCCACAGCTTTCTTCACCGCCGGATCGATTCGATTGTTCGCAGGTGAAAGATCATCATTCGACGATGCATCTTCAGATTTCATGGAGGCTCCAGCATACCAAAACGGACCCGAATGCTCTGTTTTAGCCGAAAACAGACTCTTGTTAGCTTGTGATCCTTCAGCCGTTCATATAGCTATGACCCTTGACCCAGCTTACTTGCGCGGCACGGTTTCTGCAGTCCACTCCATTCTCAAACACACCTCTTGCCCTCAAAACATCTTCTTCCACTTCATTGCTTCGGGTTCGAGCCACGGTTTGCTCGCAAAGACCCTCTCCTCTGTTTTCCCTTCTCTGAGTTTCAAAGTCTACACCTTTGACGAAACCATCGTGAAGAACCTAATCTCCTCGTCTATACGACAAGCTCTCGATAGTCCCTTGAACTACGCGAGAAGCTACTTGCCCGAGATTCTTTCGTCGTGTGTTCAACGAGTGATTTACCTCGACTCAGATGTGATCGTGGTCGACGACATCCAGAAACTGTGGAAGATTTCTTTATCCGGGTCAAGAACAATCGGCGCGCCAGAGTACTGCCACGCCAATCTCACCAAATACTTCTCAGAACGTTTCTGGTCAGATCGAACGCTCTCGAGAGTCTTCGATTCCAAAACGCCTTGTTATTTCAACACAGGAGTGATGGTGATCGATCTGGGGAGATGGAGAGAAGGGGATTACACGAGAAAGATCGAAGATTGGATGAAGATTCAGAAAGAAGAGAGGATTTACGAGTTGGGCTCGCTGCCGCCTTTTCTTCTGGTGTTTTCGGGCGAGATCGAAGCCATTGATCACCAATGGAACCAGCACGGTCTAGGTGGAGACAACGTCGTGAGTAGTTGCAGATCGTTGCATCCTGGTCCGGTGAGTTTGATACATTGGAGTGGGAAAGGGAAGCCATGGGTAAGGCTTGATGGTGGCAAGCCTTGCCCAGTTGATTATCTATGGGCTCCTTATGATCTTCACAAGTCACAGAGACAGTATCTTCAATACAACCAAGAGTTAGAAATTCTTTGATTCATTCAATTCTTTTTTTCCTACATAATCTCATGGATTCTATTCTTTTGTTAGTAAGAATTTTTGTTTTTGTTTTTTATGTACATAAAACGGAAATACATTGAGGATTTACGCCTTCCATTGCTCTATAACTGCTTGATTTTGTTTAATACGTCTCTGATTAAATGTGCCTATTCTTTTGTCGGATCTTTGTGGAATTATTACCAAACAATTATTTAGCTCAACTTTTTGCACCTACCATTATATTTTTTTTTTTTTTTTTATAAAAAAAAACATTATATTTTTCTTTGAACGGCTTTTTCTCGGAAAAGAAAAAAACACATAATTAGATTTACACCAATTAGAACTAGGGGAAGAAAAACGGAAATAACAGAAAATTAAATATCAATCCTAAGTGCAATAGATGTAAGTTTAAGCTACATCAATTGACTTAGATTTGCTAATCCTTAACCTTGTTTCAATAAGAAGCAGCTCATATTCTTTCTTCCCTACTAAATCATTAACCTTGTTTCAAAACAAGCCCAAACCATTAAACCCATGTTCAGGCCCACTAAATGCGAAGCCCATTGCTTAGTCAAGACTCAAGAAACTAATCCTAGAACTAAGAGCATGTACATTGGAGACATTAAAAGATCTAATAACATTATTTTAATATTAAATCTTAAGATTAGAGATCCAAAATTAATAAAAAATGTCTAATATAGGATCTATTTTTGGGCTTTAGACATGTATGCATAACTAAAGTGTCTTCAAAAATTAAACTTATTAAAATTTAATAAAAAAAATAACTTTTATACACCAACTCTTAAAGTCTCCAATGCACATGCTCTAAGTCCATTTTAAGAAAAATATATCAATGATTAATAGAGGAGTAAAACTTTAGGGTTTCTTTTTTGTTGTTGTGTAATTGGAAACCCTAAAAAGAAACACTAATCCCATTGAAACAGAGAAAATGGATCTCTTCACAGAGGATCAATGGGCGATTATGCTAGCAAGATTACCACCAATCCAATTGATTAAGAAACCCCCAAGAAAGGAAATGAATTTTCTCCCAGAGGATCTGTGTGCGATGATACTAGCGAGATTACCACTAAAGAGCATCATCACCTCCAAATTCGTTTGCAAGCAATGGAAATCACTCGTCGAGTCTCCATTTTTCCGCGATATTTTCCTGTCTCTGCACCGAATAACTCGTATTCTTCTTCATGGTCGTTCATGTGCAGAGGCTGTGAGACAGAAACAATGGCTCACTACGGATCAGACAATTGGTGTCTTACACGTTCTCTCGGTTCTTACATCTCGTCTTTCCTAACAGAAAAGTTCGAGAACCGACAAGGTAGAGTCGTGGCTTACACGGATGTTGGATTGATTTTGATTCACGTAGTGACGAATCAATCTTTCTTCGTGGCTAATCCTGTTACAAGGCAATGCGCAGAGATCCTTCCTCATGGTTTCCTAGAGGAACGTTTCTGGATCTTGGGAATCGCGACAAGAACCGAGGACGGCGTCGTTTTGGGCTACAAAGTTGTACTCTTAAAAGCCAACTTTAGTAGTTTCTTGATATATTCATCAGAGACCGGCTCTTGGAGTCTCGAAGCTGTTCGTTTTCCTTTCACGTTCATCTCTCAGGAGTTTAACAATCCCGCTAGCTTGAACGGAAGGCTTCACTGGCTCGCTCACAATCTCGAGTATAAAGATTTTGTCGTATCCATCGATTTCTACGCTACGAGTTATGATCGATGCCGTGTTACCCCTTTCCCTGATTTAGAAAAAACTCCAAAGTTCAGAAGAGCTTGCACAACTTGTCAAGGATTTCTCATGTATATGAACATAGTCTCTGTAAGTCTAGAGGATAAGTTGTGTGTATGGAGGCTAAAGAGCGAAGGATGGCAACTAGTATCTGAAATCTCCACGGCTTTTATGGAGGCCGGTTTTGCTCATACTCCGTTGGGAATAAACCCTTTTGATGATAAAACAGTGTACTTTTGGAGGGGGAACCGGATGCGCCAATGTTTGTTATCCATTAACTTACACAATGGCAAGTTTGTGCTCCACAAAGAGTTGCAACCTAGCAGCGACGGTCGGATTCTGAGTACCGTTGATGGCCCGAGAGATATAGAATACATCTTAGAATCACACTTTTCCTCGTTTGTTCTCCCACAGTGGTTGCATCCATTCCCGTACACACGGTGAGAAGAGTTTAGATCTAATATTTGGAGGACTTTAACTTGTTTCTTCTTTGTTATGTTGCTTATTACCGTGTGTTACTTATGCAAGAAGAAGAAGAAGTTGTAGGATGGTGTTTAGTTTATTTTCGAACGTTTTCCGTTGGTTTAAATAAGAGAAAAGAGAGGAAGAAAATGGTTAAGGTGTTTTGTAAGTTTAATTGCTTGATGATGAAGGAAGCCAATTTTGCACCATACTTTTCCCTCGCCGTCAGGAGCACGGTGAAGAGGACTTCACTTGCTTCTTGTTATTTTTCTAATTATTTTTTGCTTCTTATGCAAGAGGAGCGAGGAACAAGTAGTACAACATATCTGACAGGTAAAGTACAAAAGGAAACTACATAAACAGAGTGAAAAACAGAGAAAAACAGAGTACATAACAGAGAAGAACTCATGCAACCGAAGAACATAATGTAGTGTGTACTACTGTTTATTTTAGCGGAAAACTTTGTTAACATACGCATAGCATCCGCGGTTGATCATATAAATTTCCTCTTGCAGGCAAAACCTAACTTGGAAAGTATTTTGTTTTAGAGAAGACCTTTAGAAGTATCCTTAAGATCAGAGAAGACCTTCAATGTATCATTCACGAGAAGACCTTTAGAAGTATCCTTAAGATCAGAGAAGGCCACAAACTTCTGGAATCCCCAACTGTTTGCTCGATCCGACCAGCTTTCAACTGTCAATAAGATTAAGAACAAATAGAAGTTAAGTTCCAAAAAACATATAATAAGTTATATGTTTCCAAATGTGTTGAGTGTTGACCCAAAAAAAAAGGTTTATGTTTTCAATACATGTACCTTGCTTCTCAACATGTTTAGAATCTTTCTGGTTTAGGATCCGTAGGCGCTTAGCTCTTAGATAAATCTTGTCGTAGTACTCATCACCAGCCGCAACGACATATAGCGACAAAGAGTTACCTTGTCCTTCTCCATCGCCGCCTGCGATACACTTTCAAAGAACTGAGAGTTGTATATACAACTCGTCAATGGTTAAAATATTGTTGAATAAATATATGACTCAAACCACTTATGAGGAGCTCACCAGCTTCTTCCTCCGATGGTGAAGTCATCCGATATACATAGAACTGTTTCTCTAGTGAAGAGAATCTTGGGATTGCCCATGTGTAAAAGCGGTTATGCAAATTCCCAGTGAAGGAGAACACTTCCCATTAGATAAAAGTTTCAGTGACCAAAACGTCAACACCGAACAAAATCTGGCCGTTGTCGAAAAGGTAACCATTACCGGGATTAGCGATCTCGTCGTAGGATTTGGTTCGAGGTTGTCCCCAATACGGTTTGAACAGGAAAAAGCGTTTCGCGTCCGTCTCTGTGGACGAAACATATACGTTTGAGATTGTGTAACCATTAAGACTTCGATTGTTTAAAATGCAAATTCTTGTGTTTGAAGTTATGTAAACATGCATTAAGGTCGCAATTGTTTTTATTGTAAATGCAAATTTGCGGTTGCGTAACTTGCGTTTAAATATGTAAAATTATTAGATTAAATATTCCCTTTTAAAGATAACATATATTTTATCAAACAACCGAGCCCTAGATAACGTACGAACGTGCGTACGGATATATCATGATATGTCAAGTACTTGTCCTCTTTCCGGTTATAAATGAAGAATTTGACTTCTGCGTAAACTTCTTTAGGAGAGTTAAGGAGTGTTGAGTTAAAAAATAACCAAAGAGATCTCAGCTGAAGATAATAAGACTAATCTTAAATTAACCCGTAAAACGTCAGATTTTGTTTTTTAATAGAACGTCAAATTTTTCACTATTTTAATATTGAAATTGCAGTGAATAGAATCGAATTATTATCTCCTAATTTTAAAGTAAAAATCAACTACTGGACCACGATACATTAGTGATATTGTTTTGTATGGATTGCTCGGAATTTTCTTAATGTACGTGTCTTTAGATTTCACGTGGATATCAAAAAGAACTATCGACCATGACCTTGTTTTTTTTTGCTATCACTCAAATGTTGTTCGTTTAAACATTTTAAAATCAGTATTATGATGCTTCATTTTAATGTAAAATCTAAAAAATTTAAAATTTTTAGATTTTTGAGATGATAAGTAGAGTTTGAATACAAATTTTGCATTTCAAAAACAAAAGACTAAAATACCCTTATAATAGAAATATAACTAAAATTATGCTTATTATTCTTATTACATACTAATACTTTATATTTATTATTAAAATATTATTTTTTGTAAAATTTTAATTTTTTATCAAAATTGAAAATTTATTTTTCATTACCAGTTGTAAATAAGTCAACAGTTGTAAAATAAATCAATAGTTGTAAAATAAGTCAACGGTTGTAAAATAAGTCAACGGTTGTAAAATAAATTAACACTTGTAAAATAAGTCAACAATTGTAAAATAAGTCAACATGTGTAAAATAAGTTAATAGTTGTAAAATAGCTCAACAATTGTAAAATAAATCAACAGTTGTAAAATAAGTCAACAATTGTAAAATAAGTCAATAGTTGTAAAATAAGTAACCATGTGTAAAATAAGTTCACAATTGTAAAATAAGTCAACATGTGTAAAATAAGTCGAGAATTGTAAAATAAGTCGAGAATTGTAAAATAAATCGATAGATGTAAAATAAGTCAATATGTGTAAAATAAGCCAAGAGTCATGTATAATAAGCCAACGGTTGTGTAAAATAAGTAAACACTTGTAAAATAAGTCAACGGTTGTAAAATAAGTCATCAGTTGTAAAATAAGTCAACGGTTGTAAAATAAGTCAACATGTGTAAAATATCATTTTTTCTAAAATTGTAGTTTTCATCAAAATTTGAAAATCGTGTTTTCCCGTTAAAACTGCAAAATCGCGTTTTTCTGTCAAATCCGAAAATAGTATTTTTTTTCCACAAAAACGAAAAATCACGTTTTCCGCACAAAACCGTAAAATCGTATTTTTTACCAAAAACGTAAAATCGCGTTATCTCGCCAAAACTGTAAATTTTGCGTTTTCCAGCCAAAATTGCAAAATTTCTTTTTCATCAAAATCATGTTTTTCGCAAAACTATAAAATTAAGTTTTCCGCCAAAATCACAAAATCACGTTTTTTGCAAATCAAAAAATTACGTTTCTCGCCAAAACTGCAAAATTTTGTTTCCCGCCAAAACTGTAAAATTACGTTTTGTCGCCAAAATCGCAAAATCACGTTTTCTCGCAAAACTATAAAATTGTGTTTTTCGTCAAAATCACGAAATCACGTTTTTCTAGCAAAACCATAAATTTACGTTTTTCCGTCAAAACTGCAAATTACGTTTTTCAGACAAAACTCCAAAATCACGTTTTTCACCAAAATCGCAAAATCGCGTTTTCGCGACAAAACCGAAAAATCACATTTTTCCGTAAAACCATAAAATTGTGTTTCCGCCAAAATCAGAAAATCACGTTTTCCCTCATAATCATGTTTTTCTGCCAAAACAGCAAAATCACGTTTTTTTGCCAAAACCTCAAAATCACGTTTTTCCGCCAGAACCGCAGAATCGCGTATTTCCACTAAAACATCAAAATCGCATTTTCTTGTTAAAACCATAAAACTGTATTTTCTTGACAAAATAATAAAATCGTATTTTTCCACGAAAATCATAAAACTGCAAAACTGCGTTTTTCATTATTTTTTGCTAAAATTTAGATTAATAAATTATTTAAATATGTTAATTATTTAATTTGAAGTGTAATTTTAAATATATTTATGTAAGTATATTAGTTATTAATTTATTTTCAAACAAAATGATGTCTTTTTAATTTTTTTCAATTAGTTGCATCGGATACTGTTTCAATATTAAAACGAACAAATTAACTTTGAGATGCAATATGTAAATGTAAAAATCAAAATAAAAACTAATAATATTTAAATGCACCTTTATGGATGCAGCATCAAGATATAGCATACATCTAAAAAACGAACAGGCTCATATGCTTTTCTTCAGTTAAAAAATTTCGCTAAATCCGGCACAAACAATTACCGAATACCGAGTTTTGAAATTGAATCCTAACCAAGATCCACGTAACGCTGGTTTCTCGATTTCCGGTTTGTAAATTTACCGATTGGTCGGAGTCTCTATCTCAGTTAGAGGCTTACGAAGTTGAACTCTGTGGCTAGCGTTCGTTTCTGGGTTGATGATTCATCATATTTTCAAGTTACTAACGAGTGAACACAACAAATATATCTGCAATTCGACCTGAAACCAAATTCAAGAAAACAAAAAAAAAAAAAGGAGAAAGCTTTGTGTTGTAGATTGCGAAATCCCGAGAAAAAAAAACGCAGAACCCTCGTTTTTGGTTTTGTTTCTTGACGACAAAAACTCGATGAATCTTCAAGCCGTTTCTAGTAGCTTCGGTTGCGCTTCTTGCGTTTCACTTCCCTCTAACAGAACCTCATTCCGACGCAGCTCTATTATCCGAGCGAAATGTAAATTTCTATCTTCTTCTTCTTTTTGGGTTGTGCTGGTTTTTTTTCCTCGGATAAAACTTTTATAATTTAGCGAAAATGATGATTTTGGGGGATTTCATCCTATTTGCAGCGGAACCCTCGGAGAAATCTATTGAGATCATGAGGAAATTCTCCGAGCAGTACGCTCGTAGGTCAGGAACTTACTTCTGTGTTGATAAAGGAGTTACCTCAGTTGTGATTAAGGTACAAAACTCTTCACATTTGACCAAAAAAAAGCTATTACAAACTGTTTGGTGGAATCTTGTATATGAAATTGAGTATACTAAGTGTTGAAATGGCAAGAACTGGTTTGTTTTTGACAGGGATTGGCTGAGCATAAAGATTCATATGGTGCACCACTTTGCCCTTGCAGGTGAAATTCAGAAATTTCTTAAAGAGCATCTGGATTCTTGTATATGAAAAAAGTCTCATTTTTTTTGTTTTTCGTGTTTTTGGCAGACACTATGATGATAAAGCTGCTGAGGTTGGACAAGGGTTTTGGAATTGCCCTTGTGTTCCAATGAGAGAGAGGTAGAAAACTTGGAAACTACACAAGTCCAAATGTTCTGTTATAAAGAGGAAGAAAACTAAGCTTATGTTCTTCTGGTGATTTAGAGAATCAAAATTCATATTGATCGGTTAGAGAATCTGTGCCATTTTGCTTATCTAGAGGAAGATGATGTCTTTGGGATGGTAGAAAATGGATAAAACCTGTAAACGCAAACGACTAATTTTAGATAAAGCTTGTGTATTTTCACCCCTGCAACTAAAATTTTGTCGATTTTTGTTCTATCAGAAAGGAGTGCCATTGTATGCTTTTCTTAACTCCTGACAACGATTTCGCTGGCAAGGATCAGGTAAAAAGCCTCAAAGAAACATACATATCTTGTGTTATACTAAAACATAGCATTAATCATTTGATGACTTTGTGTTTTGCAGACTATTACATCAGAAGAAATAAAGGAAACCACAGCTAATATGTGAGAGAGAGAGAGAGAGAGAGTTTACATCAAATTGAGAGATAGACGCATAGAATCGCTTTGTATATTGTTGTAATATATATACATCGGTATCTTCTTCCTTCTTTTAAGCAATACTATTAGACATTAAAAAATTCTCATGAAAACAATGGAGAACATATGAGAAACTTTTAGAGAGGATTTGGTTGAAGCAAACTGTTACAAAGGAAAGAAGAGAGAAGAAACTAAAAGGATCTAACAGATGGAGAACTTGATGAAATAGGAGTTGCTTTTCCACATCCTTTCTCGTTTCTCGAACTCAAAGCTTCCATAAACTTCTCATTCCATCTCGAGCTTGTTCCTGAGTTAGTAGTAACCGTCTTCTTCTTACAGACATGATCTGCCGGAAAACGGTGTTTCAGACAGAACTTAACCCCGCAACCTTTGCAAGTAAGGTTGTTCGCAAAAGTCAGAATCTCTCTGCAACGATTCACAGGACAAATTGGTTTCTTCTTCTTCTTCTTCGGGTCACAATCTCCGGATCTTTCGTGTTTCTCAAGCAGAGATTTGATTCCTTCTCCGTCGAAACCGGTTGTTTCGATCGCTATAGAACATGTTTCGCAGATGGAAACCGTTCTGCTTCCGTGATCGGATTTTGGACAATCGTGAGACTTGTATGATCTATGCTCCAAACAAAACACCTGAACACAGATAAATTTTCAATTAAGAAAGCATTCTACTGATGAATTCTTCTTCCACGTTAAAATAAAATAAAAAAAAAAAAAAAAAGCTGAGATCTTTCCGTGAAAAGTTTACCAATTTGCAGCCGTCACAAGTAAAAGGGAGAAAATCGAGGAGTTTGCAATCAGGGTTTTGACAATGCTCTCCGAGATCAGGAAACGCCTCTGTTCCTCCTCCTACCATAGCTTCTTCTTCTTCTTCTTCCTCTCTTTGGATTTGGTTTTTGTTCTTGATTCTGTAAACGGCACGAACGTATAGAGAGATATATAAAGAGGAGGTGGCTGACTTGGAGGCAAAGCCAGCATCCACCAAGTTGGTTTCTTCCTCCGTTTGACAATTCTCGTTTTTTTTTCCTTATTTGGATTTTTCCTTTTTATTTGAGACGAAACGCGGTTTAGATGTTTCTAGGCCCATTTTGGATCCTATATTATTTCAATCCTTAAAATGAAAAAAAAAAACTAATATTACATTTTCCCTAATTTATTCTACATTTTTGGTAAATAAATTCTCTTATTTTTAGCCAAGTAAATGTCATGGTATAAATATTTAATAGTTAAAAAAATTAGATCAAACCAATTTCTTTTACTATCTAAAATAAAATAAAAAAATTGCAAGATGTAATTGTTAGGAATTAAAAATGTTGGTTGAAATACTTCCCAAATGCACACATGTTTCATAGGTTGCAAGAAATTAAAATGTTCGACTTGGTTTACTCTCACTGAACCGGAATCAATTCTAAACCGTGCGATCATCTCAAGTCTTAACACTCAAATGCAGAACCTTTCGTTTACATAATCATAGTCAAATCTCTTCACAAATATTAATACTTTTTTTGTACCAAAGTAAAACGATCATCCATATAAGATTACAAGTGTTTTACATTACAGAAAAAAACTTAGTATGAGCAACTACTCAGAAGATTCACAATCTCAAATCTCACATTTTTTCCCCAAATATAATCCGAAAAAGGTATAAATAGAAACAAACAAAAAAAACTCAGTTAATCGCGTCGCACCTTCGCCGGATCTCTCCCCGTCGACCAGTCTTTACACCGTAAAGGCTCAACTTCTGCATAGCTCTGGCGAAATCTTTAAAGAACTGATCTTGATCTCTAGCGTAAAGATCAACGAAAGGTCGGGTTCTCGGGTCGGAGTATAACCCGTGATCCGATTCGAGTAACCCGAGACCCTTGGGCATGTTCTTGTAATACATATTGTCGAATATGTTCGGAGTATTAATGTCGTTGAAGACAGAGATCGTCGGGTCTTTCGGGTAATTAACACAGGCTTTCTTCAAAGCAACTGCGAATCTCGGGTTATACCCGGTATTGTTACGGGCGACCCGACCCACGAAATCTTTGCAGTGCGAGAAACCGATGGAATGGGCCCCACTGAGAGCGACCATTTCCTGAACGGAGAATCCTCTGGAATGGAACTGGCCAATGAGCTTCGAGATCGGAGAGGATGGGAGAGGGAGGAGATCGGCGAGGAGAGACGATTTGGAGATTCGAGAGTCGCGGCGGCCGAGGAAGACGGGGTAGTAAGGACCACCGACGGTGACGAGGAGGTCACGGGTAGCGACGGAGATGATGTCGGAGCAAGAGACGGTGTTCGGGCAGGCGAGCTCGAGGGCGGTTTTGGCCCTGACGATGACGTCGAATCCGTCGCCGGGGAGGGAGAGGTTGATTGAGGAGTCGCGTTCAGCGGTGTTGAAGGCGGTGGAGGAGAAGAGGACGGAGGCGTCGCAGCCGTTGGGGAAACAGTCGTGGAAGAAGATGCGGAGGACGGCGGCAGCAGTGGTTGGGTTTGTGATTTGTTTGTTGGAGATTGTGTCGCGGACGATGTCGAGGAATCTAGGGCATGATTTGGAGTAGAAATCGGTGGTTAAGCGAGATTCGGCGGTGGAGGCCAGTACAGTGAAGAAGAAGAAGAGGGAGAGAGATTTGAGTGGCGATTGTTCCGCCATTGTTGTAGCGGAAGAGAGAGAGAGAGAGAGAGAGATGAGAGTTTGGGGGAGCTAGAGAGAGAGTGAGCTAGAGGGAGGCTTGAGATTATAATGGAAGGAGGAGCATTGAGAAAGTGGGAGGTAGAGTGGAGGCCACGCGCCGATATACGGTCCACCAATCACGGGGATGTGTGTAAGTAAAAAAACTCGGGATGGAGAAGGGAGGAGGATCTGGTCCGGTCCACTTACGTAATTTAGTTCCATGGATCGGTCATCTATTTTATTTTATTTTTGGTTAAAAAGATCGGTTATCTTTGTAGACCGTATTTTGCAAGCTAATAAAACCTAGTTTACAGGTTTGTGATCCGAATCGATCTATTTTGAACCAAACAAACGAAAGTTGATTAAAAAAATTATCCAGAGAAAAATGAAAATGAATTTAAACCAAACCGAATTTTGAATTAATAATATTAGATTTGACTAATAAATAGTGAAATAGAATAATAATTTAGTGATCGAACCGGAAACTCTTAAACTGAATAGAGTGTTCAGAAAATAATCTAAACCAAGAAAACACTAATCATTTTTTTTTTGTTAATTAAGTTTGCTTTGTTTCCCTACTAGTTTTGGAAAGAAAGCTACTAAAAAATTGAATTTGCCAATATATAAGGGATAACAATTACATAAATAAAATGCTAATGCACATATGTTATGTTCAATTATTCGTGTAGACAATTAATAGCGAATTTTTAGCCAAAAAACAAAAGATAATTAATAGCGAAAATTGGCGTAGCAGAGAAATTGACGGACATTACGTAGTTCACATGCAGCAGAACTTTTTGTTTGTGTAATAGGCTAATAGCTCTCTCGTCCACGCGGAGAAGACAGACGATCAAATCTAAAAAGTCTCATGGATTTTATTTCATCAATTAAAAGCTACGTGGCGGTTCGGTAATTTTAGAATTAGTATTACTTTTGGCTGGATATTTCGAATTCTATAAATCATCGAGTACACTTGTTTTACTATTTAAAATTATCAAGTTAAATATTTCCTCTGTTTTACAAAAAGTGTCATTTTGATATTTTTCATACAAATTAAGAAAAACTTGTACTCCCTCCGTTTTGATTTAAGTATCGTTTTAGACTTGTTTTTTTGTTTACAAATAATTGTCGTTTTCGGATTTCAATGCAGATTTATGATAAATTTTCCTGTTTTATCCCTACTTTTTCAACTTATTAATTATTCCTATCAAACAAAATAATGTTTTAATGAAGGGCAAAACAGAAAAATTTAATGTTTTCTTAATCTGCATGAAATATCCTAAAACGACACTTAATTAAAAACAGAGGGAGTAATCTCTTTTATGCCTTTATTAATACATTAAATCAATTTCCCTCTCTAATTAATATGTTAAAATAGTAGGGATAAAACTGAGATTTAATTTAAAAAATTGCATTAAAAACACAAAGTGGCACTCTTTGTTAAACAAAAATCAAAAGTCAAAATGACACTCTTTGTGAAACGGAAAGAGTATGGAGTACATCATTTCACAAGACAAAAAGACGCGCGACATTTTTTTTTATGATAACGGAGTACTATCTTACCTATGCCTGATGATAACGTAATGGTCCTCTAAATCATGCCTTAATAAGCACTGAATTTAAAAAAACCTCGTTTGAGCTGTAACACCACTTCTATCGCACATATTTGTGGATGTGTTTAGTTTAATAAATATTAAAAAAATAAAAATCCGTGTTTCTACAAAGACACTGAAAACCCCCTTATATGGCATCTTCTAATTGGTAGATAAAATATATATTTTTTTCTTCATTTGTTAAAAAATCTCATACGTGGCATTTTCTTAAGATACCCATAAAAATATCACTAATTGCTCTAAGGACAGTCCACATATCTATGTAATGAGTCTGTTTAGTATTTAATAATCACCGCATAAACATTTTTATGGTACTTGTGATTATATTTATTTGTGTATAATGTCGGTGCTGAATGATAATAAATAGGCGTCTTGGGGTTGGTTAACAATTGTTATCTTCTGTTTGTAATACCCAATAGAAGAAATAACAGCAAAATACAACTGTAATGGTCCAAATTATCAAAAGGTAACGACGACTGTGAAGAAAATCCATATATGTTTCCCACTCTCTTCTTATTCCCAATCCCATCTAAATGAAAGGCATATTAATAATATTATTTAAATCGAGCAAATACGTTGATGAAATATATTAATACTAATAATTTAGAGTCCACCGCGTTTGTTACTAATTAAGTTCCAAGGAATTATGTTCAAAACAAACAAAAGTTCCAAGAAATTCAAATTTTGTTTTTCTATCAAATTCACAAAAAAAACATGTATGACCGTGTTATTTATAATACTACAATTTCTCATCCAATTTAGTTTGTGAAATCATTTATTTTCTTATTAATGGTGATGATATTTGATGATATTGATGGTGATGATGATGATGATGTGATGTGATGATTGTGATGATGATGGTGATGGTGATGCGATGATTATGATGATGGTAATAATATATCAAGATGATGATGTGATTATGAGAAATACATGCAAAGTTTCAGTAGACTTGCGACAAATTATGTCTGTTTATGTCAACAAAAAAAAAAAGAAGAAAGGGAATATATAGGTTTCATAAATCGAGAAAGGGAATATATAGGTTTCATAAATCGAGAAAAATATAAGAGAGTTTTCAGTATCGCGAGAGAGAAAGCGTATCCAAGAAATCAGGTTTCCTCCATGTGATAAAGATGTTGGGTTTTATAGTGATCAGTTACTTGTCATGAGTCTTGATTAAAGGAGTGGATGGTTTGTTGGGTTGAGTAAGCTGATTTTTAAGAGACCATTTGACCACTCGTTAGCTATTCGGTACGGCTTTACATAACCACATAGCTAGAGCCTAGATGTTATAATTTAGAGAACAAAAGTTAAAAGAACATAACCACATAGCTAGAGCCTAGATGTACATAACCACATAGTTTGATTTTTTAAATGTTTCACATATATTAACCACATAGCTAGAGCCTAGATGTACATAACCACATAGTTTGATTTTTTAAATGTTTCACATATATTAAGAAACAATCATTACTTATTTTTTCTATTACTTTTTGTTTGTTTTTTGATTTAAATTTACTTTTTTCTATTACTTTTTATTTATTTATTGTCTTGTAAAATGAAATATATTAAATTTATCTAGAAAATCAATCTTTGAAGAACAAAAATAAAACTTAAACAATCAAATTATGTGGAACAGAGGGAGTACATATCTAAGCTGTTGGAATCTTTGTAAGATCGATCAGAATACTTTTACGATAAACCATCAAATACGCAAGTGTTTAGTACCGCGTAAACTAAACTATACATGACTAAGTCATATAAATTAAGTTACGCATAACGTCAGTCATTCGCCCAAAATTGAATCACAGTGTTAGTCCAAACAATGATAATGTTCGAAGTTGAGATCAGTTTTTAATAGAGACATGGTTAACTATGACATTTGATTGTAGATGACGTTTATTTTGCATGTAGTTTACTCTAAAAGACGAGTTGTTTAAAAGAAACAAATCATTTAAGGATAAATTTGTAATGATAGCTAGACACAGTTGTGATTCTTGTCGAAGCATGTGATTTAGCGGACCCACAATGTGTTCATTGTCATTGATCTTGGCCGTCAAATCCATAAAAAGAGCTGACCAAACCCGAATATTTCAAATTTCAAGCAATTATTTTTCTATAGTCTAAAATGGTTTTTAATCCCAAATCACCTGATTACCAGAGAATCACATTATCCTTACGTTTTGTAATTACAACCGACGAGGACTTATAAGAAGAGTTGGATTCATCAGTCTCGGAACGGGATTTGCGCTCGATCTTAGTTTAGATATACACTAAATATATAAACCTATTTATATGTTTATATATATATATATTTGTGAATTTATAGTATAAACCTAGCCTTTATATAATTATTATATACTTTGACTATTTTTAAAGATAATTAGATTATAAACATATCATCTACAAATTCTTTCTGAACAAGGAAGGATATTGCTATGTTAACGGTTTACAGAATAAATAGTGGCATAGCAAAATAGCCAAATAATCGAACAGTGAATTTTTTTATAAAGAATATATAACTTTTGTAAAATAATTATTACATGCTAAAAGTTTGTTTTAATGATGCTTTTAAATTATATTTTATATGTTTATAATATATAATGAAATCATTTTTAAAAAACGTCAAAACCTAAAAATTTGTGGAATTAAAAAAAAAAAAAAGGTAGCAGAAACAAGGTTTTTAAAACAGTGATATAACGTTTATCACTTCTAGTTTGGTTGTCAGTTGTAACTGAGATTTGTTTTGTTATAACTAGCAAATACACTTACCGTAGAGGAACACAAATAACAATTCACAAACAATTTTTAGCAAACCAGGCTGGCTCATCTCTCAATCTGATCAGTAGCAGAATATAAACCAAGTTCTTAATACATAAGAGGTATGATTTTTTAACTGTTAGGCCAAGATTAAATAACAAATTAATCGTTTCATTCATTTATCTGAAACTGGACATTATAAGTTTATGAAAATTATGTATAAAACCCACATTTAAGAAAGGGAAAAGAATAAAAAAACAAACAAAAAAATAAGCGAATATAAACGGGGTTTATCCCCCTTCTTCTCTGTCTTCATTCTGTGTGTGTCTAGTTGATCTGTTCTCCGATCAAATCCAACCCTACAACCAAGAAAGACAGTCCCTGAAACAGCAAGAAGTAAAAGTGAAGACCGTGTGCCGATAGGAAGCTCCTCGCAGCTGCGGTTAGCAGCAAAAACGCAAGCCCGAGCTCTTTCTTGAACACCATGTTCCTCTTCTTCATCTTGTTCTTCGGCCTCATTAACCCTCCGATGCTCTTCTTCTCGGTTTCTTGCTCCGCAAGATTCATCTCTTGCTCCTTGAGTTTGCTCAGAAGCTCCAAACCGGACTCCGAGTTTCTCCTATGCAATTTCTCTTCCTTTTCAGCAAACGCTAACAAGTCGGATTCCGATGATCTCCCGGTCTTTTTGGTCACAACCCACTCATAAGCCGATCCGAGCTGGAACAGCCCGGAGATCATGGCGTTGAACTTGGTTATCGACATTGTGTTTTCGAAGAGGAGGTAAGGGATTAAGAAAGGGAAAGATTTAGGTGATGGGAGAATGTTGAGAAGCGAGATGAAAATAGGAACGTAACAGATGATCCACAAAGGAAGCTCTGCCTCGGGTATGAACATTGTTAATGGAAGTATGATGCAGAAGAGTGTGAATGAGTAAAATGGAAGAATAAGCTTCCTTAGAAGAAAGAAGAGGAAGATCAAATTCGCCTTCTTCCCTACCGATATCTGCAAAAATCAAAATCAAAAACCCAAAATCGTTTATTTTTTTTGTGGACCGGTTATTAAAACCGATATTGTTATATATATTGAGAACATTACTAATATGTAGATCGTTATAGAAACTGAACTTTAGGTTTAATTACCTTTGATTTTATGATTGAAGGAAGGCATAATCGGAAAAGCTGCATAGGACCGGAATGCCAACGATGTTGCTGCTTCTTGTAAGCTTCATAAGACTCAGGCAACTCGCAAGTGACTTCAACGTCATTGAGGTAAATGAATTTCCATCCGTTGAGATGTGCTCTAACCGCGATATCCATATCTTCCACGGTCGTTCTCTCGAGCCACCCGCCTGATTCCTCCAATGCTTTGATCCTCCAGACTCCTGCGGTTCCGTTGAAACCGAAGAAGTTGAGAAACACTCCGTTCACCTGCTGTTCTACTTCGAAGTGGAAACATAGGTTTATGTTTTGTAGCCTCGTGAGGAGATTCTCGTCTTTGTTTACGAAGGACCACCTTGCTTGTACTAATCCTAGCTCTGGATTCCCCTGCAACAAACACCACAACACAAGACACTCTCTTTTTTTTTTAACTTCTATTCATCTTCTAATCAAATCTTAAAATTATTAAAAGACGCAAACGCCACATGCAAACGCAAAACGGACGATGAGACCCAAAATTCAACAGAATCACAGGTTAGTTATGAAGACTTGTGCTGTGAAAATCAACCAACAACGTGTTGATTTTTGTTATTTTATTTTTGTCGGTTACTTTGATTTCATACATAACACATTTAACAACTTAGATTTTGCTAAACTTATATTTGTCGGCGACTTTGAACATGACCCACCGAAAAAAGGATAACATTTTTAAAACGAGACAACTGTCGGTGATGAGGATATACTGTTACTGTAATTGGAATATTATTTTCTATTAAAAAAAAAAAAAAAAAAAAATCTTTTTCACTGAATTTCTCTGAAACATCATCGTAACTTACGAACACTTCAAGAAAGAGATTTCCTTTTTTAAGTTGGGATTAGATTAATTACCTTGAAATGAGGAATTGTCTTCTTGAGGAAATCGGGATTTGGTTGAAAATCTGCGTCGAAGATGGTAACGAACTCGTAATCTTTGACGTAATCACAGGTCATTGCCGATTTTAGATTCCCGGCTTTGTAACCAGTTCTGATCAACCGATGCCTGTAAATTATGTTTACGCCTTTCTCAGCCCAAGCCGTTACTTCTTCCTTTATCAAAAGCTGTAAATTTGGATCGTCCGAATCGTCTAGAACTTGAATTAAGATCCTATCCTTTGGCCAGTCAAGCTGCGAAGCTGCTCCAATTGATTGTTCATACACCTAACAAGAACATAACATAACAATTACACAACAGAACACAAAACAGAGTAGAAACAGAGCAAAATCGAGTAATAACAGAGTAAAAACAGAGTGTGTTTTTTTCAGTTTACCTCTCGTTCGTTGCACATTGGGATCTGAATAAGGACCATTGGGAAATTGGAGGCGTCTTCCAAATCGAGAACATCGTCTTTGATCTTAGGCTCGATCTTTTTCAATTTGATGTAGAAGCAGCCGAGACAGAGGACTAACCGATCAAGGGACTGGATCAAGAAGAGGACAGTGCAGAATTTGGAGAGAGTGATGACAATAGGAGCGATGTAATCGGATCGAAACGAGAGCCAAGCCATGTAAGACCATTCGACAAGCCCACGAACCTCCCAAGACGGCCGGTTTATGAGATCGAGGTTCCATTTCTTGTAATACGCGACAATTTCTATGGACAAGGCAACTATGGAGATAACAAGACAGGCCTTGATGAATCTGTACATCTGTTTTCCTCTGCTTTTGGGATCTTCTTCTTCGTTTATGTTTTTGGAGGAGAAAGCGATTCGTTTCCTGACTGAAGCGAAGAGCCATGAGAGGCACGAGACGACTCTGTGAGCTTTGAGGAGGATGAACCACGAGAACTGTTTTGGGCTGATGGATTTTCGTTTGTTGTCAGGGAACGAGGATGGATCTGAGCCGTTGATCTCTAGCAAAGAGAAGTTATCTGGCTTCTCCATTGTCACTGCCACCGAATTTGGAGCCATGAATGTAACTTTAAGAGAGGAAAACGGAGTAGGAGAATAAAAAATGAGAAATTGGATGTTTGGTTAGTATGAAATGTTTGTCATTATAAAGATGAAACAGGGAAATGGAAAAAGGATTTGGGTCGTCACTGTTTCATTAAAATTTCCATAGAAACTGGATCGTTAGTTTTCACAGACAAAACTGTGATCAGATCAGAATCTGGGATACGCTTGCGCAGCTGTGTAACTGAAACTTGTGATTGAGAGAGAGAAATAGAGAGAGAGAGAGAGGAGACGAGGATCATGTGCTGAAGTTAACAACTGGTAATAAAGAGGAGAGAAGAAGAACAACAAAAGAGTCCTCCTTTCCTTGAATTTTCCTTTTTTTTTTTTAAAGGAAAAGTTGGATTTTTATTTATTTTTATTTTTATTTTTCTCGGGTGATATTTTTTCGAAAAGTCTAATTCTTATTAGTAGATCTATTTTCATAACTAAAGATTTTTTTTTTTTAACAATATAGCAAGATAAATATCCTAAAATTCCATAAACTAAGTTTTATTTCTAAAATTATAACCTGAATCCAATTTTTTTTTAAACATGACATATTCTAGGTTTTGAAAGGGGTTTATACAAGTTTAATTGTTCTAAAATCAACTAATTAACTTATAGATTTTTTCACTTAAATAAAATTCTTCTAGTTTATTACTTCTGCTCAATAGTTTGACAAAATTTACTTTATGACGATTTATTTTTGTTTGTCAATTTTAAATTACCATTGAAACTCTACATTTCCATTTTAGTTAAAAGATTTAAAAGTTACTTTGAAAAGCAATGGCGCGTCTACTTGTTTTGAATGTGTTTATATTATTTTAGGAAGATTTAGATCTCTATCCCCATCATTACGAATACGTTTTTTTTAGAATATGCAATCATAAAACCGTGTGAATATGTATATGTGTGTGTGTATTAAGAAGAAAAAAAAATGAATGAAAACGCAAGGAAAATAAGATGATTCCAAGAAAAGCCCAAAAATAAATTTGGATGGTTGGTAAGGATTAGAGGATGACAACTTGGTCCAGCGAAGACTTTCGATCAAACTTATATAAAATGTAATTAGATCAACTTTAATAAACTTTCGATTGAAAACAGAGCTATGTTGTCCCTTCACTGTCTTCCAACTTCTTTTAGAGAATATAACACTATTAATTATCCTGGCTCACACTCACAGTGCTAAATGTATCCGCTTATTGTATAGCCCCATTGATCGGGATAGTTGCTTAATTTTTCTTATATATATATATATATATATGGAGACACATTTTCATTTGCTTTAATTAAGGAAAAAAAATATTTATTTACGGGCGTATAGTGTTAAGAAAAGTTATTTATCTGCAATGCCAATATTATTCTACTTATAAAATTAATAATTTGCTATTTTCAAGTTTACTAAGAAAAAGACAGTAACCCTGGTGAGAGAAAAGCACATGGGACGTTTCTATTTTGCGAGTGTAAATTATTTTATTTAGATAAGTTTATTCTGTATTATTATATTAATATCATATATCACAACAGTATTATAAAATAAATATTGAAAGAAACTGTGAATAAATATTAAGTTTTACCAGTTTGACTTATATTAGGAAGAGAGAACATATATGATTACACTATGCAATACAGCTATATACAAGTTTAAACCCACTTGTTTATCACTTAATCTTAATCTTGGTCTTATGACATACTATGACGCTTATGTGATATTGACGAGATTTATTTAGCAGTTGGTCTAAAACGCGCTTGAGCTGGTAAATGGTAATACATCATAGTTATATGATTTTTAAAACCTAGCACAAATTTTCATTCCCATTTATACTAAACTAACAAATACTCAGTTATATCTTTTTTTTGTCCGACAGTTTCAACTCTTAAAATGGTTCAGAAATTTAAACCGGAGGAACTGAATTTACATAATCTAAACGATAAAGGTAGTCCCGAGCACCGCGTGCTAACTTGTCTGCCTTTATGTTTTGTGCTCGTGGGATATGCGAGATGGTGAAGGTCCTGAACTCCCTTCTACTTGTCTCGTATTCCTCCAGATGTAGTGTGAAAGCCGGCCATTCTTCTGGTTTGGCCACCATCTTTACCAGATCAGAACAGTGTGGCGAACGCCACTACTTTCTTCCAGCATTGGGCATGCAGTGCATTGCCCATATCAATGCTTCCAACTCTAAGTGGAGTGGTGAAATACTTCGCCGAACATTTCGTGCCCCCATCAAGATTGCATCCGTGCGTCCTCCATGACAATATCATCCCAAACCCGAGTTAGCGGTTGATGCCTTCCAAGAGCCATCTACCTGACACCATAGGTCGGTCGGAGAGTTTTGATGGGCCTCCTGACTCATTTGATGTGGGTGTTCCACTACGTCGTCAGTTTGTGCTGCTTCCCATGCCATTGCTTCCGCTTTAGCAATCCGTAACACCTCTCGGGGGTCCCGATCTGTGTTTGCAAAGAGTTTATCATTTCTTACTTTCCAAATATACCATAATACCCATGGATACACGAACATTTTCTCATTATCAGGGAGTTCCCAAAACAAATGCGACATATTACAGTATAAGGCGTCCGTTGGGAACCGGTGTGGCAGCGTAGGAATTGCCGATAATGTACATACTTGAAACGCTGGCGGACATTCAAACAATGTATGATTTATTGTTTCCCTTTCTGCATCGCATCTTCCGCACTGATTATCACACTTGACACCTCTCTGTCTAAGTCAATCCATAACCGATATACAATCCGAGAGTATTTGCCATAAAAAGTGTTTCATTTTAGGCGGGCATTTAACCTTCCATACTTTCCGTTGAAGTTGACTAATATCCGGTCCATACAATCTGGGTGAATCTCCATTTGTGGGGAATTCCTGTTCCGTTGTGTAACCAGGACTATGTATCTACTTGTTTTTGTGAAATGCCAGTTTAGGATATCTGGTCTATTATTATTGGTTGTAAGAATCCCAGTGATGTGCGATAAATCCTCAGGAACAATCAGTTGTTCCAGTAATGACATATTCCACGTTCCCGTTGTTGAATCAATCAACTGACTCAGTTATATCCCTTTTTTAGCAATCAAATTTTATGAAGAATCTCTTTTTTTCTTTTCAATAATTATGAGTTTCTTGCTGATGGGGATTCCTCCCACTTAGCATTTATTAGGTTTTGATTTCTTAATTGCGTTGCCAACAAACAATTTTTTAGTTGTATATATCTGTGTTATGTTATATTATACAATACTTTAGGAGAAACCATATATATATACAATGTCATTAATAGAGGCACATGCCCTCAGCACAGTCTCACTGAAGTAAGGTCTACCACATGAGAAGGCGAAGTTTTTGTATCTTCTATTTTCAATCATATATATTCATTTAAATATATATGGTATATATATATATATCGATTATATAATGAATGTCTATCAATAATTCAATAAGCAGAAACCAAAAAATATCAATAAGAAATATATATATAGTGACTCTTCTAAGATTTGCAGATGCAATCGGTGGGGTTCTGTTTTTAAATTATTGAATCTTATTTTCCATCGTGAAAATAATTTTATTTTATGTACAATTTTGTCAATAAGACAATATTTTAACTGCTTAGATGTCAAATGAGGGTCTTTTCTACTTTAGTCTATTGTTTTTTTCACACACATAGAGAGATCTATATATGGAAACTCTTGAACATCTCTATGATCTCTAACCCTAGACCCTATGGAATGATCAGATCCCGATTTCTTGAATGTCTCGTTAGTTTCCATTACATTTTATTTAGAGTAAAATCTTCGAATCTTCTCAATGTTAAAAGGTTCCAACAAAGTAGTGGGATCCAAAATCAAGTAACTTAATTAGATACAAAATGCCCCTTTCAGTATTAATTGGGACTTGAACTAAATCATGAATGATGAATCCCACGCCAAATAATCGTAAAAAAACTTCCATATAAACTTTGATCAAAAAAAAAAAAAAAAAACTTCCATATAAATAGGTGAATTATTATGTAAAAAAAAAACTCATCTTCTACGTAATATAATTTAATATTTTAGAACAAAACATTTTCGAGTTTCGATAGTCTCTTATGGATATAAAACTCGCTTATTTTTGGGCGTTAACACCATCTCTTGTGGTGATATTTGTCACGATTCCAGAAGTAGAAGATAATAACCATTTTAAACAGCATGTAAGAAAGAAATTTGTGTTTTTGTTACTTCTAACTTTGGACGTAAAGGAACATATGGGTCATTGGATATTCATGTGGCTGTATGTGAGTGTGTCCTAGCAACCAAGCAAACGCAAAATCAAGGAGATTTTGAAGAGATAAGCCAAAGTGAACATGGGACATGTCTTCAACTCTTAAGCTAATGTTTTTAGTTTTTGTGTATTTTCATTGGCATTGTCACATGTGAAATTGTACTATACACATGTGGTATGGCCTCTCTGGCCATGATTGTATGATAATGTGTACATACATTAAAAAAATAGACTTCGAATCATTTAATTGAGTTTTCTTTCTTTCTGATTATGATAATTGGGCCTAGGATTTCATGATAAAACCTCCAGGGTTCTCATAATGTAGCTACTATACCATATATCATAATAATTGGATCTGCATTTATGGTTAGATTTGCAATATATAATCTTCTACTTAGTCAATAATACATATATTTTATTTAATAAATTTCTTGTTAGATTAAAGAAGGTTAGCATAAACGGTCATCTACTACCAAATTAAAAATAAACTAATTATATATGCAGAGTTATGCAGGTGATATATATGCAGAGTTATGCTTCTATTATTTTTTTAATTATTATTTGGTAGAAAATGTTTGTACCGTCCGACTAATTATACAGTGGACAATTACTGGACTGAAATAAGTAGCTGACTAGTTCATTGTTATACACATAAATTTAACTTCACGGCTACTTTTGAATTTTCAGGGAAACCTTAAAAACGGTTATTTTATCTCATCAATCCATCCAAATTAGAGTCATGCCTACTTGTAATACAAGTTTTTGATGATCTTTTTTGATGATTCAGAACGTAAGTTGGAAAGAAAACTTCATAACCTAAAGTTGTTTTAAGTTTTAACACTCATATATAACTGGAAGAGAAGATATCCACCAAATTATTTGTAAGTCCTAATATTTAATTAAATTAACAGAATTGAGCTAGTCATCTGTTTAACGAACAAGATTCAAAATATAATTTCCTTCATATGATCTATATGATATGCATGGGGTATACATCAACGAGCAGTATAGCAAACACTGAATACTATTCGACCCACAAAGAAAACATGATATGGATATGACACATTGAAGAATAATAAACTTTTAATTATTGTATTATAACCAAAAGAAAAAAAGAAATTTATATATACTTATCTTTATATTTGTCAGATGAATTGTACTTACAAATTATTGAAGTTCCATATCATCTGCTCTCTTAATCTTCTTTTGTAAAAAGCCTCTAGAACAAAACTATTTTTTCGGTCATTTAATTTTGTTTTTTACCGAAACATAAACTAGTTCCAGAACCGATTGTTGTCACAACGTTCAAATAAAAAAATGTTTTCAAAAGAAAATAATTTTGACAATGATTACCAGAATGAAACCGCTAAATTACAACTGTAGTTTCAGAACATAAATTAACAATGTACATGTGTGGAACTAGACGAAGAACGCTCTCATCACACTTGCTAAAATTACACTGCGACTAGGTTGATCTGACCCGACTCCACCGAACATGGTCCCGATCGAGATCTTGGTCAGATATTTTTCTATAAATACATCCTCATGGCTTCTAATGAGAAAGGAGAAAGAGATTGGATCATATGAGATGCAAAAAGTTGGACAAAACGTTTTTTTCAAGTGCAGATATATTATCTGGGTGCCACCATTGGTGGTGAATAAGGACGTTGATCTCCTAGCCAAACCAAGAATTCTTAAAGATGTTTGTTTCGTTTATCATTCGTATATTCATTCCATCATTACTTACAATTGTATTCCTTCAGGATTCTTGTGTATATCTAGCTCCCCATTAATATAAGCTCTTTCCGATGTTAGAATAATATTAAAAAAAGTTTCAAAAAAATAATATAGCAAGACTTGGGCTAAATCGGTACTTCCTCTGTTTTTAATTAAGTGTCGTTTTAAGATATTTCACACAGATTAAGAAAACATTAAATTTTTCTGTTTTGCCCTTTATTAAAACATTATTTTGTTTGATAGGAATAATTAATAAGCTGAAAAAGTAGGGATAAAACAGGAAAATTTATCATAAATCTGCATTGAAATCCGAGAACGACAATTATTTGTAAACAAAAAAACAAGTCTAAAACGACACTTAAATCAAAACGGAGGGAGTATCAATCAACTACTTTGTAGGCCTCTGAACAAATTAAAGATGCGTTATGAAGTTATGAACCACTGAATCCATTTGTAGCATTAGATTTAATGATTCAAGGCCCATGTAACCGACATTTCTATTTCATTCGTAATAAATTTAGAGAGTATGGAGGAATGAAGAATAAGATCATTGAAAATATATATAATTACCACTTAACCGGTCTTGGTGTTGCTGTGTTGCAAAAGCTTTTTGGTTAGAGCCTCGTACTAGTGATATTGCAAAAAGATGACGTACCATTGTTCCCCTAAAGGGCCTAAACCAAATGAATATAAATACATTTTTGAGATCCTATTTATGTATAAGACACCGTTTTTTCACCTAAATTTTGTTTCCTTATCCATTAAATGTCAGTTGCACAATACAAATTATTCTTTTTGATTCTTGATTGGTCCATAATAAAAACGGGAATCTCGTTCGGATTTCACTGCACCTCATAATTCACTAGATGATTATAAACATATATTTATTTACTTATTATCATGATCTTTCCTTGGTATTGGTGAATTATAAATTTATATCATGTGGCTGGATTTCGATTCTGATATCAAATACTCCCTCTGTTTCACAAAGAGTGTTATTATGATATTTTTCACACAAATTAAGAAAAATTTGTAAATCTCTTTTCTGCCCTTTATTAATACACCAAAACAGTTTCTCTCTCTAATTAATAGGTTAAAAGAGTGAGGATAAAACTGAGATTTAGTTTTAAAAACTGCATTGAAAACATAAAGTGACACTCTTTGTGAAACAAAAATCAAGAATCAAAATGACACTCTTTGTGAAACGGAGGGAGTAATAAATACCAAGCATATATATATATATATATATATGCCATTTTCGTCAGTTATATACCAATTTCCAATTGTGGAAAGGATACTGAAAAATCCAAAGTTTCTTAAATTGAATATGTTTTGTCGATAGTATATACTATGCGAACTAGCTGTCAAAAACAAATATATTACGCGAATTAGAACTATTTCCATATGTAACTTGCTGTTTTCTAGAATTTGAATTTTTGTCGTAAAAAAAAGTGTTTTTTTTGTGATAAAAAACACCGTCATTTATGATTGTTAAACGTTAAAACCCTCTACTTCATGGCGAAAACAGATGCCTTTACGAACCGATCTCTAATTATTCAACTAATATACTTGATATGATTGTCATTACACTGATGTAACATATAAAAACCGATAGTTACATGTATTTGGAATTTTTTTAAAATAGCCTTACAAATGTTCAGAATAGATAAAATCAATTTGTTTTATTTTATAAACAACCTTAAAAAGATGGGGAAAAAGGTGAATAAAGATTATAGTAGACGCGTTATACATTAAATAAATTACACAAAAAGTGGCAACAAAATGTCTACAAAGAGGAAAGAAAAGAGATTTACGCCGTGAAATGTGGTTTAATGTATCACACATTCACATGGAAAGCCATACAGCATCGTCGCACACCACGTGTCTTCATCTGACGGCTACCGTTACATCGTCAATGAAAAGCAAAGATAAAAATAAAATAAATTTCAAACCAAAATAGTCAAAATTCATAAATCGCCATTGTTAATCTCTCTCTCGTTCTTTTCTTTGCTAAATGTTAACCTTTCTCCTTCCTTTCACCTTCCTAAATTTTCATTTTTACTGCCAAAATTAAAGTTTAAAGAAACAGAATAAAGGAAAAAAAAACCTCTGCGTGTGTGTGTATAGGTAAAATATAAATACATATGCGTGGGTATGTTTCTTGTGATGATCGACATGCAACCATGAAGTCGTCATCAATTTTCCGGGAAAATTCAGAGAAAACAGAGAGATGGATAGTTACGAACATGTGGAGATTAACGCCATTACTCTTGTCTTCTTTTTGTATAACTCTCTTCTTCACCGGTTTCGTTGTCTACCATCAGAATCCTTTTAAATCTATTTCCGATCGAAATTTTCTCTCCCTCCATCCTCAAATCGGTAAGGTAAAACCAAAGAAAATATAAAATATGATCATCACATTCTTGCACATACTATGATTTTGTAAAGTTTTGTTTTCTCCACGAACTCAGATTATGGGATTATGGATTATCTATACCTTTAAACTTAGAAAAAGCATGATCTTATGTTTAACTTATTCCCACGTTTTTTTGCTGTTGTTTGAAACCTCTCAACTTTGTAAAGAATTCATCTTTTTTTTTTTGTTCTTATGATATTGTCGGAAAATTCTATTGATTAATTTTATCTTTTGCTTTTTTTTTGTTTTTGTTGTTGTTGTGGGATTTGGTTAGATCCTAAATGTGATTTGTTCAAGGGACATTGGGTTCCAGACAAAAGAGGATCGTTGTACACGAGCTCAGGCTGTTCTACGATTCCTGACTCGAAGAACTGCATAAAACATGGGAGACGAGACAGAGATTTCTTGTTCTGGAGATGGAAACCCGACGGCTGCGATCTTCCGAGGTTTAACCCCAAGGCATTTCTCGCTATGGTTCGGGGAAAGAAGATGAATTTTATTGGTGATTCTGTAGCAAGGAACCACATGGAATCTCTTCTTTGCTTGTTGTCAATGGTGAGTGAAGTTGAATCTTTTTCTGAGGTTATATACGTTGCTTTGTTTACAAGAAAGGTTTTTTTTAAGGAATAATAGCGTTTGCTTGTGCAGGAAGAAACTCCTAAGGATATCTACACGGATGGCGAAGATAGAAACAGGATTTGGTACTTTCCAAACCACGATTTCACTCTCTCGACCTCGTGGACTAAGTTTCTTGTGGCGGAACGAGAGAGGAGAGACGGTAACGAGACGGGAACTGGAGTGTTTGATTTAGATATTGGCAAGATCGATGAAGGGTGGTATAAGGATCTGCCAAACACAGACATTGCTGTTATCTCGGCTGCTCATTGGTTCTTCAGACCAATATTCATACATAGAGGAGACGAGTCACTTGGTTGCATCTACTGTAACTTACCAAACGTGACACAAATTACCCCAGAAGAAGGGTTTAAGCTTGTTTACTCGGCGACTTTTAAGCACATCTTAAAGTGTGACAAGTGCAAGGAAGATTTAGTGACGGTCGTGAGGACTATTTCACCTGCCCATTTCGAGAACGGGACTTGGGATACCGGAGGAGCGTGCAGCAGGAGGAGCCCTTTCGGAGAGAACCAGATCGACCTGCACAGCAATGAGATGAAGATCAGGGCAGCTCAGATTGAACAGCTTGAAGGTGTAACAAAACGAGACCACAAGGCAAAGAAGTTTGCGGTTTTAGATGTGACTAGGGTTATGCTGATGAGACCCGATGGGCATCCAAATGGTAACTGGGGAAATAAGTGGATGAAAGGTTACAACGATTGCGTCCACTGGTGTTTGCCCGGTCCAATCGATGCGTGGAACGAGTTTCTAATGGCGATAATTAGACGATTAAGCTGATAATTTTGTGGATAAACAAAAAACATTCTTTTACCTTTCCTTATGAATAAGTATCACATATGTGACTTTTTACTGTGGCTTCTAGAATATCTGATGTTACAAAGAGATTATACAATACTCAATAGAACACACATAACTTTTGCTTACCTAATAGACTTGCCCCAGATTTTCTGCAGAGAGCACTGATTCATGTACTCACTAGAGTTCTTCGCTTTTTAAAAAACCTGCAAGATATTAACAGAGAAATGGCTTCGAGCAATGCGTGTTCATGCAAAGACATGAAACACAAAAGAAGAATCTCAAAATCAATAATATAACTTTGGTTTAAGAGAAACTCTCATCTGCAGAAGGTTCAAGCTGCACAAACTAAAAGTAGATGTAACAAAAACATCACTAACTAACATATGGAGAACAAGAAGATGAATCTTCTGCAATTCGCATCAGAAACATAATAGCTAAAATTTCTTTACCAACCATAAGTACATTGCTTCTACACTGTTCCAGCAACCACAAGATCGATCCGAGATAGAAAAATTTTCTCACCCAAGAAAACATGCTTCAAACTTTTGTAGACAGTGAATTGCGAACAGATAAATAGCAATTCTTCAAACTAATCCTCAGCGAACCCATTGTTTCAACAGTTTTAACATTCATATTCTACTACGGGAATTACATATAAACCAATAAGCTAAAATCATCAAACCTGACACAAATATAGCCAAGAAAAAAGAACATTAAAAACCAAATGATATCAAGACTCCAAATGCTGTCAAAAAAAAAAAAAAAAAAAAAATCAAGACTCCAAATTGTTACCAAGAGCAAAAGAGAAGACTTCACGAACTGGAGAAAACTCAACGAGACCAATATCCATGGCGTAGCCATTCACGGGAAGCTTCAAATCCCTCAAAACCGAGAAAGCCTCAGCCATGCGAGACTTGGGCACTTCAAGAGCCACGGGGCAGAAGGGAACCCACGAATCGGGGCGATATTCCTCGCCAATCTCAACGCCTTCTTTCTTCAACGCGTCGCACAGCTGGACCTGTAGCTGGAGAAGCGAGAGGGACGGCGTCGGCGAGAGGAACAGTGCGTTGTCGTCGCTGGAGAAGCTTCCGATCGATGAGAAAGAGAGCGAGAGAGGCTCCTGCCTGGACGCGAAGGTCCTGATGATGGGTTCGAGCTTCGCCGAGTCGAGGGAGGCGGTGGAGAATAGGGTTAAGTGCGGGCGAGACTCGGTGCTGATCAATTTCGTGCTGATTTGACGGCGAGCGAAGACGTTCCAAGCTTTCAAGACCTGGTTCTCGAGCGCTGGGTCGAAATAGAGCTCGATCGCGTAGCCTTCCGACATTTGGTTTCGTAGAGAGAAATCGGAAGATTCGAGGAAGAGAGTTGAGAAAGGGAGATCTAGGAGTTTTCGTCAGAGTGAAAGAAACCCTAGCGAGATTGAGAAGAAGGAAGAGAGATCGGGAGTGATAGTAAGTAAGCAAGCTTTGACAGAAAGGAGAAAAGGGGAAATTTTAGGGGAAGGTGATGATTGAGTATCGTATGTGTTAATCAGATAATTTTGAAATCGATTAATTAGAGATCTAAACCAAAAATTATACTAATATAATAGTCCTCATTATTAAAACTCCTTTACTGTTTTTCGCTGTGCGGAGTTGCAAGATTAACTGCTAATATTATTGAAAAGTTATTAATTTATTACGTCTCTTCATCTAATCATCTTACTGTTTGAGAGATTTGGGTTCGTAACATGTGTTCAAGAATAATTTGATTGATGTATCACCCAATCACACGTCTCTTCATGTTCATCTTACTGTTAAGATTTGGGTTCGTAACGCGTGTTCAAGAATAATTTTCGAATTTTTCTTTTAGAACTAAATTTGGTCGTCTTTGTTTTTGATTAGAAGAGGAGCTCCCTCTGAAAGTGACAACAATTGAGTCGTCTCCTCTTTTGATTTCCCCCACATCACAGTGTAGAACCCTAATGATATCAAAATTCCTCCGACTAAACTGCACCATTAATCAGAAAAAGACATAATCAGATGCTTTTCTCTGTAAGCAAGTGTGTCCGAAGAATGATTATATTGATTTATTATATATATACCTTCCGAGATAAAGAGAATCGCCAAGAAAAGTGGCTCCCATGATCACTGCTATTTTAATATCGACAAAGGCCTAAATATCGCTAAGTAAACAGGTCCTTTATTACGTACGGCCCACAAATGAATTGTGTAGTACCCTGGATTAAATATCCCCTGAAAAAAGAAATTTTTATATAAATTATTTTAGTATGAAAACGACAAAAAATATATAGAGATATATGATAAACTTTCCAGAAACATTAAAATTTTACGTACCCCGACTAGTGTGCAGAGCAATGTAATATCGAATCGAATGATCCATACGCTTGGACTATTCTTTTCTGCTACGATTCCCATCAACGAGGTGAAGATTGAAGCAAACAGAAAATAGAAGAACGATACTGTGAATGCTGCTGGATATTCATTCATTATGTGCGCCTGTCCATATCAAAAACATATATCTATTATTTACGAGTAACAAAAATCACTTTAATGTATATTATTATTATCAAGACACCAAATAATTGTTTAACCTACTTTTGATTACAATTTAACTTGATGAAAAATCTGAATCCACTTGAATGAGTTTACCTAATTGCCTTAAGGTTGGAAATTTGAATACATTAGAAGCTTCTACAGTTAGCAATAATAAACATCGATTCTAATGAAATCTCAATTTTAGATAAACATTCTATTTAGTGTATATAATATATAGTTTCATATTTGAAGTACGCTTTTTTTTTTTTGGTCAGACAGCTTCAATTTTTAGAACAGTTCATAAATCTAAACCGGGAGAATTGAGTTTACATAATCCAAACTCTTAAAACAGCTATTTCTATGACTTTTTAAATTCAAACTTTCTTATTATTAACTTTTTTTGAACTTTTTCTTATTAATAACATTTTGAAAAGTTCTTATTAATAACTTACACGCGACTTTTATTTAGTTTTGAATTTTGAAATTCAAGTAATAAAGTTGAGTTTATTCTTCCAAAGAAGTTCTCACGTTCTCTCGTTTTAGATATTTTTGTAAGAATCAGTAGATTGCAAAAGCGTTATTTTCCCGGGTGCTTTCGAATTCAATAGATAATAATTGTAACTTTGACGCCTTCCGCAACGTCAAATTTGCATAAACAAAATAAATTTGTATTATGTAGAATGAACAAGAACAAAAGGAATTAGTATATGCATGGTACCTGGAGGATGAAAGCAACAGAAATGAGGGTGTCCTTGGTGGCTAAAAGACATCCACCTATGATCCAATCCGAGTTTGATGATGATAACGTCGGAGAAAGCTGACGGAGTTGTGGCCACGACGGAGAAGTTACGGCGAAGACACGTGGACCGTGGTAGAGCACCACCACAAGTGCGCCAATTAATGACACTATTGTCCCCACCATTTTGGCAACACTGCTCCTTTCTTTGAATGATACTTGTTCCATTCTTTTTTTCACAAATTAAAATACATGTAAGCATCTTGAGTCTTGACAAAAAGAAATATACATATATATATATATATATATATATATATGTGTGTGTGTGTGTGTTTTAGCCTCAAATAAAGATATACTTTAATTAAGGGTCCCCATCTAGTAATGTCAACAAGAGTGTCACATGTGGGACAGGACAATTTATGTTCAGTTACGTAAATAAAGAACGTGGTAATTGTGTATTATTGTTGATGCACAGTTATGTACTACTCCAAAATGATGTTTAGAGATTTTGCACATAAATTAAAAAAATCACATAAATTTATAAATTTTTGATTTCTATACGAAAAACACTTTTTATTGTCTAATTAGATACTATTCATCCAATAATAAAAAATTGTAGAATACAAATGATTAAAAAATAATAATAAAAAATGTACATAAAAATTATGAAACATAACTTAAAATAAAACATTTTTTTTTGGCTAAACCATCACTTATAATAAAATAGAGCAAGTGTTATATTACCAAACTTAATGTATGTGTATAGCCCTAACAATGCGGACTGTAGGTTTATAGCATGTCACGACCCGATTTTAAATTAGGTGGTGTACGTATGTAAATTATATAGGCGACAAAACAAAAATCATTGCATGATCAAAAATTTCTATGAAACATCACATACAAAAACTACTGAAAAACATCTGAGTTTTAGATTTTTTTTTTTTTGTTTGGCGGTGATCACTCAAATCTCTTAATCTACTGAACAATTGTCTATGCTAATGTTTTCGTTGGGTCACCACAAGAATTTAAATTCACATATTGCATGTTATTGAAAAATCAAAACAAAAACAAAAAGCAAAAAATATATATCTCAAAAGTCAAAAGTTGCATTGTATAAATATTAATCGTACCACTACCACTACTTATATGACTATTAATTGTGAACGTCATAGAGCTATGAACAGCTATCAAATTAAATACCTACAAAACTCCATAATTGGAAGAAAAAAAAGAAACGAAATTGAATGAATTAAAATAAAACCTGAAGATAACAGCGAGGATGAATGTAATAGCAGGATTGATATTGCTAATGGCGGAAGCTAGGGTTGGGTTGCTGTATTCGATGCCAATAAATCCTGTGATCAGATACGTAGATCTGCTTATTTAAATTTACATTGAGCAACAACAAAAAAACATGTTAGCAACATTTTAATGGTAAAAAGAAAACACAATAAAATTAGGAAAACAATTTCATATCAAAAAAATTGGAAGAAGAAGATTAAGAAGAGTAGTTGGATTTACCCTAGTAGCCCAAGAAGTCCTATTTTACAAAGTATTAAGAAACTTAGTGGAGGAAGTGATCTTGACCTGCGAAAAATATACAAATCATCAGTTGAAAAATTTTCGACACGAAAAAATAATTCAATAACGGTCCAAGAGATTTAGAAAATAAATCGTTATTTAGAAACCTGTAAGAGAAGAAGTGAAGAGGAAGAAGAAGAAGAGAGCCAATGAGATAAGAATAGACGAGGAAGGTGTAAGAGTTAAGGCCTTTCGATGCCGCTGCTTTAAATAGAGTATTCATTGCCACATTTCCAGCTTCAGTCGCCAACATTGCCGTCAATAACACGGCGTCTCTCCGATTGAGATTTACGGAGGCCATTGTCGGAAAAGACAAGATCGAGTTTAGTCTGTTGGAATGAGAGAGCCTTATGAATCGAGCAGAGTTCTTTATATTTCTTTGTGTTCCTCTTTTAATTTGGAGCAAAAAGTTGGTTAAACAGATCTTTTGTTGCCCAATATTTTTTTATATTAGTGAATTAAGACAATGGACTATGACATTTAGTGGCTGATGCACGTTATACAAGGGGTGTCAGCTGCCCCCATTGATTTATCATTCTTTGCCCCCACTCTTTTATATTTGTACCAAGGTGATTTTTCATTGCCAATTGGACTCAGGCCCAAAATCGCTATTCTCTATAATACTTGATGCTCTTCTTATTTCATTTGGAGGGAATCTGATTTTTCATTCTCTCATAGACAACTCATACACTCTTTGTTTTGTGAAGAATATCTCATATTAAGAGTTTAGATGGGACTTAAATGATATGGACCAATCTTTTAATTGTCAATTAGTTTTGAGTTAAAATCACATGATAAGCCCAAATTTTACATGTTTTTTGTTTTGACAAACAACTTTTTTTTTTTTTTTTGGGGCACAAAAATTTTGATCGACATAATACGCCAAACACCAACTTTCTTACTCAACTCCAGAGCCGTGCATCAACCTACACATTTGATACATTTGAATGGGGCCTATGATTTTTTCACACTTTTTTGTTAAAGAAAAAATTTCAATTTTTTTTTTGTATTATTTAGGGCCTCGATTTTGAGTTTTGTATTAGAGCCCCAGATATCTCAGGCACGGCTCTGCTCAACTCAAACCATTTTCACTTTGACATCATTTTTTGTTTGACTTGCGACCAAGTTGTCTGGTTTGGCTTATAAATGTTGGATAGTATCCGAAAAACACCACACCAAATTTCTTTTTTCATTATCTCACACATGTTCCTGAGAAAAAAAGAATTTGTCTACTACATTTGTGTGAAATCCTGTTGAATCATATACGGCAGGCGCATTTCCGAAACTACCATTCGCAAAATACTTGTTTTCGAATGGACGGAATGGCTCGTAGCAATACTATCTATGCATGTACATCATATTCTAAGAGTATGTGAAAATTTTCTCCTTGGTTCCAATTTCTCTTTTGTTTAAATTTGGTCCTCGTTGTGGTTCAATAGAAGAGGGTTTTTCTCTTTTTCCAAAAGTGACAATAACCGAGTCTTCTCTTCGTTTGTTTTCCCCCACATCACAGCGTAAAACCCTATCGTTATCAAAACTCCTCCGATCAAACTGCAACATAAAGCACAAAACCGAAGCTGATTAGATTTTTTTTGTTTTTCTTTACAAATAAGTGGATCAAAAATATATATAATGATGAATATACCATCCGAGATAGAGAGAATCACCGAGAAAAATCGAGCTCATGACCACTGCTATTAAAATCGACAATGGCTTAAATATCGCTAAGTAAAGAGGTCCTTTGTAACGAACTGTCCATGAATGAATCACGTAGTATACTGGAGTGAATATTCCCTGAAATGTTTAACAAGAAAACTATGTTACGATCAAAAGGAAGCAAGTTTGATTAAAATTTTAAAACTCTATATATAGGGCGTACCATAGTTACAATGCTTATCAAAGTAATATCGAATCCAATGATCCAAATGCTTGGATCGTTCTTCTCGACTGCGAGTCCAGTCAACGAGGTCAGGATTGAAACACACAGAGCATAGAAGAAGGAGACTGTAAATGCTGCTGGATATTCAGTCATTATATGTGCCTGCCCAAAATCATTATACAATAAACAAACATTGGAATGAATTGATGTTTGATATACGAAAATATCAATTTCGCATAGGACAAACCGATCATTAGTTGAATCAAGCTTCATAGTTCCATTGGCCATGGATGCACTTACGTAATGGTAATTAAGACTATTTAAAAATAATTACCTCTTTTATTATTATTTGTACATACATTTGTAAATCATTTTAAATTGAATGTCACATTGAAAAAATTCTTAGCATTTAACGAATGTTGCTCATATACCTGGTCCGGAACCGGAAGACAAGTGGACTAACCAAAAGATTAGGACCATCAATTTTTGTTTGTTTGAAGACCACATTTCTTTTATGTTAATAATTATATCTTTATGGCCATCTAAGTTATTTTTTACTAAAGAACTGTTGTTTATAATATATTTTAATACAAGTTTGAATGATTGCTCATAAACAAAAGAATATTCCGTTATGTATAAGAATCCAAAATGATACCTGTAGGATGAAAGAAACAGAGACGAAGATGTCTTTAATGGTAAGAAGACATCCACCGATGATCCAGTCGGAATTTGAAGATGATAACGGCGGAGAAAGCTGACGGAGGTTTAGATACGGCGGAGAAGATGCGACGAAGACAGGTGGACCGTGGTAGAGAACCACCACAAGTGCGCCTACTAATGACAATATTGTCCCCATCACTTTGGCTACACTGCTGCTTTCTTTGAAAGCTACTTTTTCCATTCTTTTTCACAAATTAAAAACGATTCTCTCACGTTTCACTCCAATTAATTCAAAAACCATATAGAATTATTATTTTTTATCTTTTATTTTTTGACGAAATGTCAAAGACGCAAGAGAAAAAGAAAAGCCTAGCTGCCAAAGAATATAATAAAAAAGTTCAAAAAAAGAAAAGAAAAAGAATATAATAAAAGAAAGACCGATTAATACGCATCTTGTTCTTGTCTAATAATGCAAGCAGCACTGTTAGGTGTGGGACCAGTGTACTTGCTACGAGTTAACCACTAGTTATGATTGTGATCTATTTTCTCATTGATCGTGATTGTACGATATTTCAACAAACTTATTTTATCATCTTACGGTTCTTACCCAAACCTGAATAAATGTATGCTTTAAAAGGGAAAAAAATCAAATAAAGGTAGGTATTAATGAAAAACCAATTAGGAAAAAAACCTAACTTGGTTGGCAAATAGTGTGATCAAGTAAAAACTAAAAACTAAATACAAACCAACATGATCTAACTATAAGATAATTAAGTTGTCGAGCTACAAATAAAACCATCGGAGAAAATCGATCTCCTAATATCTAAAAAAATAAAATTCATTTTGACCCATCAACTAGAATAATGAAAAATATAAAATGAAAAATTGTTTGAAAACTGCAAAACTAAACTCCCATGATTAGCAAAATAGTAAAGAGAATGAGAAAATTAATAAACCTGAAGATAACGGCGAGGATGAAGGTAAGAGCAGGAGTGATATTGCTAATGGCGGAAGCTAAAGTTGGGTTGCTGTATTTAAGCCCTATGTATCCCGTGATCACGTACATTGATCTGTTCATTATTATTTTTGATTTTTTTCAGCCAAAAATAAAAACAAAACAAAAACAAAAACAAAATTGTGATATTAGCAACACCAAAGTGGAAGATAAATTCCATATACAAAATCGGAAAAAGAAGAATAATGATTGTGTAGCTGAATTTACCCTAATAATCCAAGAAGTCCTATCTTACAGAGTATTGAGAAACTTAGTGGAGGAAGTGATCTTGACCTGCAAAAAGAAAAAAGAAAAAAACAAATCAAATGAAATCAGTAAAATAAAATAAAAACGGTTAAGAACGGTCCAAAAGACTAAGGTTATCAGGTTATTAGAAACCTGTTTGAGAAGAAAGGAGAAGGAAGAAGGAGAAGAGAAGCAAGAAGATAAGAATAGCCGAGGAAAGCGTAGGAGTTGAGTCCCTTTGAAGTCGCTGCTTTAAACAAAGTATTCATTCCGACGATACCGGTTTCGGACGCAAGCATCGCCGTCAAGAACATGGCCTCTCTCCGCCATAGACTTACGGCTCCAGCCATTTTGGAAATGATAGAAAAAAGCTTACTTAGTGTGTTGAATGAGAGTCTGTAATTTATTATCCCTTTGTTGCTTTTCTTTACGTTACGAGTAAAAAAAAAGGAAAGGGAATGTCGTTGTGTGGTCCATATTGTCCGTTTGTTTGATTTTAAAATTATTCTTTCGTCAAGTCTATTCTAAAGAATGGCTCTAAAACTTTTATAAATTCTAGCTCGAATATGGAAGATACAATAATTATCAATTTTCCTAAACAGACAAAGATTGTACACTTTGAAAGTTTATATCTTCTCTACACCGGCTCAATGTGTTTGTTACATTGTTAGACTTGTTTCTCTGCGGCGTAATTCATCAAAAGAGGAACTCTCTTCGAATGTGATGATGCCGCAACATGAGTGTCGATATCCGCCTTCTCCTCCTTTGCTTTTTCCCACATAACCGTGTAGAAACCGATCGATATCAACGTTCCACCCATCACACTGCCAAATTACATAGAATAAGAACTGAAAGTGAATATACGAGATAAAAAAAAAAGAAATTACTAATTAGATATGATCCATCTTTTGAGGTTTTCGAACTCTTCTTCTTCCACCTTCCGAGATAGAGAGAATCGCCAAGAAAAATCGCCCCAAGTACGACCGCGGTTAATATAGACAACGGCCTGAACATTGCTAGGAACAACGGCCCTTTATGTCGAACCGTCCATGACTCCACAACATACCCCGTCGAATTTACCATCCCCTAAATATATCATTTCAACAAAATCTAATAAACTAATTAAGAAATATATATATATATATATATATATATATTTTTGTTTTGGAATATATTAACAACTAAAGAGACATTTCCATACCGTTGCAACGATGCATATCAACATTATTTTCGATCTCATAATCCACGCGCTTGGATTGTTCTTCTCCGCGAAAATGCTGACAAACGCACAAGAGATTGAAACGCACACATTGTGGGAAAGCGCCAAGGCAAATTCCGACGGATATTCCCTCATTATATGTGTCTAGCAAAGCACCACCAAAAATGCAAGAAAATTATTAGCATTATCTTAAACTTTGGTTATTAAGTGTTACAATGTTTGTTTTATTTATACCTGAATGATGTAAGAGATGGCGATGAGAGTGTATTCGAGGGCCAGGAGACCTCCGCCGATGACCCAATTAGAATTTGACGGTGGAGATGGGGGCGGCGAGAGAGGCTGAGGGAGATAAACGGACGGATGAGATGCGGCGAAGATGATGGGGCCGTGGTAGAGAGTGGCTACGAGTGCACCAGCTATAGAAACTACTGTTCCCACTACTTTGGCTAAGCTGCTATTTTTCTTTATGGATACCTTCTCCATTCTTATAATACAAAATCAAAATATCATTATCCCCAAAAAAAAAAAAAGAAATACAAAATCAGAAAATATTAAACCGAAATCTAACTAAAATTTGTTTATCACCTAATCAAACCCAAATTGGTCAATTCCAATGTACCGAATCAAACTTTTACAAATTCATTTTTAATTTTATATTCATTAACATTATAAGAATATTTTTTATTTTACAGTTACAAATTTTGCATACAAAAACCAGGCATCAGAATTGATCCCAAAAAAAAAAAACAGAGAGAAAAGGAAAAAAACAGAGATTAATTTCGGTCATGAGTTTTTCAAACCGAATAAAATGAGAAACCGAAGTATCCTAACCGAGTAATTGAATGTCTACTACACACTACACCTTATCCAAAGTCCAGACCAAGTTTTAAACCAATATGCCTAACCGAAAATCCAACAAGAAACTTTGATAAACCGAACCAGAAAGAAGAGTACCCAAAGAGAACAGCGAAGAGGAAAGTGAAAGCAGGAGTGAGATTGCTCATTGCTGAAGCCAAAGTAGGAGAGCTATATTTGATTCCCGTGTAACCTAACATCAAATACACACATCTTCTCTCATTTTGATCCAACAAGAGCGACGTCATCACCATCATCATCTCTAATTAGTAAACAAAAAACGCAAAATCTTGATCGGAGAATGAAGATGAAACCAGAGAAAGAAAAAAAAAAAAAGATCTTACCCAAGTAGCCCAAGAAGTCCCATTTTACAGAGTACTGAGAATTTCAATGGTGGAAGAGATCTTGACCTGAGGTTTAATTTCACAGATTTTGGAATTTGGAGATTGAAGAAGAATCAATAGAGAGAGAGAGAGAGAGAGAGAGAGAGAGAGAGACCTGTGAGTGAGGAAAGGAGAAGGAAGGAGAAGAAGAGCTCCGATTCCATAAGAATAGACGAGGAAGACGTAAGAGCTCATTCCCTTTGAGCTCGCCGCTTTGAACAGAGTATTCATCCCGACGTCGGAGACCACAACCGCCACCATCGCCGTCATGATCCCGCCGTCTCTCTGACAGAATCTCGCAGCCATCGTTGCCCCTTCGTTTGTTTCGAAGATCTGTCTGAATCTTGAACTCTGTCCGTAAGGGTTTGACCAATCTTGTACTTCGTTTTTCTTTAAGTACTGTAATTTGATTAACAAAATATATATATAAATAAAAAGACTAATTGGAAATTAAACTGGCTTTCAATTATTTTTCTCATTACCGCTAATGTAAAAATATTGGGTATACAAAGGCAGGACCAATTCATCATACTAGTACTTTAAATAAAACATTGTCTCACCATTAGTTAATTGTAAGCTCATTACAATTTATGATTACATAGATTTTTGTGCCTAACTATGTAAGAGACTAACATGAGAAGTTAAAATAAAGACTTTAGATTTCTATGTATAAAGATTATGAAATTGTGATTAGAAGAAACTTGATTCCTAAAACCAAATATCACATTTGTCTCGTCAAATAAATTACATTCACATAAGAAAATTCCACATACATATATATATATAGAGAGAGAGAGAGCCATCTTGACTCGTTGATGATATTCTAGACATGTTCATCGTTCTTGAAACTTTCCAAGAGAGGAGCCTTCTGTGAGCCCGATGGAGAGTCGAGGTCAGCTTCGTCAGCCTCCTCGTGGTTACTCTTGTTTTCGTCTTGGACCATGGCTACTTCCTTGGCCTTGCCCCACATCACCGTGTAAAACCCGATTGTTATTACCGTTGCCCCTATCAAGCTGAGATCAACATTTAAGCACAGAATGAGAGCTTCGACCATGGCTACTTCCTTGGAGGTATGTTTTTTTAACATAACAGCGAGTTCAAACTAATCTTGGACCAACATGGCAACACTACTAGACTTGATTTGGATGTACAAATAGTTTTTGAGACTTTTTTCACCTGCCAATGTAGAGAGAATCTCGGAGGAAGATCACGCCCATTGCAACTGCAATCGCAATAGACAAAGGCTTGAACATTGCAACGAATAAAGGCCCCTTGATCCTCAATGCCCATGTGTGGATAGTATTGTTTATGCAAGATCCAAACAATCCCTAAACATGGAGATATAATCAGCAAACAAAAAAAACATTTTCCTTGTTAAAAACTAATTACACTCTTAGTTTTCTTACCGAGCAAACGATTGACACTAGAGCTATATTTGGTTTTATCTTCCATGCACTCAAGTCGCTCCCTTCGGTGGTTGTGAACAATGTGACAAGCGCGGTCCAGAAGCTCACGCCTAAGCTATAATAGCAAACAACGGTGAACTCTGATGGATACTCTCTCATGATTTGAGTCTAACAAAAAAAAAAAAATTAAGATCATAAGATGTATAAACAAAAACCATATATGCATAGAGAGAGAGGTAGGTATATTATACAGTATATAAGCACATTAGAGTTCATTATTTGACTAGACCTGAACGATGTACCACAATGGAACCATGAAATACTCGACCGCGAGGAAAGCGGCGCCAATGATCCAATTATGGTTTGGAGATTGTGACCGCATAGAAACGGATGGTGGTGACTTAGCGATCACCACAGGACCATTGTAAAGAGTCACAATAAATGCTCCTCCTATGGAAACTACAGTTCCCAACATTTTAGCCACGCTACTTGTTCTCTTGAAAGATACACTCTCCATCCTGCAATCAAACTCAAAAGGCAGAGCACCAACAAACTCCCAAATGTTCAAAAAAAGTGAGTGATGCCTCCTCATGGGCTGACGAACATTGAGGCCCAAATACAGGACATGGGCCGAGGGTATTTTCGAGAATTGATAGTGTAAAAGGAATATATAGAAGGATAAATCAACACCTGAAAAGGACGGCGAGCAAGAAGGTAAACGCAGGAGTGAGGTTGCTGATTGCAGAAGCAAGTGTCGGAGAGCTATAATTAATCCCTGTGTATCCCATTATGTTCGAGCAGCATCTATATTATATTTTAACACAATTTTTTTTTATTGGTTATTACTTATTTTTATATAAACAAAAAATAATATTATTCCGGTTATTACGAAGATGAAAGCAACCCCCTAGACAGAATTTTTTTTTAAAAAACAATTTGAGTTATTCAGATCTTTGCAGTAAAGTTTGCAGCTTTTTGGAAGCAACTTTTAGCCAAGTGTTTCTAAAATTTGGGTAAGAAAAATCTGAGAATTTTAGGAAACTCTCTGATGCAAAACTCGCATGTTTTCCGGATCTAACCCGACCCGAATTTGAAGAAGCTTTCGGGTGATTAAAGCTGGAGTTGCTTTTAAAAATTGGAAGTATCGAAAGAAATGAAACTTTACCCAATTAACCCTAGAAGCACGATTTTGTAGAGAATTGAGAAATTCATCGGAGGGAGCGTTCTTGATCTGTCAAATAAACAAGAAACCCATTTACTCTATTTCGACAAAAGACGATAACTTTAGCTCGAATTCGTAAAGATCGGATCAATTTTAGTAGGGGAGAAAAAGAAAACTCTAACCTGAAGGAGAAGAAAGGAGAAGGGAGGAGAAGAAGAGCAGCGAGACCGTAAGAGTAAACGATGAAGACATGGAAGCTCATGCCTTGCAAAGTCGCTGCCTTGAACAGAGTGTTTAGCCCAACGTTCGCACATTCCATTATTACCAGCGCCGTTACCGGCAACACCTCTCTCTGAAAGTATTTTCGCGTCATCTTCTCTCTCTCTGTATCTCTCGCTCTCTCTGTTACTTGTAGATGTGGAGATTCGAAGAAGTGATTTTCTTAAACGAAGTAAGATGAAAGATGAGAAACAGAGTCGTTCTGTTTTTTTGGGGAGAAAAAAGAAAGAAAATAGTGTGAGTGGGTGAAAGTTAGATTTTCAGCGAATGTGTAGTCACACTTGTGAGACATGTGAAGCAGACAAAAAAAGGCCATGTAGCATGCTTGACATATATTAGATGGAATTTACTCCGGTCCAATTTTTTGGTCAAGAAATGTCAAGAATTCTTTTTCTTTGTTTTTGACTGCAGAAATGTCAAGAATTTAATTAATGTTTCATATATCAGAATTATTGGTCAAGAAATAATTTTGTACAATTTTCTGTAATCACTAAACTTTTTGCCGCTCTTCTAAAACGTTGGTTAATCATTTATCAAACGTTGATAATAGAAGAATCCCCACACAGAGTAATAATTACTCTAAATCTAATACAAGATTAAGTCTTTGGTACTCTAATACAAGACTAATCTCCAAAAAAATGGATGAGTTTTATGCAAAACGCTGATAATAGAAGAATCTCCAAACGTTGATATTGAGTCTGTGGATTTAATCTTGTCTAACTCAACAGCTTAATTTTTTTTTTGCATAAACTATTAAAAATATAGAATGTTGAGTAAGACAAACCCTTGAACTGTCATCCTTTAATGTATGGATGAGTTTCAAACTCCATAATATATAAATTATTACTAGCTAGCCTGTGGATTTAAGTTTTCGGGAATTCTAAAAACTACTCGGCTTGATGTTTTTTTTTTTTACATCCTTTTTAAAAGTATATTGACAGATAAATACATTATTTTATATATGAGTACATCTCTAATTTTTAATTATCATATTTCCTAAGATATTAAATAAGACATGTTTTTTGTTAAAGAATAAGACATGTTTTTTTAAAGTAATACCCTACCCTACATAAAACGGTAAGGATTTTCTTGCGAAAAAGATTAGTGGTAAGAGAAGACAAAAATAATGAAAAATGATTAGAAGAAAATATGACACAATAGTTAAATGCTTTAATCCTTATCAATTTTATGATTTGTAACGGAAGGAGCAGTATATGATAGTATCCCTTTCCGATGTGGACATGGGCCACAAGAGGTTATATCATAATCACAAAAAGCAACCAAGTCCTAACAAATTGTCTATGCTATAATTCAATACCAAAACACATGGTTTTGGCCATTGTTGGTCTATAATAAATTATAAATCCATGCATCTTCCACACGCCGGCCATAAAATAAAACCTAGCTAGTTAGCTCTCTAGAAATTAATATAGTCAAATAAAAATAGTATCTATTTGAAAATATGAAACTGAAAATTATAAGGAGACCCATGAAACGAGGAATTTTGTTATTTCTATTTTTAGAGATTTTTTTGTACACGTACGTATGTATTAGAACAATATATGCAAAAACATTTGGGTATGATTTTTCTTTTTATATATAAATTTTAAAAATTTCGAAACTTTTGGTATATAATCTCTTTTCAGGACAACCGTTAATAATATCATATTTAAGGCATAAATTCTCTTTTTAAATAGAGTTAAACTTGTAATCTTTAAAAACTTTCAAGCACTAAACTCTCACCCATTTAATTATTTAGGTAATGACTTTTACGTCAGTTATATCAGAAAAATATGAAAATCTAAAAGAAACAACATAGTAGTCGTGATGCGCTTGTGTTTGTCTAATCAACTTGATAGAAAACTACGGCGTAGAGTTTTTGCCCCACAAGTAAAATAAAAGAATTAATACGAAACTTTGTTTTTTCAGATGATGGAAAACGACGTCGAAAACCAAAATATAATAATAGATATTAAAAAAACAAACAACCTTTCACAATAATATGCCACATTATTGAATATTGATTGTGTGTCTTTCGTACACGATTCTAGTCACTTGATGATAAATTTTTATTTCAATGTCAGTAATTTATCGTACATTTGTATTATATTGCTGAATAATAAACACATGTAGAATTCTCAGAAAAAAAGAGAGCAACTAATGATAACAATGGTCAATGATCGTTATGATGATGATGACATAGCGATGAAGAGAAAACGCAGCATTGTGAAAGAAAGCAATCTCTACAAAAAGCGGAAAAAACAAAGACAAAAGAAAAATTGCAAAAATCTAATTGAAAATTAAACTAGCACAAAGGTTCTTAGAAACTATCCAGCATCCGATGAGGAACAGGAGAATTGATGACCTGCAAGATCTGAACAATCTCCGCCATTGTAGGCCGATTCGAAGGTATCTGGGAAGTACAAACAAGAGCAAGTTTCAGAACAGGCAAAACCTCATCCTCAGAGTATTCTTCCTCCATTATAGGATCAATACACTCCAACACGTTCCCTTGTTCCAACATAACTCGAACATGGTCGCTAAGTATCACAAAGCTGTCTTCACCGTACTCAACGGGTCTCCGACCAGTCACGAGTTCCAGTATCAAAACCCCAAACCCGTAAACATCGCATTTTTCGTTGACCCTTAAGTTCTGACACTCTAATTCAGGGGCTACGTAACCTAAAGCGTTCTGAAACCTGTTGTTGTTCATCGTGTTCCCGTCTTGTGTTGTTAGAAGACGAGATAGTCCGAAATCAGAGATTTTCGGGTTGTATTTTTCGTCAAGAAGGATGTTGGTCGGTTTCAGGTTGAAGTGAACGGTTGTTGGACGGAATGTGTGGTGGAGATAAGCGAGTCCTTTGGCTGTACCGAGGATGATTCTGTATCTTGCGTCCCAAGGAAGAGGCGGTGTTGAGAGTTCTCTTTCGTGTAACTTGGACTGCAAGTTTCCGTTTGGGATGTATTCCGATACCAGAAGCTGCATCTCCGGCGTCCAGAAATACCCTTTGATCGATACTAGATTAGGGTGCTTAGCTTTCGCCAAGATCCGGAATTCTCGATCGAAATCTTCTAGGTTTTGAAGAATTGGCGATGGGACGAGTTTCTTAACCGCCAAGTTTCTCCCATGTTCCCCTAAAGGAGCCTTGTAGACTGTTCCAAAGACTCCTTCACCGATTCTTGAAGCTTTATTGAGAAGAGACTCCGGGTTTCTAGCGAACTCTTGAGACGACGAGGAGGAACGCGACGTTCTTGAGTTTAACATTACTAGTTTACCGGTCACTAAACTTCTTCCCGATCTTGAAGAGCCCGAGAAAATACTCTCCAAAGCGTTGTCTACGAACGCAAACCGTCTTCTCAAAGACGCGTTAAGCAGCGTTATGATTATGACTCCAGAGAAGATGAGTATTGCAGCTGATATAGCTACAATCACTGAAACACTAAGGAACATTCCACGGTGGAATTTTCTGGAGCCATTGCATGCTCGGTTTCCAGGCATTTCCTCGTTGTTATTCATGTTCCCATAGGAGTTTGGATCGATGACAAGAGGCTTTGAAACATTCATTTTGCAAGGTCCACTTAACAAAGGTGAACAAATGCCTAGGTTTCCTTGAATAGCACTCTGATCTAAGCTCTGGAAAACGCCTCCCAAGGGTAACCTTCCGATGAGTCGGTTAAACGATATGTTAACCAGTAACAGATTCTGCAATTCCCCGAGCTCTTTCGGTATTTCGCCGCTAAGCTTATTGGCCTCTAGCTTTAGAATCTTAAGCTGTTGTAAGTTTGAAAGTGATTTAGGAATTGGACCGGTAAGATCGTTATGAGACAAACTCCTGCAAAAAGAAACTATAATTGTTAGAGCCTAGAGGAAAACATTTGAAATTAAGCGAAAATGGATAATATAAGATATAGAGACTTACAGCAATATAAGAGAAGAGCAGTTTCCAATTCCTTCCGGTATAGAACCGGTTAGTGAGTTACCATCCAGTTGAAGGATCTGTAGACTCTGAGACTCGCATATATCAGCTGGAACCGAACCGATCAACGCGCTGTTCCTGAGATCCAAGACTGTTAGATTCTGCAGAAACTCGATTTCAGGAGGAACTCTTGTGTTGAAATTGTTCCATGACAAATTGAGGTATCTCAAGCTGCTGAATAGCCCTACTTCACCAGGTATGTTTCCACTGAGACAATTGCGCGAAAGATCGAGCATTACGAGTGACTCAAACATTCTGCTTGAGCCTCTAGGAATCGAACCGGTTAAACCGTTACCGGAAAAATCCATTTCTTGAAGACCAAAATCAAATAAACCACCGGGAATGCTACCGGCGAAGCCATTGCCTTTGAGCTGAACAATCTTAAGCTCTTTGCAGGATTCCAAAGATTCCGGAATCTCGCCAGAGAGCTTGTTCTCAGACAAGATTAGATCCTTCAGAGATCCCAGGTTACCAATTGAAGAAGGAAGCTTTCCGGTTAACTCATTGCTGGAGAAATCCAAGTGTACTAAACCGGCCATGTCACCAATCCAAGCCGGGAAATCACCGGAGAGCAAGTTGCTGGATAAATCAAAGTGATTTAAAGATCTCAGCCTCTGAAGAGTTCTCGGAAAATCGCCGGAGAAACGATTGAAACTCAAATCGACTCTGTTTAAATGAGGACAGAGTCCAATATCTGAAGGTAATGCTCCCGAGAACTGATTCCCTTGTAATTGCAACTCTTTCAAGTTATGCACAGAGAGTATCCCCGACGGTATCGATCCAGAAAGAGTGTTAAACGATAGATCTAATGTTCTTAGCCTCTCGAGTTTCCAGAATCCAGAGACGAAATTAGGGTTCCCGGAAAAACGGTTGCTTGAGAGATTGAGACTGTTCAAAACAGAGCATCGAAACAGAGTACTAGGGATTTGACCTTCGAGATGGTTGCGAGACAGAGAGAAATACCTAAGGGATGAACAGTTGCTGAAGAAATCATCAGAGAGTGTGCCGGAGAAGGAGTTTCCAGTTAAGTCGAGGTATCTCAAGGAGCTGCTTGAGCCGAGAGAAGGTGGGATTTGACCGGATAGATTGTTGTGGCTAAGATCCAGCTTACGGAGATTGTTGTTGTTTGAGAGAGCGATGATGTTTCCGGTGAAGTTGTTGTTGGAAAGTGAGAGCACCTTTAAATGCTGAAGCTTTTGGATTCCGCGACCGATTTTTCCGGTTAAGGATAAGCCGTCGAGGGAAAGCTCGGTGACTCGAGATGTTCTGGGATTGCATTTGACGAAGCTCCATGAGCAAGGAGAGTCATCGTCTTCGTTCCAAGACTCGAGGTGTGAAGATGGGTCGTTGAGGTCTGATTTGAAGACGATGAGACCCAAGACGTCGTCGTTTAGCTGGATTGAGTCGATATCACCATTGATGAGTGATATCAATGTCATTGCGAGAAACAGAGTACATGAGATCCATTTTCTTCTGTGATCGCCCATTATGATAGATTGTGCAACTCTCTTGATGGGGTAGAGAGGTAAAGCTAATTTGGGAAGGGAAGAAAGAGATGCGAGAGCTATGTCATTTTGATGATAGAGAGAATAGAGAGAGAGAGAAAGAGAGGAGTTGAGTTTTGTGCCAATGAGAAGAAACTCGAAGTACCTTTTTTTTTTTTTTTTTAACTCGAAGTGTTTGTGAGTGTAAGATTCTGAAGTTAGCTAGAAGACAACCTAGAAGACAACAGCTAGATCGAGTTGCATATGATCCCTTAAGGCCAAATGGACCACATGTTCTGCTCCGGTTTAACCAAAAATGTCCGGTTTAATCGATTTTCTCTGAATGGGATGGGTGTTCACGGGTTAAATAGTTAAATGAAGATAAAGCCATACCATTAACTATTAGCATGTTACAAGGTTTTAGGTGGTAATATTGTACTAAACACCTAAAATGATATAAAGTCAAACACAACCGCATAAAAATTGTAAACAAAACACCAATCACAGTTAACAAAAAATGTAGTGGAAGAATTCGAGTTCTAATCCTTCAACGTTATGATGTAATTTTTAACCACTTAATCAACATAAATTAGTTATCATTTATATTGCCATACAGTGGAAATACTCATTAGATCATGATTTGTAGACTGAAATCTAAACTAGTTCAATGTTTACAACCGTCAACTAGATGATATTGCTATAGTTGTCAAGTGTGTATCCAATAAAAATTGATATTTAAAGATATACAATTGCCCCGACTTGCACGTAATAATATCACGAGAAAAGGAAGAGATGAGATTAAAAGAAAAAAAGAGAAGGGTATGGTCAATAGAGAGATAGAGACCTATGAATTTGAGAATCCAAAAAAAAAAAAATGATGAAACAAAAGAAAATAAAAAAAAGGGAAGAAGAAAAGAACAAAAGTAGGGTTTGGTGCCATTAGAACAAGAAAGACTCGTGACTGACAAAGTTATGTGTAAAATCCACCGCACATATTAGCTTATCTGTCTTTTTGTCCTGATACTCTTTCTCCTCCCCGCCTCTCAATTAGATTCAAATTACGAACTAAACTTGTATTATGCTCTTGAAAGATCAAATGCCTAATAAAAGGCATCACAAGAAGAAGAAACCAACAAAGATAAACAAACATCTTTGGATCAACACATACACCTCAAAACAGAGCAAATACATTAACAGATGTATATCGAATCACATATCTCTTTTTGTTATTTTGTTCCTCAGTGTTTATATATATATTAATTTCATTCCCTTATATTATATTTATTTCACGCGAATCCATTGTCACGCAATAATAGCAAACAAAGCTGATAAGATATTGAAACAAAGCTCATGTTCTCAAATCTTGGTCGTTTTTCAATTATTTTGTTTTTGTTTTTGAGGAGGTATAATTATTGTTTTTACCTCTTTCAATATATTCTTCCTGCCAAATACAGCCTTGTAACAAAGGGGAACTCGCTTTTTTCAAATGATAAAATTTGAACTTCGAGTTACCATGGCATTGTAAATTTCTTTTTTTAACATCGGCATTGTAATTTTTTTTTTTTTTTTCATTTTTAATGAAGGAAAACAATCATGCGGATACAATAAGACTATATAAGAGACATCAATATCTTATTAATCAATGTAACATTTCATTGTTCGTCGTTCTTCATACTTCTCTGCCTATTTTCGATTCAGATATTATTATTTCATTTGCCCGTTAATTTATCCTATAAATCACTAAAACTTTTTACACGTTTCATTTTATTTACAATATATTAATTTTTTTTTTATAGTTCAATCATGTAGCCTGAATCAAATGTAATGTAATGATTTTTCAAATAAGTTCTCATAATAAATATAGTTAAATCAATTTTGAACCTTTTCATATATCTTACTAGGGTTGTGCCCGAGATCTATGATGTTTTTTTGCAGAATTTAAAAATAGGGCTCACTAATCAATGTAAAACCAAAGTTTCAAACACTGTACGCAGGACAAATACATTAATTAAGTTAGTTTTTTTTTTTTTTTTTTTGCTAAAGAATACATTAAGTTAGTTGCTCATGAAAATTGCATGTTTTTTTTTTAATAATTTGGGTTTTTTTTTAATAATTTGGGTACCTGTTGTTAAATTTCTGTTGGCATGCCCAGCTCCAATTATATCCAAGAATCGATGATACGTTTTTGAAAATGTAAAAAGGTATTTTCTCGAGAAACAAAGGGAAAACTAAAGGAGATCGTCAACGAATAAAAACATGTTTGAAGTTTGATTATGGATCCCTTCACTAAGAGCATCTCCAACACATAATTGCATTTTTCATGTCAAAAAAAATATTTTTAGTATATTTTTCTTTTTCTATTTTATTATTAATTGTTAATTATACATATTTTTTTAAAATTTACAAATTGACCCAATTATTTAAGTTCTCTCAAAATTTACATAAATTATGATATTTTGAAATTTCATTATTATAATTTTAAAAAAACATATTACACTACATAAAAATGAAAAAAAAAACACACTACACTACACTTATTAAGTAAACAATCATTGTTGTACTAAATTCATTTTCTTTTATTTTTAATTTCAGTACTTTTTAATTATTTTAAATTTAGTATTACGTTTTTAAATTTTCTATTAAATAATGTTATTTGCATTTTAATTTTATATATTAGAGTGTTTTAGTATTTATAATCATAAAAAAAAGAAATCATCTTCAAAATAATTATTTATAACTCTAAAAGTAAAAGTATCTAAAATTTGAAGGATTATTTTATAAATAAAAAAGTTCAATTGCAAAATACAATTGAAAATGAGATTGTTGCATATTTGAAACCAAAAATGACATTATACCATTTTGCAATTGAAAATGAGATTGGACTGAAACAAAATTTATTGAAAAATAAAATTTGACACCAAATTTGGTACAGCGATGCTCTAACTTTTTCCGTTTCCCCTTAATTGTTTGCCATAACTCTTTCTGCCGTTTACTTTGCAAAAGTTATACTACCTTGAAGATTCTATTCACATAATAATCATTTGTTAATTGTGTCAAATCAATAACCAAAAAAAAAAAAAAAAAAACTCAAAAGCATACATTTTTACTCCCTACTTTATAAATGTTAGGTTTTTTCTGTTTAGCTCTTCCTCTTCTTCCTCTTCAAGAAAGGCATAGCACTTAATCCTCCAGCTGAAGAATTCCCAGTTTCAATCTCAACATTCTCCTCCAGTGATGCATCTTCTTGATTTCGACGTTTAGCTTTGTTTTGACGTTCTTCATTCTCCGTCTTTAGCATCTCAGCATCCATTGCATCATCATCTTCCTCACCTGTTTCATCTTCATCAACACAGAATCCGCCACCGATCACTCTGTAATCATCTGTAACTTTATCCTCCAAATGAGCATCTCCAATCTCAGCTTCATCTGCACAGAATCCACCTCCCATTTCATCGATAGTTGTTGTTTCATTCTGTGTTCTTTCTGCTCTGCCTTCGTCTGTGAGGAATTCATCATCTTCCAAGTTCTCACTAGGGGATTCTCCGTTGCTTCTTGACTCGTCCAATTCATCATCTTCTTTCGCATCGTACTTGGCAGGATTCCGAGATCGTGTCGACTGGAAATAACAGATAACAAAGTGAACCCACCACATAATCAATCAAAATTTACCGTAGGAAAGCAGCTATATAAAGGCGCTTACCCTTCGCATTTTTTGAAGATTGCCCGGTTTTGCATCATGAGGTGCTTGCAATTCAACTACCTTATCATCATCAGAACTGCCGTCTGATAGCTCAGGGAGGAGATTGTTTCGGCCCCTTCCTCTTCCTCTTCCTCTTCCTCGTCCTCTTTTCTGGGCTCTACCTCTGCCTCTACTGCTAGATGGTTTTTCTAAGCGATTCCTTTTGTTTTTCTCCTTCTCGCCGGCTTTATTTGAATCTTTCTCTGAAGTGTTATCTTCAGTTTTATGGGGAGCAAGTCTTTTCTTATTTCCATTTCTTGGGCCTTCCTGGAGAGTATGATCAATCCCTTCCGATGATAGACCTCCGCCAATTCCTTTCACAGCCTTTTTGATTCTTTTACTACGGATCTTTGCAAATCTTTCGCTGAAGGAATAGAAAGCTTCCATCCGAAGTTGCGTCTTCATGGAAACAAAGGAAAAGGAAACAAAACTGTCATATATTATATATATTAATCATAACCATACGTAAAAATAAAATATGGAATCCAGATGAAGACCTCGCGTTTTTCATACTCCTTCAAGACAGGTAGTAGCAGATCATCTGTCTTCTTACTGTTCCAACCAAACTTTTCCCAGCATACCCTTCACCAGAAAGAAAAACGGATACTACAGAATCAGAACTCAGGACACTGTTTCATAAAGTGCAAGTAGTTTTATGCAGAAACATAGCCCGTGGGCCAAATCATGCAACTTTTTTTTTTGTTTCTATCTGTCTCAGATTCACTGGAACCCTTATCATGCCCTAGGTGACTTCACAAAACATGTCAAGCTATGTCATATTGTTTGAAGCATACTAGATTTTAAGTCCCTGGTATTAGTTTGCAAACCTGGTACTGAGAAAGGATTATCATCATACACATACCCAATATTGGTGACAATGTAAAGTAAAGAAACGACTTACTTTCTAAGAACTACGAGATCAGGTTTGCCCCATGAGAAAATCTCAGTCGACCGATCCACTTGTGGATTTAAGTAGGCTGAAGTAACAGCTTCACTAGGGAAAGTAGATGGAATATGCCAGTTCTTGCTTACCTTTCTCTGTAATTTTAATGGTAAATCAAATTAGAAGAAGGTTTAGGCCAATCTCTGATGAGTTGGACCATATCAAATATGTTCAGAAAAAAATAGCAGTACATGCTTATCCATGAAGATTTTCTTTATTTCTTCTGTGTCATCAGTCGAGGCAGCTGAGCTGCTTCCTTTATTATCTACAGAGTCAGATCCACGCTTCTTTACATTTGAACCTGTTTTTGCATCAGTCTTTCCTAAAATGGATGGATCAGGAGATTCAACCCATTCACGAAATTTCTGAAGCCCATCCTCCTCGGGAAACGCATTCACAACTTCAATAGCGTTGACAATACCAATTCCACTGCATGTCAAAACAATTACGATATCAAGTACATAAAGAACGGGACTTTGACCCTATGCAGTTAAAAACTCAGCTAACCTGATTCCTTCTGTGTAATCACTTCCAAGAAGCATTGCCATGCGGATTATTTTATCTCTGCTCAAGCCAAGCTCCTTCTCAACGTCCTAAAAACCAGAAGAGTTTAGAAGTGTAATCACCAAACCTTTGACAGCTGAATGCAAACGATTAGAGATGTAACTGGGAACGGATCGATGAAAACAACTTCATCTACAGAAATGAAGTATCAACTTATAGGAAAATGTATCAACCTATTACCGAAAAAGTAACAAAATAATCCAGAGGAAATTACGGAAGTGCTAAGAAGTTATAACAGCAGACAAGCCGGAGATAATACGGAAGCTCATTAGAAACTGAAGAAGAAAGCAAACTCATCGCAGCCAAAAAAAAAAAAAAATGATTTCTTAAATCCACAAGTAGGAAAACAAGAGTTTGAGGACGGATATGCACACCTTCATAAAGTATGTCTCCACATATTTGCGATCGTCAAATATATTTTTGTACACACTTCTAGCTCCAAACAAGAATACATCTGAATCGTCAGTGACAATGCCATCAACAAGGTTTGATTGTTCCATAAATGCACACTGTGCCTCTGCTTCCATGGGAGCTATGATATATGGTAAGCCAAATATATGGAGTAGCTCCTGAGGAAATCCAAAATCAACAAAACACTGTAAGTTTGTTGTCATACCGAACAAAATAGAAACTTCAAAAAGTTTGCAAAACGACTGTATAAAGAGCATGATTCATATGTATTAAAAGACAATAGACAAACCTGGCATTCTGCAAACATCTCACTGCTAACAGATTCAGCATTCCGCTCAAGTTTCCTCTGTTCATCACCTAAACTTACATATTCTTGGTCGAGTACTCGCATTTCCTCCTCCAAAATTGCTTCTGAAAATTCAACAGGCACCCCTATCTCCTCTAAATCTATCGAACTCTCAATATTGAAAGCACGGTCGTTAGAGTTATTTTCCTCCATTGATTCTTTCTGTGAATCTGTGTCATATAGTATCCCTATGTCTGATCTGATGACACCACGAGAAGGATCCCTTGATTCAGTGACAGGACTCTGGGGTTTATGTCTACTATAATCTCTCATATCATCCATCATGATCGATAAGTCACCATCATTACCTTTTTCCACACTACCGCGAATAGATGCTTCGCCCAAAACAACAGTTCTCCCCTCATCAGCTACGGGCATAGAAGACACTTTGACAGATTCCCCACCAAAACTTTCAGAACCCTCTTCATTATCCTGTTTAGCGGTGGACAACATGCTGCTCTCACTAGCAATAGTAAATGCTTTCTCAGGTGAGATAACTGACTTTACCTGTGAAATTTCATTGCACACAGCACGTCTAACGTTATCAGAACTGGAAGAAGGCTGTGTACCAAATTGTTTGGTTATCCCTCTCTGACCATCTACATTGTCCGTTACAGAAGTGTTGGACTGCTCATGTATTGCACCACTAGTTTTCAAGATTGTCATTCCGCCCAGAGTACCCTCTTCATCAGCTTCACCAATAGTTTCACTAGAACACAGACTAACTTGAGTTGGCTTGTCAAGAACTAGATTTAACCCTACCGTTTGATTTTCTTCAAGAAAGATATCCCCGGATTCCTTATGATGTAAGTCAAGAAGACTTTTCTCGATAGCCTCCTGCAGATCAGCTTCTTCCTCCAGATAGCCTTTTGAGAACTGTGTTACTGTCTCATTCTCCATGGAGTTGCTGGCATTTTCACAAGTAGTTTCTTCCCTTGCTGCATCCTCATCAGTACTAATATCCTCGGGGATATGCTGATTGCTTAAATTCACTTCAAGCTTAGAGACAACATTATTCTGTTCAGCCGGCATTTCTTCCCAGTCACTGTCAGAAGCCCAAGGTGAAGAGACTTCTTCTTTAGCATCATTTTCTGTAGAATTAATTGTCACTGATCCTCCCGCTGCCAACTGAAGAAACATATCATCTTCATCATTCAGATCTTTTCCACCACCATCATCTTCAAATGATATCTCTATTGCAGATGGATTTTGTAGCATGGAATCATCAATATGGTTATCCAGATTCACAACATCACCTTTCTTAACAGGTAAATTTTCAAGAAACTGGTCCTCAGAAGGAAAATTTTCCCAGGCGCTGAGTGTTTCATCATTGTTAGACATAGAACCAAAAGCTGTTTTCTCCTTTTCTTTCATCAAATGTAAGTTCCTCTGGATATCACGAGTCATTTGGATCCCCATGTGTCTGTTCCTTATTCTTAAACGGCCCCTTTCATCTATATATACTTCAATATTTTCATCAGGATTCGTGGGTTCATCTCTATCCAACTCAATAGTAGCATCTGATTTATTCAGAGAAGAAACATTCTTAACAGGGACTGGCAAAGACTGTTGTGACGTATTTTTCTTATTTTCATCATTTCTTCCTTCTCTGGCAGACGCAAGTACACTAGACCACATTAAAAATATCAGTCATTTTCTGATACGACAGAACCTTATTCTTTTAAAGACTTCAAACTACAACTCACTCTTTATCGCCAGAAAAGGAAGATGAGAAGATAAACTCTCTGTTCGCTTCAGAAGCTATCCTAGAAGTTTGAACTCCACCAACAGCCCTTCCACCGGCAGATCTCTGAACTTCATTTATTTCTCGACGGAAGGCTACTGTTTTAAGGTATGCTTCTATTTGCAGTTCAGAAAATTTTTCAGGGGCCTATACAGTCATAAAACAAGATAACAAATTCCATAGTCGGTGTTCCATCTCTCTTCATACAGAAAGATTCAAATACATAATGGAGCAAGAATGACTCAGTTGTTTATGTGACTAACCTTCTTGACCTTTTGGTACTTTTGCCGGTTTTCTGCCATCAATTTTTCTCTCATCTACAAGTAAAGAAATTATCAAACAAACTGAAACGTCCATCAAAATCAACATATGCTGTCAATATAGTTAGTTACCTGAGCAAGGAGATCAAGTTGCATAGATGGAGGAAGAGAAGCCAAAACAGCTGGGTCGACATTCCCATCTATTGCTGGCTAGAAAAGTAGACAAAATATTATTAGCAGATGAAGACTGTAAAGTATCAGTATAACTCCTTAATAAAGAACATAGTTCCAAAGACAGTGTCATGATTCTTTATTACAGCAATGAAGATTTCACCCAGATGAAAGGAATTTTCCCCATTCAGAAAGAGGCCCAGCCAACTTGAAGACTGCTACTGATTGCTTAACTAAAACACCTTTGACCTAACCAATTTATATCCCCTAAATAATAGTGATCTGTAACTTAAGCATCAGTAAATAAAACAAGAGAAAGATGTAGAACATAGACCACAGATTACCAAAAGAATTTGCTCATCTTCTTCGCTGCCCTCTTCCTCAGATGGGATTGCTGCAGCTGAAGACGATGCTTCGTTAGTAAAATTTCCGTCTTCTTCTGCTGCAAGGGATGCCGCCAACCTATATTAAACCAAGACAGGAAAACATAAAATGACTACATGCAAGTAAACATCTTTCACCAATATCTCAATTACTGCTTACATCTCATCCAAATTTTCCTGATAATCCTTTGTCTGTGCTGAGGAATCCTGTTCAAGATTATTCTTCATTTTGTTATCTAGGTCATCCCCATCCAACAAAACTCCCTTTCCCTTCGGATCATACTTCTGCGAGTCACCCACAGGAATTATATAAATCTCAGTAACCAAATCACTTGCAAATTATTGAACAAAGAGTGACGATGAAAGAATTGACAGATTAGAATTGAACATAGAAATACCACGTTTGCTACTAAGTGTTAAGTAGCGTAAACTATTCTCAAGATTCTATAATTATAACTAAGAAAGATGCAAGACTAAGTGCATGTGAAAGCCAAAGAAATAACATAAACTGGAAATACATCACAACACAGCGCAAACAAAGTTCCCAGCTTCTAACTATTAATTACTGCAAGAAGCATGATTCATGGCATAAAAAAGAACAAAAAAATATAAACTGGACTCCGCCATTCTCTGACAAGCACAATTAACTTCAAGTTAGTTTGAGTGGGTCCGTGCAGAGAAATGAACATCTTGGTGTTATAGGCCGTACCAACAAATCCAAACAACAACACTCTTAAGTAATGAACCAAAAAAAAGTAAAAAAGTAGATACAGAACACCATCTTTGCAGTTCCATGTTTAGTATTCACTTACCGTGGATCCTTTGATGGCATCATCAACACCATTTTCTCCCACCATAGATGCTGGAGATCTACATCAATCGAGGTCGTTAAAGCAATTCCACCAAAATGAATGAAATACATGGTTAAAATAACAAAAAAGTATTAGCTTACATCTCATCTAGCTTTTCCTCCTGAAAACAACTGCTCCCCACATCATCTTTCTCTGCAGAGTCTCGAAAAGGTTCTTGCACAGATTCTGAAGATACACGTTTCTTCTCTACAGCACTAATATTCTGCTGCAGCCTTTGGTTCTTAAGATCTTTGGCTTGTTCCTTAAGCCTCATATCCTTGAGCTATAACAATCAATCCCAAAACCGAGCAAAGCAATTTACTCAAAACTAGATAAATCTCGTGAAAGCTTCTTATTTCTTAACTGCTACACTAATTACAAACCAATTACTAAACTGAAAAAAATTAAAAAAAAAACAGTTACTGACCCGATTAAGCAGCAATTTCTCAGCGGTCTTCCGGATTTTCGTCTGGGCGTTCTCACGCTGACGACGACGCGCAATGACAGTGCGGCGTTTCAATGCCGGAGTGCCTCCGTCAAATACGAAAACCGGCTTAGTCCTTAGGAACAGAAGCTTGCAAATCCTCCGGAAAAAACCGATCAAGTGAGCGTTCTGCACCATATCCCCCTTTTCGTCCCGCATCGCCTTTATAAACTGTACCATCCATATACTCGCATCTGCAAACGAAGAGAAGCAACATCATCGATTCGTAAAGTAACAAACAAAAAAGAAAGACATTGAAGTAATCCAAGTGATCGCCGGGAATCGTACCGATGGCCAATCGTTTCCCGGATAGGGTTTCAACAGAGACGCGGCGACCAACGGGAGCGAGCAGCTCCCAAAGCCCCTGCACTCCCATCTTTTCTCAGTTTTCTTAATTTATTCACCGCCTGAGCAAGCAAACGATTTTGCCGGTAAACGCTGCCGCCAAGAGCCCTTTATACGATAGACCGCCGATCCAGAATTATACGGCGTCGTTTCACGCTCCCAGGCGTAATTTTGACCATACACATACAAATGGTCCAGGCCCACTTAATGAGATAAGTAAACCGACTCAGTATTGGCCCATACATTACAAAAAGTCAAAATATTTTTGCAACAATTTGGATTTCGGTTCCCGTACCTCTTTTTTTTCTTATTTTTACATTTTTTTTTTCCTTCAATTTTTTCGACTTTTTATTTATTTGGGATCCCTTATCATAAAGCCCAAACAAAAACGGGTTAGCCCAACATGTGTGTGGTGTACGTAATGTGATGATGTTTAGTGGGTGGGTTTTTAAATCGCGTAACCGGGTCACTGAAGATCCGACCAACACGAAGGCAAAAAAACAATGTAAAATGGCCGACCAACATATAAAAAGCAAGAACAAGAAAAAGCAAAAAGAAAAAGTCATAGTTGAACCGAGAATAATAGGTATAGGTAAATAGATGCTTCTATCCGTTAAAATTAAAATCATATATTTTATTTTATTTCTGGTAATATTAATTTTTAAAATTAAAAAAAAATATATTATGTCATTCATTTTAAATTTCTTAATATTTGGAGGTAAAAAGATTTCTTAATATTTGAATTTAAAAAACTTATCTGTTGTTGTTATTCATTTAAATGTTTTTTTTTTGGGTTCAAGGATTATTAAATGTAATCTATTTAGTATATTATTTTGGGTGAATAAACTTTCTACTTTAAAAGATTGTGTACCAAACACGATGGAACTGAATCCTAACAAGGAACAATTCCAAACCGTCCATATAAAAATAGCCTAAATAAAGAAAAGCAAAAGCTTGTGCGGTACATCTCTTACAAATAGAGACATAAAGTTTGAATTATTGGATCATGTTATACACATATATATATACTATTGAAACAACGGAAGTCCACCATCGATCGTTAATTCATCCGGTTTAAAAGTGTTCATATACCAAAACAAATTAAGAGGATGCAAAATGTGATGCGATTTTGTCCTACTTAAAAACTGTCGGTGATAGTGGAAGTGATGAGGCTAGAGTGACATATTGTGGTGGCTTGGGCTTAATAATATGTCATTTCAATAGCCTGACAACAAATTTGTTTGCTTCCTATTTCGTTTGTTTCAATTTTCGTTTCCCTCCACCGATTAGTCTCTGTGTCACCATCACCACCACCATTGGTTCTTCTTCCGCGCACTTAAACAGTTTATGTCCTCATCAGTTTAGCCAACTCAATATTAGGTCAATGAATTAGTTTTGAAATACCAATGAACAAAATAATTATGTACACTTTATCATTACTTATTCGATATGAAAGACAAATCGTTGTAATGTAATATGTATGCAAGTCCTACTAATTAACAATCAATCAAAATGTAGGTTTAATAGCTCTGCGTTAAAAAAAAAAAGGAATGTTAGAGATCCTCCATTGGTGTATTTGAAAAGAGTATTCAAGAATAAAAAAAAAAGAGAAAGAGAAACTAGATATGTTTTCAGATTTTTTAATTAAGAAATGATTTTGAAAGGTTTCTTACGCTTGTCCATTTATTATTAGCTCATCCATTCTATATTTAAATATTAATTAGATATATAATTTATATTAATAATACTCCCTCTGTTTTTTAAAGAAGGTTGTTTTGAGATTTTTACACATATTAAGAAAACTTAAACAAAGACTTTTATAACCTTGTTTAATTAGTTATTACTTAAATTTTTCTTTAAACAATAAATGTTATAAAGGGTAAAATAAGTAAAAAAGAACAATAACTACACCTAGAAAATTGAAAACAACTAACATTTTGAAACAAATTTTTTTTTCAAAACAACCTTTATTTAGGAATAGAGGGAGTATAATGGTAAGAGGCAATGAAATATGCTTTTGCCGAGGGAGGTGGTCTTAGCATTTTAAGACATATATAGGTACGTGGAATGAAACCCTATTTTGATTACAATTTAGTCTTTCAAATAGGTTACCAAAAAGTCAAGCTAGATATCAATATAATAATATGTCCAAATGATGTAACCACCATCCTATATGTCTAAGGTAAGAAACATCTCATGCCCTATGTGATGAATTTCGTTTCTTATTTGGCAATGTAAAACGTATCAAATTTTGGAGGAGCAATTGAAATATAGTGTATAAATGAAAGTAATCCTTTTGAAATGTATTATTAACATTTATAAGCCATCATATATAATGTCAATTAATTAAGAGGTGTGAGTATATAAGAAAACCTTTCGATTATTGTCTCTCTTAGCATACAGATCTGCAATAAGAAATTTAGGTCGACCACATTTTGTGTTTTTGATAATATAAATTAGTTTAGATAATCAATTTTGTTGTTTTAAATTTGTCATGTCTTATGCATCTTCATTGGTGATAAAATAACAACCAGTGAAATCCGTAAGTAAGTTATGCTAGTTAGTGACACTACTAATATGAAATTGTTTTTAAGTTGGTTACAGTTTCATCGTAAATTCTAAAAATAAATTAGATTTATTGTACCATAAATCTTTTTTTTTTCAGAATCATATTTACTTATGGTTATATATTTTCCAAAATATTGTATTTTTTTTAAAAAAATAACCTTTTTTCAGTGACACTTTGTCAAGCGATCACCCTAGAGGCCTAGAGACTTTTTGGGTTCCAATTCCCACTTCAAGAGTGTTCTTATGCCTCGAATATATTTGTATACTAGAAGACAATTAACGTGGGTTAAAAATTCAATCACTTGGATAAAAAATGAAACATTAATTCTAATATAATGGGATCATCTTTCTCTATTGCAGATACAAATATACTATAGATCTATAGGACGAAAACAAATAATATAACGACACGTGATAGCCACATTGACATAGGTAAGGGAATATGACTAAGCTAAAATTAACAATCATGTACACCAAACTGACGACGAGAGGAAGCAAACAAGACATTAATGAAGAGAGCATTAATGATGCGTAAGACCAAAATACATTTAGCATTAGATGCAGAGCTATACAAATTGATAGTAATCGAAAGTTTGATACAAATTGATAATAATCGAAAGTTTGATTTTAATTAATTGATACATTTAGCAATTAGCGTTCTCTAACGCGAGCCAACTTTGAGAAATAAATTCGAGTAAATCAGTTTTATAAATACGTTCTCATTCTTTTAAAATAGAAGAGCCGATTACTGACTTAATTAATCGTTGAAGTGTATTATAAACATTTATAAGCTATCATATCTAAGCAAACCTAGTTCGATATTTCTACACTAAAGAAACTCACTAAAGTTCACATTATAAATTAGGATCACATCTGTTCCTGACATAGAATCTAACCACTTAATTAATACTCTTCCGATTTCTCATTTCTTCTGATTAGTCACCGTGTGTCTAAAATTACTGACTTAATCATTGAAGTGTCTTGTAGAAGAACACGATACAAGTGTTTTAAGAAAATCAATCGCTTGTTGACTTGCTTATAGTTGTGATAGCTTATACATGTTAATAATACATTTCAAAAAGATTACTTTCATTTACAAGGTAATCTCTTCAACTATACTAGATCACCATGAGTTGGGTTTTAGTTATGTTGATACATATTGTTTTAAAATAAAGAACTAGGTGAGTAAATTAGTATTTAAAAACAATTCTCTTGTAGCAATCTTGTTTTTCCAAAAAAAATTATACCTTTCAACATGTATATTCTCAGAAAAAAAACTAGTTTTGTGTCTAAACAAACATTGATCTAATTGTTGGTATACCTTACCCATCACTAAGAATTATTTTCTACACATATATAATATTATTTTGCTAAAAAAAGAAATCTACTGGACGAAAACAAATGAAATAACAACACGTGATATGTATGGAAATATGGCTAAGGCTATATAAAACAACTTCAAAGCATATATATTGCGATTTTTATCATCCATAAAGTTCAAAAAGAAGAAAAAAAAAATCGTTAGAAGAATGGTTACATCGGAATCCAAAATTTGAAATCGACATAGTCGCATGCTTACTTTATATCTACATTGATTTTTATTACAAAATCCATTGCTTTGTGTACTTTTTAACAACACCTGTAAAGGCATTTTCCTTTTGGTTCAAGATTTTATTTATCTTTTGAAACTATTTTTCTTCAAAAGGGTTATTTCTCTATATCTTCTTTATCATTATGTCTCATCGATTAGAATTTATACTCATTGTAATTTTTCTTTATTTGAAATCGAGCCAGTTTTTCTTTTTTTTGTAAACAGTTAGTTCTCCGTCATCAAAATTCGAAAAATTAATACCAATTCTTTATCGTATTTAAACTATATATAATATATGGGTGGATCAAATATACAATTGTTAAGTTCTTCTCTTTTATAGATTCTGCAAAGACCCAAAAAAAAAGATTCTTGCGAAATTAGATAACATTACGTTCATACGTTGGTTCCATAGAAGAAACTAATTAGTACTATATTTACTAATTTGCTAAAAGAATTGGCAAAAAAATGAGAAATCTCAAAAACGAAAAATGCAGAAATATATTCATATGAAATATATGAAGACCCAATTCAAAAACAAAACAAAAAATCTATGAAGATTAAAAACATTTACCTTTTATATAAAAAAATATTTTAATATATGACAACGCAAACTTATAAGTCTTTAATGTGCAAAAAAAAGAAGAAGTTAGAAGTCGTTCAAAAAGTTCGAAAAAGAGAAGGAAATAAATGTTGCGTGATTTGATTTTCTATCAGCTTGCTCTCTTACACTCACGTGGATCTCTTTGAATAGTCTTTTTTTTTTTTGTAAATCAACTATGGCCGTGAATAAGATAATTACAAATAACTTACATACGGTGCACATGCATGTGATGTATATGTATATACACGTATACTATAGAGGGTAGGCGTAGTCCAGAAACAATAAGCCGACGAGAAAGTGTTGCAAGATAATCAGATATTTGTCATGATTGTTTCCTCAAACCGGAAAGAAAATTCAAAGTCGCTTTCATTTCAATTCCTTAAACTTCTTGAGTTTCGCTTCGTCATCACAATGTCAATACGTACATATATATATACGCATACTGATATGTAAGCACACATGAGTACCTATATTTATACCAACATCTCATCGCGTATATATAAATATAAGCAAGAACCACACACAAATTTAACATACCAAAATTACATCTCTCTCTCTCTCTCTCTCCCTCTCTTTCTCTCTCTTGTTCTTGCTTATTGATCTTGTTCGGAATTTGCTTTTCAAGAGAAATGGTTAGCGCCACAGTTGCGAGAAACATTGTCGGCATTTTTGGTAAACACAAAATACATATAGATATGGGTTTTGTAACATTTTTTTACTAATATTTTATAAATTATTTGTTATCTGTCGCAGGAAATGTCATCTCCTTGTTCTTGTTCCTATCTCCCATGTAATCATTGATCTTTCTCTCTTGCTTTGACCTTATTCTTTTGGTCTAACAACTTAGATCTCTCTCGCATATACATACCAAAAAATTGTATTGGTTAATTAATGTTTATACCAAAAAAATATAATTGACGCAGACCAACATTCATGAAGATATACAAGATGAAGAAGGTGGAGGAGTACAAAGCTGATCCTTACTTAGCCACGGTGCTAAATTGCGCACTATGGGTCTTTTATGGCTTACCAATAGTCCATCCAGATAGTCTCCTTGTGATCACAATAAATGCCACTGGTCTTGCAATTGAGCTCTTCTATCTCTCTATCTTCTTCTACTTTTCTCCCACCCCTCGCAAGGTATATTATTATCTATCCTCACATCTCTCTTCCTTTAACTTCATTTTTCTAACATGTTTGTTCGATCATTCGCTGCGCCAAATGTTTAATTAAAAATCTATAAACTGGATCAAATTATGGGGTTTGGTTTTGGTTTCTATCCGGATTCTAGTTAGTTTGTAGTTGTAAATGGGTTTAGTTTTAATCATATGTTTTCCTAGAGATATATAACAAGGTAGACGTACATTTTTTTATTTTAAGTTTGAGGTACGTACTTTTTGTTTAATAGTTAATTTTGTTGTAATAATTAAAATTTACAAAATGGTATTTAATATCTTGGTCTAATTATAAAGTTATCGGAAAAAAATTAAAAGAATTTAAATGAGAGTGGTACATATATAATTTTATATTTCATTTTTGTGAACCATATATATGTAACAACTAACAAGATTTATATTGTGTATTAACAAAATTTGAGATTTGGTTTAATGGTAATCATACAGAGATTAACCAAAACTAAACTCAAGTCGATTCGATTCTTGTCTTTTGACTTAAAATGAACGCTAAAACACCATATAAACTAATAACCAATAAGCAATAGTAGACAATGATTGATTATGGTTAAGGATGGTGATAGGTAAAACAAAGCTTTATACAACATTATTCTGAATTAATTTAATTAAATTGATTAATGGTACAGATGAAAGTGGGGCTATGGCTGATAGGAGAGATGGTGTTTGTAGGAATAGTAGCCACATGCACATTGCTATTGTTCCACACACATAACCAGAGATCCTCTTTTGTTGGAATCATTTGTGTCATTTTTGTTAGCCTCATGTACATTGCTCCTCTCACCATCATGGTACTATATTTTAAATTTCCTCTTTTCTAAAACTTTTATATTTTGTTTTACCTTTGTATAACAAAAAGAAAAAATACAATATTTTTGTTGTGAATGAAACAGAGTAAAGTGATCAAGACCAAAAGTGTGAAGTACATGCCGTTCTCTCTCTCACTTGCCAACTTTCTCAACGGGGTCATTTGGGTTATTTATGCCCTTATTAAATTCGATCTTTTCATTTTGGTAAAATTCATTTAATTATATATTATTATTATTATTTTCTATAGATTTACTAGTTTCACTTAACTTCTTTTTTCCTTTCTTAAATCATAGATTGGAAATGGACTAGGAACTGTATCAGGAGTAGTACAACTTATAATCTATGCTTGTTATTACAAGACAACACCAAAAGATGACGAAGAAGAGGAAAATCTTTCCAAGGCCAACTCTCAGTTACAACTCAGTGGCAACAATGGACAAGCTAAACGAGTTTCAGCGTGATTATATCTTGGATTAATCAAGTATTCAATTAGTTTTATATCCTTTTTATTTCTATTTTCAAGCTTCCGAATGATTTAACTATAAGTATCATTAAGTAACGATATTATATTTCGTGTGTTATCTGTGAAATTCAAACCCCTTTTCCGTATAAGAAAGATATTAACGATTATATGCTACAAACATAAATAGGTGTATATATTTAGAATTTTGAGGAAAGTTTGCTGAGTTATATTAATATGCACAGTCAAAGTTAATGAGTCTCTAACCGTAAACTGGGGATAATATCAATGTCTCCCTCCCCGCGGAAAATTGATGATACATTTTTTTTCTTGGAAATTTGGAAAAGAAAAATAAGGCAATGCTTCATTTTTCATATTGGAAAATAAACAAGTCACACTTCTTTTACCTCAATTTTTTTGGAAAACAAATTTTCCATGGTCGATAGTCGATACATCATACATATCATAGATGAAGTAACCATACATTGTTAGAATTTAGTACATATACTTGAGAATAACTTTATAATCATTCGATTATTAACATGGTCATAAAAGATTGGTTAAGCCGAAAATAGTTCTTAACTTTGTAATGAATGGCTTGTATAAAAAAAAAAAACTTTGTAATGAATGTTATTTTGTTTTCCTCACTTGAGTTAGTTTTTTTTTTATGTTCCTCCTAGCTATAGTATCTACTATCAAATAACATTGATTTTCTAAGATATTATCAGTCGTTAGGATATAAATGAAGTTAAACAATTGCATAAAGTGAGATGACGGAGGGCAAATTAAAAGGCTCATCATTTGAATACTTAAAATATACATATATTGTCAATTATTCAAAAAAAGAAGCCAGGCAGAATAAGATAAGACTCATGGGCAAAACTATGAGGATGAGGTTGTTGGAAGACTATGTAAATAGAAGAATCCAGAAATTGTGTGCAAGTATCCTGCCGGGAGCTTATTAGTAATCAAAAACATCACTAATTACATTGGTTTACAATTTAAAACAAAACCAGACTGAAGAAATGCATGCATATACACAACTTAGTTGAACTAAAAAAAGTTAAACATGTGTCAGAATCGGAGAAAGTATGGGTTACATTATATAGAAAGAAAAACAATCAAAGGAGAAATTATCATGATTTTAAAAACCATTATCTTGTCTCTGTTTTGCTAGTCATCATGTAGTTTTCAGTAGCCATTTAATTTGGACGATTAATTGAAATTTTAATCAATTTGAAAAGTTTTTGTTTAAGATCTGGAAACTTTCTGAAGATTGATACATACAGTATTATTGTGTTACACAATTTAATGAAGAGATCAGACCCTTCGGTTTGCGTTTTCGTAATTTTACAAACCTTTTCAAAGGAGTAATCTCTTGTCAGGCAATTCATTGTTTCTCTAGAGAAATCATCAAGTGTATCATATCATCATACAAAATATTTAATAATTCACACTGCTACCTTTATTACATCTATTTCTTAAGCCAAACAATACATGGTCGATTACAATCACATCATGCTCACAGACGTCGTAAATGCAGTGACCTTAGGTTATCAGTTTTTAATATATAGATAAATGATCATATAAATGACTTAGTTACACTTTTGGTAGTCAATCCTAACCTTTAAACATTCATATCTAAAATATGAAACAAGAAGAAATATATTTAACCAGTTAACCCAAAATCCTATAACTCTATGCTCAACTATTGTTTTAGTAATGTTGTAGTTTAATCATGTTAATAGCCGTTTTGTATTTTTAATGCTAATCATGTTTGAGAAAATATTGATCCCTTTAATTGGAGAGATAATTTTCTATTGTGTATTAATAAAAGTAGAAATTTTGCATAATATCTTTCACATGTATTAAAAAAACTAAAACAAATAGCGACAAATTTCTCGACCAAAAGCTATAAAGTAATTAATAATTAAGAGCCATACATTATTTCTTTTTGAACATAAAGAGCCATACATTATTACGAGTACAACAACAGTGTATGCATCTCACACGACACAAGCTATAAAATTTAGATACTATTAGAAATCAGAACTAATGCTTATTCGACGTTATATCGCTACTAAATTAAAAATCTCGAAAAAAGTTTATGAAGTAATTGTGAGAGATTACTCAAATTAACCCCATAGTTTTAGAAATCAAGCGAAGGAGTCCAAGCACCAGCAGTAGTAGTCGGAGCGAGAGATGGAGAGCATTTCAGCAGGAGACATCCTCTCGACCTCGCTTAGCCTCCAAGCCACTTGGTTGCTACGGTTCTGCGCGTCCGCGGCCAAAGGATAAGCTTCAATCTTGTGTTTCTGATATCTCATTCTCGTGTAAAGCCTCATCGTCGCTACACAATCCTCGTATGGGTCTTGTATCCCAACATGAACATCATACCTATAAGCACATCAATAATCATCATTTATATAGAATCTTGAACATCAGACAATAGGTTTAATTGATCTCGAGTGTTTTAGATTACTTAATACGGTGCGTAGACACGAACATATATAGATTACTTTATGGAACATATATATGATATTATTAGACAGACACACTCATCCCTGAAATTTTATATACAGAAAACTATGGTATACACAATATTTGAACTATTTGCGATTGATAAAAAAGAAAATGAAATAAACAGGTTGACAGTATTCGACTTGGAGAATTGACGCTAATAAGCATCTCATGCATGTACAGTAAAAAAGAAAATGAAATAAACAGGTTGACCGTATTCGACTTGGAGAATTGACGCTAATAAGAATTTCATGTACAGTAAAAAATGTCTAACCACGTAAATTATTATTATTTTTGTTTTTTGTAAAGGTCGTCATACAAAATCTATATCATATACATATGTGTGTGTGTCAGTGTGTGTAGATGTAGAAATTAATATATTATAAACATGTGAATCTTTTGAATATCTTCCTTATAACTTTAAGCCCATACAATGATACAAAGCATCAATACCCACAGCACCTAGAAAAAAAATCAGTGGATAATATATGATACGATACACATATGTATCAATATACGTATGCATGCATTTCCGATACACATATGTACAATATACGACGTATGCGCCTATACTCACTTTCCAAATTAATATGTTAGATTCAAAAACTTAACTAGATATATTACCCGAGATAGGCTGGGGTTAAGTACTTGAGAGAATTGCTCAGCTTGCTTGTTTTCATCAACGGAGGGTATTTCGCAGTATCCCTACATACACCAATAAAATCATGGGTTATATTGAAAGAAAGCAAGTAACACTAGGGGAATCTTGTTATATGATTTTATATAAATGTCACCTTATCATGGAAGAAGGATATTCAAGTTGAAGGCGGTCAAGATCGTGATCGAGGCCATGTCCCACGAGAATCTTCCCTTTCCCACCTCTTGGACGAATCTTCCACATGGGTTCTCCATTACAAAGAAACTCTTGAATCTTTCTTTGTGCCTGTTTCAACGGCATTGCATCCCTTAGATTATCTGGACGAATTCCCGTCGTCTCGTACCTATAGCTCGTCACGGGCATCAACGGTTTCACATACGTGTGGAACACAACGTTGTCGCTTTCATCCGTTATGCAAACCCTCGCACATAGATCCAAAGACCCGTCGCTTCCTCCTCCTACCATCTTGCAAGAGAGTGCAACCACTTTTGGAGACCGCGACGACGTGTAGTCGATCATGGCCTTATCTCTTAGGCCTAAGGCCGCCATACGAGTCGTCAATCCCTGAAAAAGAGAAAATCGTATGATATATATGTAAGAATTTTTTTTTTTATCATAAGGTCGATTCTTAATTAGGTTACAAGTTTATTTACACAGATATGAGAAGAGAAGATTACAGCATTGACGCTTGAGAATTGGCATCTTTCTTGATGGATCCTGCGAGCGCTTGGGCTTTCGAGGATGGTCAAGCAGAATCTGCATCCCCGAAGGCTGAAAATGTTCTTGCATTCTTGTTTTGGCAATGGCCCTATTGATATAAGACAGTTACACATAAATATGCAAAGTGTATACAAGAAACGGTATATAGTGTATATTACTCATAATAGATAGATATATATAGCTTAATATTCACCTATGAGATGTTCCCGGAGGGACTCAAAAGATCGGCAGTGTTTCATGCAAACGCCACAAGTCGGCTCATGACCCGAGTGATACGAGATCTTCATGTGCTCAACTAAATGTTCCATTTTGTTGAATTGCCTATAACAAGCGGCACACTTGTTCCTGCACGTGTACATGTACATGATATTATAAATACATATTAGCAAATACTTTAACTTTAGTTTTTCATCAATTGATTATAGAATTTGGATATATGATATTGTAAGCGCCACTCCATGAGTCTTTTATGGGGTATTATTTTTCATGTAAAGACTTGGTATACATGTAATAGGCGTAGTCCATGAAAATAGTTACCTTAGGGTTTCCGACGACTCCATCGATGATCTGTAATCCATGGAACGTATCGGAAAATGCAAACAAGAACTTAACAACTTAAGAGTTGAGGGAGTTTAATAGCTGTTTTTATGAGTTTGTTTTCGTATTGTAGCTGAGGGCGTGTGTGAAGAATGGAGAAGGTGTGAGAACGTATTTATAGATGAAAATATATAAGGAGAAGAAGAAAAGCAAAGCTGACCATTCTCATATATGACCTTTTAAAGTTTTGATAAAATTAATACGAAAACAGAGACAGACACAAATTGAAGTAGATGCCTTAATGCGTGGGGTCGCTTCTCATGGTAAAAATTAGTAAAAAGAATCAAAATTTTAGTTCTCTTTTGTTTTGGACGATAGGGAAGATGCTACTATCGTATGTGTGCGCGCGCGCGTGTGTGAATATTTGATGTCTATCGACTATCAAGTTTAAACAAGAGAAGCTCAACGGGTAACTAGCGAACACCGAGTATTTTCATGGACAAAAATATATACAAAGGCTCACCGCTCACAAATACAAACACCAAGTAACTACGATGTGTAACTACCATAAAATATAACTAAAACTTAATGTTTCCTAAAATAAAAATATCATTAAGCAGATTTCCTATATATAAACTCTCTATAAAGTTTCTTAACATTCATACCCAAAATATAAAAAAAAATTGGATTTTAATTGTGATATATAGTATATATAAGAATTGTCTTAAATTTTGTCACTATATAATTTTGAACTTGTAGAAATATATATAGCTTAAGAATTTAAAAATTTATCGTATCTATTTTTTCGAAATGGTTGTACTAATATTGAAAAAACATTAGGAGGGGGGGGGAAGGGTGTATTCAATCTAATGTTTGGAAGGATTTAAAAATTTAATGAGATTTTAGATGATTTTGGGTGAATTAGCAAAATTGTTATGCTTTGCTATTAAATTTTTATGAATTTTCACTTAAAATTTTAAACCATGATATTTGGATTTTTATATTTTTAACTTAACAATTCCACAAAATACCTTAAAATCACTAAAAACTTTTTCAAATCTGATGCTTAAAATATTTCTAATAACAGTGGATTTAAATGTATATTTTTAAATCATTAGTTTAAATTTTAAATTTTATGTTTATATAATATATGATTTATCATTTTATTACAAATCATTGCAAAATGTTAGATTGAATACATAAAATAAAAAAAATTAAAAAATGTATTCAATCTAACATTTTGCAATGATTTGTAATAAAATGATAAATCATATATTATATAAACATAAAATTTAAAATTTAAACTAATGATTTAAAAATATACATTTAAATCCACTGTTATTAGAAATATTTTAAGCATCAGATTTGAAAAAGTTTTTAGTGATTTTAAGGTATTTTGTGGAATTGTTAAGTTAAAAATATAAAAATCCAAATATCATGGTTTAAAATTTTAAGTGAAAATTCATAAAAATTTAATAGCAAAGCATAACAATTTTGCTAATTCACCCAAAATCATCTAAAATCTCATTAAATTTTTAAATCCTTCCAAACATTAGATTGAATACACCCTTCCCCCCCCCTTCTGCAAATTTTTCCTCTTTGTTTTCCGGCGAACTTTTGTCCCGTCGACTTTTTGTATCTTCATATTCTGATTCGTCTTTTTAGACATTTAAATATTAGAGATTTTTTGCTCAATCTAACCGTTTTCACTCTCTAACTCTTCCTATCTCTTTCTAACATTTTAATTACTTTTTTAATTTTATTTTTTAGTTATTCACCAAAACAACCCTAAATAATAACATATATTAAAAAAAAAAATGTTTTCGTGTTCCATGAGATTTTTACTTCGATCTAGTCAATGCATGCACCTCTATTTTCGTTGGTCCAACTTTTTCAGATGTCAAACGTCTTACTGTAAATTAACAAAAAAAGTTGTGTAATAGTCCATATATTTCTTATTGATGTAGAAAAATTGTGTCCTTTTTGTTATTAAATTTGGCCATATACATCTAAGGTCCGAAACCATGCTTTTGTCTGCCAATACTCGGACCAAGTTTACGTCAATTAATAATTTATGACCTAGTAAATGTTCAAAAAAATAAATTCTAACCTATGTTTTTTTCAAATTGAATTTTAAAATTAAATATATTTAACAAAGTAGTAAATCTAATTCAAATTAAAATATGAGCGGAAGATAATTTTGTAGCTATCATTAATTTTTAATCTATTTTTATAGTATTTTTAACGAATTATAAAATATTAAATTATAAATTACGTATGTATACGGACCTAAATCTAGTATAAAAAGAATTAACAATGCTACAGTAAAAACCTACTTATTTGTTTAAATAATAAAGACGAACAAAATAAAACTCATAAAGAAGATATTTCTTGTAGCGCAAATTTTATATGAACTATTATTTTTTCTTTGATTTTTTGTCATGAATTTTCAAAGCTTATCTTTATCTTTATCTTATTTATGCTGAAGATAAGGTTTACTTTCCCATAAAAGCAATTTTTTTAACTGTTGCAATATCATGTTTATGCCGTTCTGTCTTTATTCAAATTGAAATTTAAAATAAAATATGATTCACAAAGTGATAAATTTAATTCAAATTGAAATATAAAAATCATTTTGTCACGGTTTTTAAAAACATATATATAATAAATAATAACAATTAAATCTAATTCAAATTTAAAGTAAAAAAAATATTAAATATTTAAAAATATGTGACAAATTTAGTTGCAAATCAAATAATCTTTTTTTTTTTAAAAAGAGAATCAAAATAAGTAAATAAATGTTATTCTGTTAGGATTTTTTTTTATCAGTGGATGATTTCATATGGACGTTCTCATTCTTATTTTATTGAATTTGATGAGTGGTTAGATTTTTATAAATAAGTAAATGATATTCTGTTAGAGTTCTCTGCCAGGAGAATAATTTTGTAGCCGTCATCAATTTTATTTTATCTATTTTTATAGTACTTTTTTGAAGGATTTTAAAATATTAAATTATAAATGACGTATATATACGGACCTAAATATAGTATAAAAGGAATTAGCAATGCTACAGTAAAAATCTACTTATTTGTTCAAATAATAAAGAGCAACAAAATAAAACTCATAAATAAGAGATTTCCTTTTTTGGGCTTTTTTATTATTCTGCTGGCTAATGTATTTTATTTTTGTATCCCATCTGTAATCTTTCTATAGGTTTTAATATTACCAGTGAAAAAAAAAAAAAAAAAAAAAAAGAGAGATTTCCTTTAGTGATGCGCAAATCTTATATGAACTATTGTTTTTTCTTTGATTTTTTGTCATGAACTTTTAAAGCTTATCTTTATCTTATCTTAATTAGGCTGAAGATAAGGTTTACTTTCCCATGAAATCAATTTTTTAACTGCTACAATATCATTCTTATTCGTATGCATATGTTCAAGTTGCATTTGTGTCCATAGTTTGTAAGTTTCCGTTGCATGATAATTATTATATTATCATTTATATTCATAGTTATTAAAAAAAGTTCTAAAGTGTCTATTTGGGAGATATAAATTCCACATGGGTTCAGGTATTATTTTTCTTTATTATGTGTGTGTACGCGTGTGAATTCATTTGAAAGAACTAAGTTTCTTATTAATGATAGTTTCTCTCTACAATGTAAACGCCATCAGAATAATGTCTTGAGTATTGACTGAAATTTTGTTAAATCAGACATACGTTTTAAATTCTAAAAATTCGACTTTAGTTATTTCTCTTGTAGGTGGCATTTCTTGAGGTTTGAAGTTTTTGGAACATGCTTAGAAGACCATCTTTTGACCGAGCAATGGGCCAAGTCTAAGATTCTAATTTATAGTGTTCGATCCAAAAATATTCCAAATTCTTATAAAAAAGTATTATTCATGAACAAAATTGAGTGTTAAAGAACAAAAAAGATAATGGTCCTTTGGAATCATACCATGTATATACACCTCTCTCTCTTTTCTTGCCTCGAAAATCAAATGGAGACTTTAATCTTTTTTAAAAATATTCCCTCAAATAATAATTTCCGATACTATTTTCTGAGGGGGGGGGGGGGGGGGGGGTCAAATACATTAAAATTCTAAAATTTCAATTATCTTTGGATTTTATTGTTTTCTCTTTTACATTTGTTAAAAATAATTCATTTTTATTATTGAAACACAATATTCTATTTTTCGTGTCAATTATTCTTTTCAATTTCTAAAGGCATATGCAGAGAACTGAAAGAAGAAAATTGCGTTTTACATATATATACTCTCTTTTTTTTTACAGTACATATATATATTCTATAAATGATGTTGCTACAGTTATTATGGGACTGATTGGTTAAGGTTGCAGTTTTAGTTTTTTTTTGCTGTAAAATTTGGGATGTAAGTTGTTAGCTGTGATTATAGATTTTATTGATGTAGATTTTTTCCGTTAATTTTTTGATTGTATTTGTAGATTTATATTGAGAATAATTTAAATGTATATTTTTGTATATTTTAAATACATTAAAATTCTAAAATTTCAATTATCTTTGGATTTTATTGTTTTCTCTTTTACATTTGTTAAAAATAATTCATTTTTATTATTGAAATACAATATTCTATTTTTCGTGTCAATTATTCTTTTCAATTTCTAAAGGCATATGCGGAGAAATGAAAGAAGAAAATTGCGTTTTACATATATATACTCTATAAATGATGTTGCTACAGTTATTATGGGACTCATTGGTTAAGGTTGCAGTTTTAGTTTTTTTTTTGCTGTAAAATTTGGGATGTAAGTTGTTAGCTGTGATATAGATTTTATTGATGTAGATTTTTTCTGTGAATTTTTTGATTGTATTTGTAGATTTATATTGAGAATAATTTAAATGTATATTTTTGTATATTTTAAAATATCGTTTTATTTTAAAAATTACAAAAATTTATAATATAACAGTAAAAGTTGACAGAACAAAAATATAATAACAGTGATCATATATGTTAACAACATCATAATTCTTATGTATATATAAATTAAATGATATGTATGTAATTAATAAATAATATTATATAAATCTATATATATAATATTTTATTTTATGAAATATGTAAAAAAAAAAAACAAATGTGAGGAGCGAAAGAGAAAGAGAGAAAAATTAATAATTCACCTCATAAATCTATCAAAGTCAAAATATTAGTGCTTTAGATATTTTGTTTTTTACAGTTAAAAAGAGAAAAAAAAAAAAAAAAAAAACTGTAATTTAGTGCTATAGGAAAAATTATAGAAGTGAAAAGACTTTACAACATTTGCCAATCAAACCTTATATATTTTATTGAAAATGTAATATAATAATCTAATATCTAGATGCAAACGTAAACATAAAATAGTTAGTCAAAACGCGATTTTATCAATTGATGGATTAATTGTTCAAAACCATCCTCTTATTTTTGGGTTAAACAAATATTTCTTAAAAGTCCCAAAATGCTTTGCTATCATTCATATCAAACTTCCCCGTCAATTATACCACATTATACATTTGTGATTGAACCATTTTCCCGTGTACACATCTTTTGTTAATTAAATTAATGTTCCACGCATATATATTTGTATATACAGACGGCATGGTTGGTAGGTCCATGCACTTGTATTTAGGTAGAAAAAGTTAGTATATTCCCCGTATTTGGGTTGCTCTTTTGTCATGTTTCATGACTGCATCTATTCATATACAGACTCGCAAAAGAAATCAAATTACATATTTAAAAAAAAAATGTAAAAATCCCAAACGATTTAGCTCTTTCTAGAAATATATATACACCGGATTGTTTTTTTTTTAAAGATATAGACTGGTTTGAACTGATCGACTATAGCTAGTGAATAGTGATATTGCAACGTGTTGATCGTCCCCCTTTAAATTTGGCGTATGACCTAGCGCGAGCAGAAAAAATGGAACTCATATATCGTTCCAATATTCTTGTTTACGACATTCTTGTAGCTGTAACACGAAATTTAAAATTATTTAATTAAATACGTCAATCAAAGTATAAATGTATTTCTCATTCTGTGAACTTCTATATTATACAATAAGAAAGAACTAAATACAGAGAGATACATGCATAGAAACCCATTTAACCAACAAAAAGAAGATACATGCATGATGCATGCAAAAATCGATTGGTCATGGGAAGAACATGAAGCCATTATGGGACAGTCAAACTTTCTCCATAACCATTCGTACACTTAAAGCAAATATAATGCTTTTTTGTCATCTGAAATTATATCGATCGATGAAAATGCTTAGATAGACATAAAAAGCAAATATAATGCTTCGATCTTTTTTGCTTGTAAAGAGGGGAAAAGGAAAAGTAATTTCGAAAAAAAAAAGAGATGTAAACTTTCAGAGAACCTTTAAAGAGATTGAAGATGCTTATTTGACCGGGAAAATCGATAAGCATTTTGGTTTTCAGTTTCATTAATTTTTTTTTTGGAAAATCTTTTAATGGGTATTGCAATTTCTTTAAACAGAATGTTTGCTACCATTCTTACAAACAAAAATTAGGTACAATGTTTTATATTTTAATAAATATTTGTACTGTTAACTGAAAATTAGGTATATTTTAATAAATATATGTACTGTTAACTGAAAATTAAGAAAACAGAGAAAAAATCTGGCTTGACTTATGTTTTGATATGTAGATTGTAAATGAACTAGACATTTTTAAAAATAATTTCAGTGTTATATATGGTTGGTGTTTCATCATTATGAGTTAATGTTTCAGAAAAGTGTAAAGTCATGTTGGGGTTGCAACAAGCAAACCATCAATGAGTCAAATCTATTACTCCCTCCGTTTTTAATTATAAGAGGTTTTAGAGTTTTACACACAAATTAAGAAAGCTTGCAAAATATCTGTTTTAACCTTTTCTTTAATTGTTTCTTTGATAATTATTCCATCTTTAATGAGTCAAAAGATTAAAAATAGAAGGGCAAAATAAGTCATTTTATGCCAACTTTTGCATAGAAATCTGAAAACATCAGATATTTTTAAACAAAAATTTATCTCTAAAACTTCTTATAATTAAAAACGGAGGGAGTACTATTACTCATTGTTTTCGTTTCAAGTCTTAACCGGTGAACACTAGCATCGGTAACAAAATGCAAGTTCTAATTAATAGAGACATACATTGTGAAATTCCACAATTTCCACCATTATAATTTTAATCACAACTGGTATATTATCATTATTTCCCCACAAATTAGTCACTAATTCTCCCAATTCAGCTGAAACAATTAATAATTAGAGTTGTTCCGACCCCGAAACTTTCAAATTAGTAGGTTGACAAAATAAAAGATTGTATTGAAGAAAAATAAAAGATTGTATTGAAGAAAAATGAAAGTGTCGGTATCTAAACGCGTATAGGAGTTGATTAAACCAAATAATTAGTGAATATTAGATAAGATCTGATAGGGATTCGAGCGGCGAAAGACTTAAAGGAAAAAGCACCGCCCAACAGTCGACAATGATTAGAAGTTTTTTTCGGTCTATATGTTTATTAATTGCTTATATGATTTTTATTTATGAAACATTTTTCCTGAAAAAAAAGAGTATACGTGGTTGGTTATAGAGTGTCTTTATGCAATACAAAAATACAAATCAGATGGAGATAAAGTGGTTAGGTCTGACAATCATGAACAAACGTGTGGGTTGTCTCTGTCTCTTGTAAGAATCCAAGTAATGCATATGACCGACCAACCAAATAACCTAATGTGATTGCAAAGTCATTTGGCTTCTGTTGGTTAGTGGATAGATAAGATGAATGAAAATTGGAAAATCATTTTGCTATTCTGTTGGTTAGTTAGTCATTCCCAAAAAAGAAAACGATTTATATAAAAATCGCCTTAGAAAAGCGATAGCAAAAGTAACCTAGCTAATGTTATTGGCATTGGACTATACGACTCCATGATTTAGACCAAGTTATGTGAATAAAAATTGGATGTTGACAAAGCATCAATATAAATTGGATGGATTGGATATAAAAACATCAATGGATTCACGTATTTGACTCACTTTATGAGAGATTTAATCTTAACACATAGTATCATTCGATACATTTCAGTATTAATTGAATGTTATAATTAACGTATGAACCAGAGTTTTGATTGATAAAAGTTAGTACTCTCTCCGTTTTTATTTAAGTGTACTTCTACACTTGTTTTTTTGTTTACAAATAATTGCCGTTTTCAGATTTTAATGCAGATTTATGACTGATTTTTCAGTTTTAACCCTATTTTTTAAGCTTATTAATTGATTATATCAAATAAAATAGTGCATTAATTAAAGGGTAAAACAGAAAAATTAGTTATTTTCTTAATATGTGTGAAATAACTTAAAACGACAATTAAAAGAAAACAGAGGGAGTAGTTTATAATTAAAAGAAAAATATTGTGTCATTATTTGGGTTTAAGTTTTGTTAGAATGTGTATGATGATGAGTTGTTGACAAAAATAAAATACAAGTACACAATTACAGAAAAAATACGCCTAAGAAAAACGATTGTAAATAAAGTTTCGTTGCATTATTATTTTTTTTTTTGGTACGAAGTTTCGTTGCATTATTATAATACGCGTCCACAGCTACGCACAATTTGGTGTTGAAATACTTTCTTTTACGTTGACAAAATAAAATATTGTCTTCTATTCTTCCTTTCATATATATATATATATATATATATATATATATATAGATCTCTTTTCGATTGAAACATTTTATCGTATAAGACCTTCAAAATCAAAAGTATAATTGTTATAGGTTTCTCAAATTGTTTAGTATTACATTAAAATTACATTTTCGGGTAGGCCCTACACTGATGACAACAAGGGCCCATGGAGCCGTAATGGGCTTGAAGGTGGACCACTTCTGATTCATAAAACCAGGCTGTCTAACTGGTATGCAGCTGTAGTCCACGTGTCACTTCATTTCGTCACTGAGATAAATTCTTACTAAATTATTACTCCACAAGTGACTGAATCTAGTGGTCCAATTTCCTTTTCCTAAAGCCTATTTAGTAAATAAAAACGGTATCAAAAGGCTCATTCTTAACTTACATAAAAAGATAATGGGATGATTAAAGATAATGAATGATTAAGTATGACACGTGGCTGAATCTCAACGGAGCGATTATACAGCTGGGAATTTGAAGGGTTTGACGTAGACTTGTGATCTTTCCCCAGCATTTAATTAGCTGGCTGTTAACGGGCAAAGCTCAAAACATTAATTTTCCTTTTTAGCTCATGAATTCCCCCAAAAATCTTCATTTGAAGGAAACGATATTTTCTTTAAATTTTTGTTTCATATAGCAATAAATTTATTTATTAAAAATGAGAGAAAAATATTGAGAGAGATAGAGAGAGAGAGAGTGCGAGTAGGGGAGAAGTCATCTTCTTTATTGCTTCAAGAGTCAATCTTCTTCAACCTAATAATGATCTTCTATTCTTTTAGCGTTGTTTATTTTGTTTGTAACTCTTTTAGAAATAATATCATTAAATCACATGAAAAATCGAGTCAATTATCATCTTTCTTATCTTTAATCTATTTCAATAATTGAATTAAAAGGTCGATGAGAGTATTAATTAACTATGCCTAGTAGACCCAAACAAAAAACTAAGCTTTTCTTTTTCTCTCTAACATATAGGACAGTGAAGGGGTTGTGCATAAATGTTGTTGCTTCATCTCTCTCTTTATCTTACTTTGTAGTGTGTGTGTATATATTTTATATATTTGTATATATTTGCTATGAGACAATGACAATGAGAGGGAAGATATAAAACACCTAAAAGCGAAAAGTACAAGACACCAAATCCTCCATTTCGATTTTTATCTCCAAAACCCAGCTAAGCCACGAAGCACACACAAGTCGGCTTCTTTTGGATTTTTTTTCAAGAGTTACAGACACAAAAAAAGGTACGATCTTTATCTCTAAACTTCTACAAAAGTTTCACGTTTTTCTATTGAATTTCGTCCAATTCGAATACTGGGTTTGTGCTCTGTTTTCATCAGCTTATCTGTGTTCTCCGTTAGTAACTGAATCTATGTCAGCTTAAATAATTGGTGAGTTCGTTAGTGTTCTTTCTCCAATTAGGGATTTATGGTGGGTCTCGATTTCGTCTTTGGTCGTAACAGAAAATTGTCTGGTCTTGATTTTTATCTTCTTGTTATTAACCGATTTGAATCTAAATCTCGAGAAACCGTTTTTTTTTTTTTTTTTGCGTTCCTCTAGTTTCCCTCCATTGATTCAGATTTATAGTTGGTTTGTGATTCTGCTGACAAACGGCAGAAGCTTGATTTGGGCATGGACATAAGAGAGAGCAACGAGAGGGGAAAAGACGACTCTGCCCTTCAAACCTCACCGAGGAGTCCTTTAAGCTCCATAGATCTCGCCATCGATGGTGCCATGAACGCTTCCATCGAGCAGCTTTATCACAATGTCTGCGAGATGGAGAGCTCCGATGATCAATCTCCTTCGAGGGCGAGTTTCATTTCGTACGGAGCCGAATCAAGAATCGATTTGGAGCTGAGGCATTTAGTGGGAGGAGATGTGGGAGAAGTTGGAGAGAGAAAGAAAGAGATTATCTTGGAGAAGAAGGAAGAGAGCAATGACGGCAGTAAAAACGGAGGAGGTAGCGTGAGTCAGAAGAAACCAGGTGAGTCTCATTCCAACGGTAGGAAGCTTGCGAAAACGAGTCCTAATTCGAAAATCCCTGGTTCGAGGATCTTCTCGAGGAAATCCCCGGATCCCGGGAAGGAAGATGAGAATCCTGAGCTCGGATCGTTGCTGTTGAAGCAAGCTAGAGAGATGGTTTCTTCCGGTGAGAATCTGAACAGAGCTCTTGATTTGGCGCTGCGAGCGGTGAAAGCGTTTGAGAAATGCGCAGAAGGAGAGAAACAACACGGTCTGAATTTGGTGATGTCTTTGCATATCTTGGCAGCGATCTACGCCGGTTTAGGGAGACATACTGATGCGGTTCCTGTTCTTGAGCGTTCTATCGAGATACCCATGATTGAAGATGGCGAAGATCACTCGTTGGCTAAATTCGCAGGGTGTATGCAGCTCGGCGACATCTACGGTTTGATGGGTCAGGTCGAAAACTCGATTTTGCTCTACACGGCTGGTTTGGAGATCCAAAGACAAGTTCTTGGAGAAACGGATGCACGAGTCGGCGAAACTTGTAGGTACTTAGCAGAAGCTCATGTTCAAGCAATGCAGTTCGAAGAAGCCTCGAGGCTTTGTCAAATGGCACTGGACATTCACAAAGAGAACGGATCTACTGCTACGGCTTCGATCGAAGAAGCCGCGGATAGAAAACTGATGGGGCTTATCTGCGATGCTAAAGGAGATTACGAGGCCGCGCTCGAGCATTACGTTTTGGCGAGCATGGCGATGTCGTCTCAGAATCACAGAGAAGATGTTGCCTCTATAGATTGCAGTATCGGCGACGCTTACATGTCTCTAGCTCGGTTTGACGAATCGATATTCGCGTACCAGAAGGCTTTGGCTGTGTTTAAGCAAGCGAAAGGTGAGAACCATTCCTCTGTTGGTTCGGTTTACGTCAGGCTTGCTGATTTGTACAACAAGATCGGGAAAATCCGCGACTCGAAATCCTACTGCGAAAACGCTCTTCGGATTTACCTGAAACCGTCCCCGGGAACTCCAGTGGAAGAGGTTGCGACTGGTTTTATAGAGATCTCTGCGATATATCAGTCGATGAACGAACTTGAACAGTCTCTTAAGTTGCTTAGGAGGGCGTTGAAGATATATGCAAACGCTCCAGGTCAACAGAA
>JAHZTW010000005.1:14860881-14872120 GCA_020283515.1 Alliaria petiolata | reverse complement strand
CCTTCAACTCCACATTCCAGCAAAGGACGAATTGCCAAAGAGTGCATGGCTGGTAAGCAAGATGGGAAGGCTTACTGTAGGAGTGCAGTATGAGCCGCTATGTGGTACAATGTTTTATCCCTGCTGAACACATGGAATCTATATATTATGTGATTGAAAGAAAGTGGGCATCAACGCTAGTATTGGGATTTTGTGCCAGTTGAAAGCAAATACACCCCAAATTTTAGAGACCTAAGGAACTGGAGTTGTGCTGCTGGCTATGGAGTAGGGTCAAGAAGCCCCTTAAGCCCTTCTTTCAACTTTGGCCTTGAACTAGCGAGGAGCTCTCAGGTCATACTTCTAAAGCCCGTGTCGATGAAACACGGCTGTTATGCTGTCTATATTCACAGATCTTAAGCCCAACCAATTCCTCAACTTCTCCATATTGCTATCCAATGAAATATCAGTATTCCGTTTTGTGGCATTTTTGTTAATTGCATTCTTAGTCTTGCTGATTTTGTTATCCTTCTTGTAAATGCAGTTTATCGCTTCGTTCTACCAACATGTAGTGGTCCAAAGACGGGTACGACTCTTTCAAACTAGTCCCTTTTATCTGTGCTGCATCTGTTACTAGGTCTATATAAAGTTTAACACAACTTCTGGCTCAATATGAAATGGACTTGGAACAGGTGAAAAATCCATTTGAAGAAAACGAAGTAGTTGGAATCACAAACTACATTGACTTGGGTTTTGAGCTACAAACGAGGTAGTGAACATCTCTGACCAAAGAAGACATTGTAAGCCAATGTTTGTCTATTTGCACTAAAACATAGCTTTTTTTTTTGTCTCTTATTTCGAAGGGTTGATGATTCCAAGACGCCAGACAGTTTCCCAGATTCTTCATTGCAGATGGCTGCGTCTTGGCAGGCCAATAAGAACTTCTTGCTGAAGGCATGTTATATACCTTTTTATGATCCACAAAGCTTCATAGTAAAAGTCACAATCTCAGTATGTATATCTTTTCGATATTTTTTGCAGGGTAAAGTAGGAGCTCTAAGCTCAACATTCACACTAGCGTTCAAGTCGTGGTGGAAACCGTCTTTCGCATTCAATATCTCAGGTATGTCCTCCATAAACAATCTTCCATCTATGGAGATTATTGATGAACGGTTTAAGAAATCTCTCTGTCTAGATGAACATTAGCTCTTAAGTCTATAAGATTTCTGGCACATGAACATCATTGTTGGGAACATATTTTGTGCAGCAACTACTAATCATTCGACTGGAGAAGTGGCATATGGGTTTGGTCTCCGTGTTGACAACTTACGGGAAGCGAGGTCAGTGCAATTAACCCTCTTTTAAGTTTTCATGGTTTCAAATCGATCGTCACATCTTAATGTCACTAATATAAATAAATTCTCTGGCATTGCAGTTACCAAAGAGCTGATCCAAACTTTGTAATGCTGACACCAAACAAAGAGCATCTCGCTGAAGGGATTGTGTGGAAAATGGGGAAGAGACCAATGTTTCAATCCGATTTAGACGCAGAGAATTTCAATGAACTGCCAAAAGAACTTAGACCACCCCAGAAGATGTCTCTTATACACATCTAGATGTGTATAAGAGACAGATATAGAGCCTTTGAGAAATCTTTAGGCCGAGCAAGGACTCCTTTGCAGAATGGAGTTTTACCTGTGGCCAAAAAAACACAAGTGTTCACAAAAGAAAACATAACCGGCATTAGTTTTATTTCCGGTTTGGTAATTGTAATGGCTTTAACTTACCGTTGGTTTGGTTGTACTTGTAGAGAGACAAGGTGCGAGTCTTGAAGTGAATGAATTGGTTCACTTGAGTCCCAAGATGGAATTGGCTAAAACAAGCAATGGTCGGGCGGATGCAAGAGCCGCCAGTCGCAAAATTAGCGCCATAACGATAATTAGCTCCAACCGAATCCAAGTACGGTGTTAGATACGGCAACGTGAGATTCTCGGCTGCATTACAAATACGAATACTGTTTATATGTTGTACTAAACTAAATGTTACAAACTTTTTGGTCTATTTTCGTTTGGATGTTTAATTCCCCGTATCCAAATTCTAAGGGTCTGTTCGTTTTTGTATCTAGATGCTGTATCTGAATGCAAATGCTCAAATGTTATTCGTTTGAACATTTTGGAACCAACATCCGGATGCTGCATCTGGATGCAAAATCTAAAAAATCCAAAAAATCTGAATATTTGAGATGCTAGAAAAAGTAGAGTTTGGATGCTAATTTTGCATCTCAAAAGCCAAAAGACTAAAATACCCCTTATGATATAAACCTAAATAAACTTATGTTTATTATTCTTATTATATACTAATATTTTATATTTATTATTAAAATATCATTTTCTTGCAAAATTGTAATTTTTCATCAAAATCGCAAAATTGTGTTTTTCTCGGCAAAACCGTAAAATCGCGTTTTTCCGACAAAACCGCCAAAACCGTAAAATCACGTTTTCCCAACAAAACCGCAAGATCGCGTTTTCCCGCCAAAATCGTAAAATTGTGTTTTTTCGCCAAAACCGTAAAGTCACGTTTTTCCAACAAAACCGCAAAATCACGTTTTTCCGCCAAAACCGCAAAATCGCGTTTTCCCGCCAAAACCGTAAAATCCCCTTTTCCCGACAAAACCGCAAAATCACGTTTTCCCGCCAAAACCGTAAAGTCACGTTTTTCCAACAAAACCGCAAAATCGCGTTTTCCCGCCAAAACCGCAAAATCGCGTTTTCCCGCCAAAACCGCAAAATCACGTTTTCCCCCAAAAATCGTAAAATCCCTTTTTCCCCGCCAAAATCGTAAAATCCCGTTTTCTCCGCAAAAACCGTAAAACCGCGTTTTCCCGACAAAACTGCAAGATCGTGTTTTCCCGCCAAAACCGTAAAATTGTGTTTTTCCGCCAAAACCGTAAAGTCACGTTTTCTCGCCAAAACTGCAAAATCACGTTTTCCGCCAAAACCGCAAAATCGCGTTTTCCCGCCAAAACCGCAAAATCACGTTTTTCTGCTAAAACCGTAAAATTGCGTTTTCCCCGCCAAAACCGTAAAATCGCGTTTTCCCGTCAAAATCGCCAATTGCGTTTTCCCGCCAAAACCGTAAAATCACGTTTTCCTGACAAAACCGCAAGATCACGTTTTTCTGCCAAAACCGTAAAATTGTGTTTTCCCGCTAAAATTACAAAACTGGAAAATCACGTTTTCTCGCTAAAATTATAAAACTGGAAAATTTTATTAGTGTGTTTTAGAAAATTTATTTAAATTAAATAGGATTATTAAAATATAAATTCAGAAAATATATTTTCTAATATTTTTATAAAAACTAATATTACAATATTTTTAAAATTTTAAAATATAGATTAAGAAATTATTTAAATGTGTTAATTATTTAATGTCAAATGTAATTTTAAATATATCTATGTAATTAAAATAATTATTAATTCATTTTTAAACAAAATGATGTCCTTTTTAGTCTTTTTTAATTAGTTGCATCTGGATGCTATTCCAAAATCAAAAACGAACAAACTAGCATTCAGATGCAGTATCTGGATGTAAAGTCAGAATCAAAAACGAACAGCATTTAAATACAGCATCTGGATGCAGCTTTCAGATGCAGCATCCAGATGTAGCGTCCAACTACAAAAACGAACAGGGCCTAAATCTATATATTTTCCTTTCCAAAAATATGAAGTCAATGTAGCTTGATTTGTTGAAAAGACATAAATTCTTGAATTAATAAAAAAGAAAAGAAAAAATAATGGAAAATTGAGAATCAAAGATACTTACTAATGAAATCTAGAATGAGACGGCCATCGGAATGTCTTCCGGCAGATCTTCCGAAGAAGGCAACTCCGTTTGGTGGAGGAACTTCTCCGATGGCCGCCGAGATAGCTCCGGTATCTGAGTTTGAATCTCCGAAGTTATAAACAGCCGGAAAATTGCAACTCTTGTGAGACTTTGTATGTGATGCGGTCGAGAATTTCTCATTAAACCCTAAAAGAAAAAGGATGAAGAAAAAGGTTAATTTGGAAGTCTCCATGGGGTTAGTAGATGCAAAGAGCTTGAATACGAAGCTTCTCTCCTATATAGTACTGATTATGAAGTCGTCGCTTCATGTTCGTTGGCATGTTAGTAGTATACTTTTAACGATTAAAATAAGGAAAAAATGGTATCCATCCATTGATCCATCCTTAAAGAAATCATGAGTTAAACAACTAGAAAACTAAAATATATTTGGATATTTGGACGATCAAGTTGATGATGGATTCATGTGGGGATTTAAATCGATTGTTTAAAATAATTCTAAATTCGATTAAGTCATTCTTTAATCACCCGGTTGATCACGTGGGCAACCAAAATAGTCAAATGTCAACGTCTTCTTATGAAATAGTGATTAAAATTAAGTTACATTATTTACAAATTTTTAAATTCTAAAAATCAAACCGTGAGAACTTTTTACCATGTTTTTTTTCCGGCAATAATGAAAAGTTAAAATGGATTAATTTTTAAATATAAAAATAAAAAAAATGATTGATAGTTAAATCTAAAAAGAATGTCAACTTTTTATCATGCAACATGGTTAAAATCAAACCGTGAAAATAGAATACAGTGTTAAATGTAAATCAACTTAAACGTATTTATTTTCACAGCATAAGCTATCTTTTAAAATAAAATTGAGTGGATAATAACAAAACTCATTTATTTTTATATATTCTAAATTTACTTGCTTCTCAAGCATTATATCTTAAATTTCCCTTTAATTTTTTTTTGTTTTCAGCATTTTACCACCACGAAACCATAGCCAGTAAAACTTTTAGTCTGACATCTCGTCTTCGTTTCCACGGTGCGGTTGAAGGATTATTTTTCTGAAGCGGCACACTGCGAGAGAGCGACACGGTCGCGAAACAAGTGCCACGTCAGCGTAAGATAATTATTTTATTTTATTTTTTGTAGTTTTTTTTTTTTGTCCCAACGTAAGATTAATTAAGAGATGAAGCTAATTAATTCCAATTGGTTTCTCTCTCTTATCCTCGGTTGCATTTGATAATCTTAAAATTAGGAGTTGAAAGATTCAAACGGGAAGATGAAAAGGAAGCGAGACGAGCGCCGCTCTTCGTCTCCCCACACTCACTAACTCTCTCCTTCAGCAAATTGATTCTTCGAAGCTGAAAGCCTGCAAGAAGAGAAGAACTCTCGTTTTCGCTGAAAAAAAAAGCACAAAACTATCTGATTCCCTTCTTCTCCGTCTCGAAATGGGGAATTTTCTGGCCAAGGAACCGCCGCCTCCGGTGGTGCTCGTCCCTCCGCTCTTTGATTTCCCTCCTCTCTCCGCCCGTAGCAGGTAATTCTCTCTTCTCTTCGCCGTTTTGTTCCATTTGCCCCCCGTTTGATTTTTTTTTCGTCTGTTTCTGTATCACACGGAATTCTTCAAATTTCAATATCGTCGTCAAGTTCCGATCGATTAGGCGCTGGATCTTATGCATCTCTATCGATTTACGGATTCTGATTACAGAAATTGCGGGACATTGTGTCTTGTGTGCATCATCGCGTATGTGTTGTGGCTATTTGGTGAATGTGTGTGTGTGTTCAGTTTTGATACAAATGTTGAGGTGATGCAGGATGTTGGAATCGTCATATAATTTGCTGTTTGGGAAGCTTGCATTGAAATGTCTCTTTGAGGATTACATTGAAGAAGCACGCCACTTCTCTGCAAAGTTCCTGTTGAAGCCTATTGATGACCCTCATGTGGACTTGGTTGCATCTGTATCCATTAAACAACTATGTATTATTCGTTTTTTAGATCATGATGCATACTTGGGGGTGGTGCAAATTTAAAATAAAAACATTTCCTTAATTAAGTAAAAGGTTTCAGGCGCTTTAGATCGTAAAGTGGAAGGAGATCTTGTGGGAAATGCAATGTTTCGCTGGCAAAGGTAATGTTGCGTATGGATTTGAACTGTTTTTTTGAACCAAATAGAATAATGCTCAACATGTTTTGCTTAATTGTGCAGTGACGTCGATGATCCTCATACTTTTGTGGACCTCTCTGTGTCGACCTCCAATCCGTAAACTCCCGTGCTAATTTTCGTATCTTTCTGGGAGCTCATCTTCATTACTGCAGTTTTTTTAACGATTATGACATAATAATTATTTTGTTTGTCATCACTAAGGGTTCTACTAATGAGGTCTTCCGCTTACTACCCTAAATATGGGATCGGAGCATTTGCAGTCTACCCTTTGCTTTCGAAGAAGAAGTAAGTTTCATTTTGGGGAAGAGGCCTGTCATTTTTACTTAGATTGGATGTTTTCCTATAATGCAGTATTAATTGTGAATATGAAAACATGTTGTTTATGTAGTGAAAAGTTATCTGAAGAATATGGAATCATGGGGTTGAGATATGGCTCCACGAATTTATCTCTCGGAGCTACTGTCTCTCCTTTTGCTAGTAAGCACCTTTCCTCTGCAATTTCCTTTTGTTTAACTCTTTTTTTCTTAACACAATCCTGACCCTTCAACTCCACATTCCAGCAAAGGACGAATTGCCAAAGAGTGCATGGCTGGTAAGCAAGATGGGAAGGCTTACTGTNATTTTGTTTGTCATCACTAAGGGTTCTACTAATGAGGTCTTCCGCTTACTACCCTAAATATGGGATCGGAGCATTTGCAGTCTACCCTTTGCTTTCGAAGAAGAAGTAAGTTTCATTTTGGGGAAGAGGCCTGTCATTTTTACTTAGATTGGATGTTTTCCTATAATGCAGTATTAATTGTGAATATGAAAACATGTTGTTTATGTAGTGAAAAGTTATCTGAAGAATATGGAATCATGGGGTTGAGATATGGCTCCACGAATTTATCTCTCGGAGCTACTGTCTCTCCTTTTGCTAGTAAGCACCTTTCCTCTGCAATTTCCTTTTGTTTAACTCTTTTTTTCTTAACACAATCCTGACCCTTCAACTCCACATTCCAGCAAAGGACGAATTGCCAAAGAGTGCATGGCTGGTAAGCAAGATGGGAAGGCTTACTGTAGGAGTGCAGTATGAGCCGCTATGTGGTACAATGTTTTATCCCTGCTGTAACACGTGGAATCTATATATTATGTGATTGAAAGAAAGTGGGCATCAACGCTTGGGACTTTGTGCTAGTTGAAAGCAAAGACACCGCAAATTACAGAGACCTAAGGAACTGGAGTTGTGCTGCTGGCTATGGAGTAGGGTCAAGAAGCCCCTTAAGCCCTTCTTTCAACTTTGGCCTTGAACTAGCGAGGAGCTCTCAGGTCATACTTCTAAAGCCCCTGTCGATGAAACACGGCTGTTATGCTGTCTATATGCACAGATCTTAAGCCCAACCAATTCCTCAACTTCTTTATATTGCTACTCAATGAAATATCAGTATTCCGTTTTGTGGCATTTTTGTTAATTGCATTCTTAGTCTTGCTGATTTTGTTATCCTTCTTGTAAATGCAGTTTATCGCTTCGTTCTACCAACATGTAGTGGTCCAAAGACGGGTACGACTCTTTCAAACTATGTAGTCCCTTTTATCTGTGCTGCATCTGTTACTAGGTCTATATAAAGTTTAACACAACTTCTGGCTCAATACGAAATGGACTTGGAACAGGTGAAAAATCCATTTGAAGAAAACGAAGTAGTTGGAATCACAAACTACATTGACTTGGGTTTTGAGCTACAAACGAGGTAGTGAGCATCTCTGTCCAAAGAAGACATTGTAAGCTAATGTTTGTCTATTTGCACTAAAACATAGGTTTATTTTGTCTCTTATTCCGAAGGGTTGATGATTCCAAGACGCCAGACAGTTTCCCAGATTCTTCATTGCAGATGGCTGCGTCTTGGCAGGCCAATAAGAACTTCTTGCTGAAGGCATGTTATATACCTTTTTATGATCCACAAAGCTTGATAGTAAAAGTCACAATCTCAGTATGTGTATATCTTTTCGATATTTTTTGCAGGGTAAAGTAGGAGCTCTAAGCTCAACATTCACATTAGCGTTCAAGTCGTGGTGGAAACCGTCTTTCGCATTCAATGTCTCAGGTATGTCCTCCATAAACAATCTTCCATTTATGGAGATTATTGATGAACAGTTTAAGAAATCTCTCTGTATAGATCATAGATGAACATTAGCTCTTAAGTCTATAAGATTTCTGGCACGTGAACATCATTGTTGGGAACATATTTGTGCAGCAACTACTAATCATTCGACTGGAGAAGTAGCATATGGGTTTGGTCTCCGTGTTGACAACTTACGGGAAGCGAGGTCAGTGCAATTAACCCTCTTTTAAGTTTTCATGGTTTCAAGTATCTATCGTCGCATCTTAATGTCACTAATATAAAATAAATTCTCTGGCATTGCAGTTACCAAAGAGCTGATCCAAACTTTGTAATGCTGACACCAAACAAAGAACATCTCGCTGAAGGGATTGTGTGGAAAATGGGGAAGAGACCAATGTTTCAATCCGATTTAGACGCAGAGAATTTCANGCATCGATTCCCGCCATGGTTTCTCCGTTTGTTTAGCTTCACTGAAAAATATCTCAGTTCCTTCCGTTCTGAAAACGCTTGCGTCTGTGCGAGGCGGAATAATCAGCAATGTCAGCCCATATTTATGAAGCCCAAAATATAAAGCCCAAATACTCTCAACTCTCAATGTTTATATACGAAGCTGACACGTGTTGCATGTTCATGCTCAATTTTTTTCTATGGATAATTTATTTTTGCCCAGAGTACAAACCAAGTACAAATGAAGTGGATGATAAACATATCATTGAATAGTAAAAAATAAATATACATATATATTTCGAACAATTAATTATTCAGATAAATCAAATGTTTTTTTTTAACCAAGAGATAAATTAAATGTTGAAAGAACCATAATATACTCTTTAAATTAAAAAAGTTAAATGGATCGATTTTTTTTTTTGAACTTTAAATGGATCGATTTTTTTTTTTAACTTTAAATGGATCGATTCTTATAAGTTTCTTTTGCTAACACATCTGTGTAATTGTTCCATAAAAACAATCACAAAAGTTACTAATATCACCGTCGTTATACCATTATTGAACTATTCTCGTCCGTCACAAACTATCGTACAATCGCAACAATTTCTGCAAGTTTCTTTATCTTCTTTGCGATTTTCAAGAACCAAAGATTCATGACCAATAAAAAAACGTTATTTCATTAAATACCTAAAAATGATGTGGGGTAAAAGAAAACTAAAAAGCTGTTATGAAATGTAAAAAGAAAAGAAACCCTCCATAAAACTATATATAAGGTATATGTTCCACAATCTATCATTCAATATATTCCGTTACAAAGTTCAAAAAAAATATATATATATATATATATGTATATATTCCGTTACCAAAATGTTTATATTAAGATTCAAAAAAAAAAGTGTATATAGAACAATAAGAAAAAAGGTCTAACAAATAATGAACACTGGTCTAGTGGTTGTCTAATGTGTAATCTTGCAGTTAAAAAAAAAGAAGAAAAAAGGTCTAACAGAATAGTCACCACCATAGCACTGTTCTTGGAGGAGAATCTGTGAACAGATAAATGTTCATAGGATCCACACAGGAGCCACGTCGAATCCATTATATCTGAATTTTATTTTTTCGATGCTAAGATTGAATTGCAAAATTGACTATATTGTAAACTATAATGGAATACACGAAGTAATTGCTATGTTTTATAAGTTGGAAAAGTTATTTTTATTACCAAAAGGTTCTGTACCGAATCATATAATTCATCTGATCCGCAATTATATCATATAATCTTAGTTATGCTCCAAACGTTTGATCTTTTTTAGTTATTTTTTTTAGTTGAGATAACCACACTTGGTGTTGAAATATTTATTACTATGTTTCATTTATGATCTTGTTCTCAACATGTTCTATCGATCATTCGATTGTATCATCAAAGACCAGACCTGTCCCATACGACAAACAGGCTAAACCATGGTTTAGTACTATTATTATTATTTTTTAATTTTGGGGTCAAATTTTTATTTTATGATAGTGGATATGCTACAAACATTTTAAAAAAAAAAAGCTAAACAAAAAATATTTTGAGAGCAAAGCATATATGACTATTTAACAAATACATATTTTCAATTAATATTATTTATATTTTTTTAATATAATAAATATAAAAAATATTAGAATTATTTTTTTTTGCTTTGAACCACCATTTTTGTAGGACAAGTATTTTTATTGTGATTTTCAGCTTGGAAGAATCACAACAAAAATATATCTAGACATGTGTGTCATCCGATATAAAATGTCATTAATTTTTAATTTTTGTCAACATGTGAATGCTATTAATTAAATGTTGAAGTACAACAATGAATAAACACTAGTTAATATGGAAATGATAATCGTATGGTGATAATTAATCCCTTACTCAGAATAACTATTGCCCTCTAATAGATAGGCTTTATCTATAGTAGAAAAGATCCATTAATCATGTTAACCCTTCACTCAGAATGTTTAAGAATAAAAATGTAAGCACTATAGTGATAGTCTATATGGATGTACACGTTGAGAGATGATGTGAGGTTTAGTGGTTGTGAAGGAGAGTGATAATCACTACTAGTCTACTAGTAGGCTAAGTTGAAAAGCAATTTGTGATGACTGATGGCTGATGGCTGATGGATGGCTGATGGCTGATGAGCCTTTTGCCACTTATGGAAACCTGCAACTCTTATGAGATTGGTAGATATTTTTTTGTTGCTCGAACGAGCTTGTTAAAGTGAATGTATATAGTTCGACTAAAGTGGATTTTGGTTTTCGTACAATTAAGACATGATATGACATGACATATCTTATAATCACCCACTCACAGTCACTCTCAACCTCCACTTTCTTTTTATCTTTTTTGCTCTTAAACAGTATTGTAAGATTGTAATTGAAAGGCCGTTTGATGTCAAAAGCAAATCCTTTATATATTAATCGAGAAACATTCTAACAAATCCTTTTATTTACAATGGTACCATTTTGCTGATGTGTCAGCATCACATTCATTCTGACATATCAATTAATTAATAGTAATAAAATAATTATAAATAAAAAAATACTAATTTCGTTTTTGGGGGAATTGAACTTGAGACATTGAAGACAACTTAATAAACACACAACCACTTTCACAAAGACATTTTATATGTTTCTCAATCAGTTTCTTTTAGATATCTATAAATTACATTAGATATTAAAATTA
>JAHZTW010000005.1:14646002-14802081 GCA_020283515.1 Alliaria petiolata | reverse complement strand
CTTACCTCCTCGAGATCTTTCAGAGGTGAAGTCGCGGATCAAAGAGAGAAGCTGCTTCTGCGCATCGATTCCCGCCATGGTTTCTCCGTTTGTTTAGCTTCACTGAAAAATATCTCAGTTCCTTCCGTTCTGAAAACGCTTGCGTCTGTGCGAGGCGGAATAATCAGCAATGTCAGCCCATATTTATGAAGCCCAAAATATAAAGCCCAAATACTCTCAACTCTCAATGTTTATATACGAAGCTGACACGTGTTGCATGTTCATGCTCAATTTTTTTCTATGGATAATTTATTTTTGCCCAGAGTACAAACCAAGTACAAATGAAGTGGATGATAAACATATCATTGAATAGTAAAAAATAAATATACATATATATTTCGAACAATTAATTATTCAGATAAATCAAATGTTTTTTTTTAACCAAGAGATAAATTAAATGTTGAAAGAACCATAATATACTCTTTAAATTAAAAAAGTTAAATGGATCGATTTTTTTTTTTGAACTTTAAATGGATCGATTTTTTTTTTTAACTTTAAATGGATCGATTCTTATAAGTTTCTTTTGCTAACACATCTGTGTAATTGTTCCATAAAAACAATCACAAAAGTTACTAATATCACCGTCGTTATACCATTATTGAACTATTCTCGTCCGTCACAAACTATCGTACAATCGCAACAATTTCTGCAAGTTTCTTTATCTTCTTTGCGATTTTCAAGAACCAAAGATTCATGACCAATAAAAAAACGTTATTTCATTAAATACCTAAAAATGATGTGGGGTAAAAGAAAACTAAAAAGCTGTTATGAAATGTAAAAAGAAAAGAAACCCTCCATAAAACTATATATAAGGTATATGTTCCACAATCTATCATTCAATATATTCCGTTACAAAGTTCAAAAAAAATATATATATATATATATATGTATATATTCCGTTACCAAAATGTTTATATTAAGATTCAAAAAAAAAAGTGTATATAGAACAATAAGAAAAAAGGTCTAACAAATAATGAACACTGGTCTAGTGGTTGTCTAATGTGTAATCTTGCAGTTAAAAAAAAAGAAGAAAAAAGGTCTAACAGAATATTCACCACCATAGCACTGTTCTTGGAGGAGAATCTGTGAACAGATAAATGTTCATAGGATCCACACAGGAGCCACGTCGAATCCACCATATCTGAATTTTATTTTTTCGATGCTAAGATTTAATTGCAAAATTGACTATATTGTAAACTATAATGGAATACACGAGAGTTGGACAAAGTTATTTTTTTATTACCAAAAAGTTTTGAACTGAATCATGTAAGGGTAAATTTGATTAATAACAAAAAAAATTTTATCAAAGTAACCAAATAGTTAAAGAGAGATAAGAAGAGATAAAGAGAGAAAAAAGGTGATTTTGCTTAGTTTGTAAATTTGAGTTTTTTTTATGGTTATTGAACAAATTTTTCCATCATGTAATCCATCACGTCCGCAATTATATAATATATAAAATTAGTTATGTTCCAAACATCACTCGATTTTTGAATTTAGAGTTTGCTTAAAATATTTGTTTAGTTGATGTGTTGGACAAAGTTATTACTATGTTGCATTTATGATTTTGTTCTCAAAATGTTCTATCGATTGTATTATCAAAGACCAGGTACCCATACGATAAACAGGCTAAACGACGGTTTAGTACTACTAGTTTTTTCATTAATTTTAGGGTCAATTTTTTTTTTTTCCATCTGATAATATTGATACTTTGAAAGTTGATACAAAAGTAAAATACATTTTTGAAATACATTGACTTACACAACAAAAGCTATAAAACATTGACTAATATTAGGATAGAAAGAGATAAAAGCCGGAAGAAGCAAAGAGCAAAAGGTAGAACTTGTAATGACACCAACCACAATCTTTACCATAGAACTATGTTGACGCTACAGCCTGCTGAGAAACAAGAGAATCGAACACCCGAACAACACATCACCTCATAACAACACTTCACCTCCTCGAAGCAAACCAAACCCGAAGCTAGGCACCAAAAGAACTCCATCAGCAAAACCGCAACAGCAAAGAAGGCAGAAAAGCACAAAAACAAGAACTAACAACCACCCATGACAAGCACTTCACGGAGAGAAGCTTTCGTCATAGAACAGGGCTCAAGACACAAAATCTTGAAAACAGATCGGGAAAACACAAAAAAAAAAATCAACATTTTTTACACGCTGACACTCGCGAACACTGTCAAATTTTTATTTTATGATAGTGGATATATAGGGCTACAAACATTTTAAAAAAAAAGTTAAACAAAAAATATTTTGGGCTTTATATATAGCAAAACATATATGACTATTTAACAAATACGTATTTTCAATTAATATTATTTAAAGTTTTTTTAATAATAAATATAAAAAATATTATAATTATTTTTTTGCTTTGAACCACCATTTTTGTAGGACAAGTATTTTTATCGTGATTAGGGAGAGTTAATCTTCAGCTTTGCCTGAAGAGTTGATGGAAGAAACACAACAAAAATATATCTAGACATGTGTGTCATCCGATATAAAATGTCATTAATTTTTAATTTTTGTCAACATGTTAATGCTATTAGATATTAATTAAGTGTTGAAGTACAACAATGAATGATCCATTAATCGTATGGTGATAATTAATCCCTTACTCAGAATAACTATTGCCCTCTAATAGATAGGCTTTATCTATGGAAAAGATCCATTAATCATGTTAACCCTTCACTCAGAATGTTTAAGAATAAAAATGTAAGCACTATAGTGATAGTCTATATGGATGTACACGTTGAGAGATGATGTGAGGTTTAGTGGTTGTGAAGGAGAGTGATAATCACTACTAGTCTACTAGTAGGCTAAGTTGAAAAGCAATTTGTGATGACTGATGGCTGATGGCTGATGGATGGCTGATGGCTGATGAGCCTTTTGCCACTTATGGAAACCTGCAACTCTTATGAGATTGGTAGATATTTTTTTGTTGCTCGAACGAGCTTGTTAAAGTGAATGTATATAGTTCGACTAAAGTGGATTTTGGTTTTCGTACAATTAAGACATGATATGACATGACATATCTTATAATCACCCACTCACAGTCACTCTCAACCTCCACTTTCTTTTTATCTTTTTTGCTCTTAAACAGTATTGTAAGATTGTAATTGAAAGGCCGTTTGATGTCAAAAGCAAATCCTTTATATATTAATCGAGAAACATTCTAACAAATCCTTTTATTTACAATGGTACCATTTTGCTGATGTGTCAGCATCACATTCATTCTGACATATCAATTAATTAATAGTAATAAAATAATTATAAATAAAAAAATACTAATTTCGTTTTTGGGGGAATTGAACTTGAGACATTGAAGACAACTTAATAAACACACAACCACTTTCACAAAGACATTTTATATGTTTCTCAATCAGTTTCTTTTAGATATCTATAAGTTTATTTAAAAATAAATGTCTCTAAAGACATATGGTAGTGTTTTAAAATCATATTATTATTTATTTCAAATATTGTTTCCATAATTTATTTATGATATCTCTTCGTTTATCTTTCTAATTTTTTTAATATCATACAAATTTAAACTTTTTCCTACTATATTTTCAACATAACAATTTATGTTATAAAAAACTGAATTAAAATATTTTACTATAGTTTAATTTTTCAATTATAAAAAACATAATAATAAATAAATTCAACTTCACTTAAACAAAAATAAATATTATTTTATTAATCCCGTTGATTAATAAGAATTTAATGAAAATTTGATTTTAAAATAATTAGAAATTATTATATTTTAAATTTAAATTCACTTACCGAAAAATATAAATTTTTCACTCTGCGCAGGGTGCGGGTTATCACCTAGTTTGTAAGATGTAGTTGTTGTATTTGTAATTGCACATGTAAATATAAGTTTAAAATGTATTTCATAATTAATAGATGGAATATAGCTTTTGTTTGTTCAAACGCAGGAAATTAAATTAATTGAAAAAGAAGAATAAATTTGGAGAATATGGCAAATATGGGGAAGCGGAAAATTTATTGTTTTTTTATGGAAAGACAATCAATGCAATCAAGTTATGCAATCTGCACTTGATGGCTCTAGAGAATGGTTGGATTCTCAAAGTCCCCACGAAGTTGTATCGATCAAGTAAGTAAATGACAGGATGATTAACACTAATTGCGTTACTGCTTCCGATGGTTTTCTAAGCTAAGGAAGCATTTTGCTAATGTCTTAACGACTCTGGAACCAGAGTTTCAAGCTTTACTAATAGCAATGCAGAGTCTTTGGAGCAGAGGTTTACAAGAGTGGAATTTGGAGGGGATTGCTTGGTGAATGGTACACAAGTGAATTTTGGGATTCAATAGTTGGACAAGAGAAGTTCGACATTGGCCTCGATCGGAAGTTTGAAGATGTGAGAATTATTTGGGTTCATCGACAAGGAAGTAAAGTTGTATTTGCCTTTTGATCAATTATTAAACTCGAACCACGTATGTCTAATACAAATCACACTTGGAAGTGGGAAAGCATGGGTTATAAACATGGCTCTGATTATAATTAAATATGTCACTATCAGAATGTATCTTTCTTGGTTGGTTGGTTCACTACTGAGTCGCTTTTACTATATATTCTTGGGTGGCCAACTTGGAATCTCTAAAAGAAAAAGCAGTTTTCTAAAATGTAGTATAAGCCAAACGTTCAAATACTTAGCAAATTACCATTTAAACGTTAGAAATATGTGTGTCATTTTTATTTTATCTATAATTCTATAGGTTTATAGCACTTCAAATTCTGGGCGCGCGGCATCAAGACACTTTAAACGCTAGTTACTGTTGGATCGCCGTTGAGAGCGTTTAGCGTTCTAATAATTTAACAATCGACAAAAGAAATGACATTCTTTTTTTTATTGCTTAAAATGCGTAAATTTCAAAATAATAAGTGAAACATAAAGAAGGTGAACTAAAAGAACAATGTGTCCCCCACCGGTTTTATTCTTGGTGTGCCACTAAATTTTGTACGCAATATACAAATCATTACACTTTGGCGAAACTCATGAAAGCTTTTCTTTCTTTCATATCACTTCATTAGTTATATTACGATCGAATCCTAGGAGAAAGACTACGGATCCCTAAACATGTTAATGTAGAATTTGGTGAGTACTAAATACAGAGCCGTGCATGAAGCTAAACATATGATACATATGTATAGGGCCTCACATTTTTTGAAATTTTTTTAGGACCCAAATGTTTTTAATGTCTTTGCTATTTAGTTCTTATGTTTGTTTGATTTACTTCTCAAAGTAAGAAATTTTAGTTTAATAAACAAATAATCTAAAAAAAAATATTTTGCCAAATTTGAGTTGCAATTTTAATGTTTTAATATATTATCTAGGGCTCCGACTTTTGATTTCGTATTGGACCCCAAATATTTCAAGTACGGCTCTCTGACTAAATAAGTAGAAACCCCAAAGGTCAATTAGTGTATACACATATTGGTTCTTATATGTTTGATCTACAATCAAATTAAAATAAATATTTTGCATCCTTAATACCTAACTGAAACTTCTCTATCGACTATTGAGACCATTTGCACATTTGGCCGGAGTTTGAGCATTTTGTTGTAACAACCCGTTTGCGAGGTTCGATTTGGATATTTTTAAAAGTTAAGAGAGTACTTTGAATGAATAAAGACACATTTTATAGAGTTATCATTATCTTTTTGTTTTGTGCGTATATATATTTATAGTGTTGTATTTAGGTCAATACCTGAACTATATATCACTTAAAGTAATTATTAAAATTTAAAAGAGCACAATGCACAATGAAACAAACAAGTTCTTGATAATTAACTAAACTAGCATACTTGCCGAGCTATTAGGAACCAAGAAATAGATAGTGTGATTTCATATGATTGTTATATTGTCGTCACTAACTACAACCTTTGATTACACTAGTGGGTTCCATACATTATCCTCTATCTTCTTTTTTTGTCATGCAATATAACGCATGCGAATGGTGCATATCGGATTTAACATCATGCATTGTACTTAGTAAGGTTCAAGCAAATTAAATAGAATCATTTCAAGAAACTGTAACAATTTTTTCGTTCGGTATTTTTTGTGAAGAGAATGTTCAAACCTATTGAAACCTTAACTGTTAAAAAAAACACACATATTTGTTTTGATATCTGAGCTTATCTACCCTAGTTTGTAGAATGATTTAGTATGATAAAAGACTTTACCTACGATGTCAGTGTAGCATAATTAGCTTACAAAAGCCAGCTGTGCCCTAACGATATAAGTTATATATATATATATGCCAATCAGAATAGTTAGCAGTGTTAGTTTTAATTTAGTGGTTTAATGCTCTTTTCTATAAATTTCCACGCTCTCTTTTCCCCTTGTTTCTACGTTTCTTTTCTATAACTAAAAAACTAATTGATACATACGAATTTAATAGTAAGTGATATTAAAACATAGAAAACGAACTGTGCCAAACATACAAAAATGAATAAAAGTTAAAGCTATTCATTGATCTACTTGACTACTTCTGTATAGAAAATCTAAATCGTAGTTTACACCGATCTTGTAATTATATAACCTGCAGCTTCTGTTTTTCATAAGTTAACAAAATGTTAGTATAATCATTGGATATTGATGGAGCGGAAGCTACAACGGATATAATTAGATCCGTTGATTTTGAAATTATCCGGAAACTAAGATTTGTGAATACTCTTCACAGTGTTTTATCAAAACCTCTTTTAGAAAATCACCTTTTATTAATTAATCAAAGTCTGAATACAATATGAAGCCTAATAACCTATTTATTAAAAAACCTCAAAATAATAGATAAACTTTAAAATAACCTAATAATTATCTAAACTAATTAAAATAGAAATATTACATATATTAAAAATAATAATAATAGATATTTGGAAGATATCCAAATATCTCGCTGCATCAGGTCTCGCCGGCCAAAAAAGATTCGTCCTTGAATCTTCAACCGGTTTTTCCACATCGGTTTTGTTTCTTCTGGGTGATGGTATCCTGTTTTTGCATGAACCGAATCTTGCACGAAATCTGCACCGATTTTGCACGAACCGAACTTCTCTTGAGACCTAGAACACTTTCGATTCTGCACGGGTTTCGCACAAACCAAATTTTGCACGGAACCGAAATCTAAACCAATATGACTACGCATGGATTTTGCACGCATCAGATTCTCAAAGGAACCTTCTTTGAAAACAAAGCTGATAACATCAACATCATCTTCATAGACGTCGTAGATCGGATCGCCATAGATTTCACTGTAGATCTTTTGGCTATCTTCTCTCTCGACAAAAGGACTTTCGTCCTCGAAAATGTAGATGCAATCATTCATCATCGCATCTAGAACCGTTCTTCGATTTAAGAAATCAAAGAGACGCAACTCTGATACCAACTGACGGATAGAACTAGATCCGTTGATTCTGAGAATATCCAAAAACTAGGATTTGTGAATACTTTTCACAGTGGTTTATCAAAACTTCTTTTAAGAAATCGCCTTTTATTAATTAATCAAAGTCTGAATACAATATAAAGTCTAATAGCCTATTTATAAAAAAAAATTCAAAATAATAAATAAACTCTAAAATAATCTAATAATTATCTAAACTAATAAAAATAAAAATATTATATATATTAAAAATAATAATAATAGATATTTGGAAGATCTCTGCATCAAATATATAGTAACAAAGGGTAATGTTGTACTTGTAGAAGTCCAATATATAATTAAATTAGAAGTCAACGTTTACATAATTTAAGCTATAAATAAAACGTCACCACATACGTACAACCCCTGGATATCACCCACGGGGACGGTATCATTTGCCAACATAATGTGTGTTTAATGTATTAAATTATACGTATTAATTCAGAAATAAGCATATCCCCTTTTTATTTACATTGACCCAAATCTAATTCGATTAATTCGATGGATCGGGAACTCTCTTCGCTATACTGGTTCATCGTATTAATGAATCTGGATCAAAACCCGAGATACGAAGTGGTCCACGCACAATATGCATGGTCGTTCAACAGAGAAATCGAATTTGAAATCTCTATGAATTTATGGCATGTAAGGTTAGGTTGTCAACTTCTACACTACAACACGCGGGTTGCATATCAATTATTTGATGATAACATTATATATGTATACTTCAAATTTTGATGGAGGTAGAATAAATAAATTATTCAGAGGCGCAGTTCAATATTCGAGTAGCATCTCACACAATATAATAGAAGCAACTTAGATATACAACCATAACATTTTATATATTATTTTATAGAAATATTAATGAAATTGATAAAGTAATATTTATCAATTTAGAGAGAGGTTTGTAATTTCTTAAGGTTAAATATATGGGAAGATACCTATAAAAAAAACTTTGAAAGTAGCTCCCACTCCCAATTTAAACCTCAAAGGTATCTCATTCCTACAAAATATATCCAATACACGAGTTCATGCGAGTTCTGATCCCCAGCAACCAGATAAGACCCTCAGTAATTTGATGTATATATATGTCCTAGATATTGTAATCGTGTCCGCTTTTCTCTTGCTCTCTTACCAGCAAGAAGTACAGAATCACTATTCATAATCGCACAATATTTTATAATATAAATATAGCTTTGACATCAATATTTTATCCTCAGCAATACCATCAAAATGCTTAATATTCTTATTATTTAAGACATCCATAATGTTTTTAAGGCATTTTTTTTTGTTCAACTGTAAGGCTTATATGCTTTACAAAATGATCACAAACTCATAGTATTCGAGTTTAGGATTCGAGTTTTTCCATTATAGATGTGTTAAATAATAAGAATACTAAGCATTTTATATATTTCATAGATTAGATTAAGTTTCAGCTTGAAATTATTTGTCAAAAACAAACATAATGATTATTTGGTCGTCTAATGTTTAAAATTTCATGTGTAAAATTATATTTTATGATATTTAAAATGAGGATCTTAAAAAAAAAGTTACACTCTTGCACACACAAAAAAAAAGTTAAACTTATTGTCGGAAAACTGATGTTTATCATTAGAAAAAAAAACAAAACAAATAGATGCATATATAAAATGTTTATGACCAAAAGAGAAAAAAAAATAGAGTAGTATTCATGCTCTATATATAACGTCACTTTATTAAATACTTGTATTATCCAATTATAACCGTACCTAGGATTCTGGAGCAAAAGCTTATACGGAGTAGTACNTATATATACACAAAAAGGTGAGTTAGGTATAAATATTTTTTTGACTTTTTGTGGAGAAGAAATGTACGTAGTGTGAATTTTAATTCGATCAAGAATGAGTTTTATGCTCATGGTTTTTAATATATATACACAAAAAGGTGAGTTAGGTATAAATATTTTTTTGACTTTTTGTGGATAAGAAATGTACGTAGTGTGAATTTTAATTCGATCAAGACTGAGTTTTATTGTAACGACCCGGATCTGCCCATTTGAATAAGTTTAAATGGATTGATTTGGCTACTTATGTTATCAAAGTGCACTTACTTTTTCCGGTCACTTACCCTAAGAGAACTTCATAGTTAAGCGTGCTTATGCTGGAGTAGAACTAGGATGGGTGACCTTCCGGGAAGTCTTCTGCGGAACCGTGTGAGTGAGGCCAAAACACGGTAAAATGTCATGTGGTGATTGCAGGAACAAGTAAATCAGTCGGTCGGGCCACCGAGAAAAATAACGCACCGACCGTCGGACAGGAGCGGGGCCTACGAGCCCGACGGAGGGATGGGTGACTCGCTGGTAGGGGCGGTCGGGGTGTTACAAGTGGTATCAGAGCCAAGAGAAGTCAAAATGGTTCTGTCCCATGAGACTGTCTTGGGGTTTGGGGGTTATGGTTCACACTGGCGGGATGAGAATTCGAGGACGAATTCCCGTTAAGTGGGGGAGAATTGTAACGATCCGGGTCTGGCCCATTTGAATAAGTTTAAATGGATTGATTTGGCTACCTATGTCATCAAAGTGCACTTACTTTTTCCGGTCACTTACTCCAAGAGAACTCCATAGTTAAGCGTGCTTATGCTGGAGTAGGACTAGGATGGGTGACCTTCCGGGAAGTTCTCTGCGGAACCGTGTGAGTGAGGCCAAAACACGAGAAAAGGTCACGGGGTGATTGCAGGGACAAGTAAATCAGTCGGTCGAGCCACCGAAAAAAATAACGCACCGACCGTCGGACAGAGCGGAACCCACGAACCCGACGGAAAGATGAATAACTCGCTGGTAGGGACGGTCGGGGTGTTACATTTATGCACATAGTTTTTTGTGTTCGAGAAAAAGTGACATTTTAAATTAAAAAATAACCAAAGAGATCTCAGCTGAAGATAATAAGACTAATTTTAAATTAACCCGTAAAACGTCAGATTTTGTTTTTTAATAGAACGTCAAATTTTTCACTATTTAAATATTGGAATTGCAGTGAAAAGACTCGAATTATTATCTCCTAATTTTAAAGCAAAAATCAACTACTGGAGGACCACGATACATTATTATATAGGGATTGCGACCAGGAAAAAAAAAAAAGGTTTCTCGAATTATCGACCATATGCTTTCCACCATTTGATCAGGGCCATGCACGTGTATAAGAATAGGTCTGGACATAAAAATCAGATCCGAAGAACCAAATCGATATGAACTGAAATTTTAGGTACCGAACCCGAATCGAACCGGTGTAAATATCCGAATAGGAGCCACATGTCACCGATGTCGAATCCGAACCGAACCGAAAACCAAACAGGTACTCGAAATATCCGAAATATAATTATATACAAAAAAATATTAGTTATATTTAGATTTGTAATAATAAAAATATAAAATATTATAATTATAAACTGAATATATCAATTATGTTTATAGATTTTCATATATTTATATATTTTTCAGTTATTTTGGATAAATTGGGTATTTTCGGATACCAATTTTAGTTATTTTAGGTATTAATTCGGATACATTTCAGATTTTTTGGTTTATTTGGTTATAAATACCCGAAAATATCCGAACCGAATTAAAATTATGGTTACTTTTTGGTTTAAAAATCCTAACCAATCCATAACCGATTAGTTTTCGGGTAAAATTCGGTTCCTCAACCTCGATACAGAACCGATCTGGACCCGACATGAACCGAACCAAACCTGATCCGAAAATTAAAAATACCCGAATAGAACTTATAGCCTAAAAGCGAAATAACCAAAACCCGAATAGATTCGATCTGAACCCGAACGGGTATCCGAATGCCCAGCCTAAGAATATGCGTTTTTCAGTTAAAAAATTTCGCTAAATCCGGCACAAACAATTACCGAATACCGAGTTTTGAAATATGCGTTTTTCAGTTAAAAAATTTCGCTAAATCCGGCACAAACAATTACCGAATACCGAGTTTTGAAATTGAATCGTAACCAAGATCCACGTAAGGCTGGTTTCTCGATTTCCGGTTTGTAAATTTACCGATTCGTCAGAGTCTCTATCTCAGTTAGAGGCTTACGAAGTTGAACTCTGTGGCTAGCGTTCGTTTCTTTCTGGGTTGATGATTCATCATATTTACAAGTTTACTAACGAGTGAACACAACAAATATATCTGCAATTCGACCTGAAACCAAATTCAAGAAAACAAAAAAAAAGGAGAAAGCTGTGTGTTGTAGATTGCGAAATCCCGAGAAAAAAAACGCAGAACCCTCGTTTTTGGTTTTGTTTCTTGACGACCAAAACTCGATGATGAATCTTCAAACCGTTTCTAGTAGCTTCGGTTGCGCTTCTTGCGTTTCACTTCCCTCTAACAGAACCTCATTCCGACGCAGCTCTATCATCCGAGCGAAATGTAAATTTCTATCTTCTTCTTCTTTTTGGGTTGTGCTGGTTTTTTTTCCTCGGATAAAACTTTTATAATTTAGCGAAAATGATGATTTTGGGGGATTTCATCCTATTTGCAGCGGAACCCTCGGAGAAATCTATTGAGATCATGAGGAAATTCTCCGAGCAGTACGCTCGTAGGTCAGGAACTTACTTCTGTGTTGATAAAGGAGTTACATCTGTTGTGATCAAGGTACAAAACTCTTTACATTTGACCAAAATTATTATAAACTGTTTGGTTTGGTGGAATCTTGATGATGAAATTGAGTTGTGTTGAAATTATTACAAATAAGAAGAACTGGTTTGTTTTTGACAGGGATTGGCTGAGCATAAAGATTCATATGGTGCACCACTTTGCCCTTGCAGGTGAAATTCAGATTTTCTTAAAGAGCATTTGGATTCTTGTATATGAAAAAAAAGTCTCATTTTTTTTTTTTTTCGTTTTTTTGCCAGACACTATGATGATAAAGCTGCTGAGGTTGGACAAGGTTTTTGGAACTGCCCTTGTGTTCCAATGAGAGAAAGGTAGAAAAAACTTGAAACTACACGAGTCAAAATGTTCTGTTATAAAGAGGAAGAAAACTAAGCTTATCTTCTTCTGGTGATTTGGAGAATCAAAATTCATATTGATCGGTTAGAGAATCTGTGCCATTTTGCTTAACTAGAGGAAGATGATGTCTTTGGGATGGTAGAAAATGGATAAAACCTGTAAACGCAAACGACTAATATTAGATAAAGCTTGTGTATTTTCACCCCTGTAACTAAAATTTTGTCGATTTTTGTTCTATGAGAAAGGAGTGCCATTGTATGCTTTTCTTAACTCCGGACAACGATTTCACTGGCAAGGATCAGGTAAAAAGCCTCAAAGAAACATACATATCTTGTGTTATACTAAACATAGCATTAATCATCTGATGACTTTGTGTCTTGCAGACTATTACATCAGAAGAAATAAAGGAAACCACAGCTAATATGTGAGAGAGAGAGAGAGAGAGAGAGAGAGAGTTTACGTCAAATTGAGAGATAGACGCATAGAATCGCTTTGTATATTGTTGTAATATATACATCGGTATCTTCTTCCTTCTTTTAAGCAATACTATTAGACATTTAAAATGCTCATGGAAACAATGGAGAACATATGAGAAACTTGGAGAGGATTTGGTTGAAGCAAACTGTTACAAGGAAAGAAGAGAGAAGAAGAAACTTAAAAGGATCTAACTGATGGAGAACTTGATGAAATAGGAGTTGCTTTTCCACATCCTTTCTCGTTTCTCGAACGCAAAGCTTCCATAAACTTCTCATTCCATCTCGAGCTTGTTCCTGAGTTAGTAGTAATCGTCTTCTTCTTACAGACATGATCTGCCGGAAACCGGTGTTTCAGACAGAACTTAAACCCGCAATCTTTGCAAGTAAGGTTGTTCGCGAAAGTCAGAATCTCTCTGCAACGCTTCACAGGACAAATTGGTTTCTTCTTCTTCTTCGGGTCACAATCTCCGGATCTTTCGTGTTTCTCAAGCAGAGATTTGATTCCTTCTTCGTCGAAACCGGTTGTTTCGATCGCTATAGAACATGTTTCGCAGATGGAAACCGTTCTGCTTCCGTGATCGGATTTTGGACAATCGTGAGACTTGTATGATCTATGCTCCAAACAAAACACCTGCACACAGATAAATTTTCAATTAAGAAAGCATTCTACTGATGAATTCTTCTTCCACGTTAAAATAAAATAAAAAAAAAAAAAAAAAAGCTGAGATCTTTCCGTGAAAAGTTTACCAATTTGCAGCCGTCACAAGTAAAAGGGAGAAAATCGAGGAGTTTGCAATCAGGGTTTTGACAATGCTCTCCGAGATCAGGAAACGCCTCTGTTCCTCCTCCTACCATAGCTTCTTCTTCTTCTTCTTCCTCTCTTTGGATTTGGTTTTTGTTCTTGATTCTGTAAACGGCACGAACGTATAGAGAGATATATAAAGAGGAGGTGGCTGACTTGGAGGCAAAGCCAGCATCCACCAAGTTGGTTTCTTCCTCCGTTTGACAATTCTCGTTTTTTTTTCCTTATTTGGATTTTTCCTTTTTATTTGAGACGAAACGCGGTTTAGATGTTTCTAGGCCCATTTTGGATCCTATATTATTTCAATCCTTAAAATGAAAAAAAAAAACTAATATTACATTTTCCCTAATTTATTCTACATTTTTGGTAAATAAATTCTCTTATTTTTAGCCAAGTAAATGTCATGGTATAAATATTTAATAGTTAAAAAAATTAGATCAAACCAATTTCTTTTACTATCTAAAATAAAATAAAAAAATTGCAAGATGTAATTGTTAGGAATTAAAAATGTTGGTTGAAATACTTCCCAAATGCACACATGTTTCATAGGTTGCAAGAAATTAAAATGTTCGACTTGGTTTACTCTCACTGAACCGGAATCAATTCTAAACCGTGCGATCATCTCAAGTCTTAACACTCAAATGCAGAACCTTTCGTTTACATAATCATAGTCAAATCTCTTCACAAATATTAATACTTTTTTTGTACCAAAGTAAAACGATCATCCATATAAGATTACAAGTGTTTTACATTACAGAAAAAAACTTAGTATGAGCAACTACTCAGAAGATTCACAATCTCAAATCTCACATTTTTTCCCCAAATATAATCCGAAAAAGGTATAAATAGAAACAAACAAAAAAAACTCAGTTAATCGCGTCGCACCTTCGCCGGATCTCTCCCCGTCGACCAGTCTTTACACCGTAAAGGCTCAACTTCTGCATAGCTCTGGCGAAATCTTTAAAGAACTGATCTTGATCTCTAGCGTAAAGATCAACGAAAGGTCGGGTTCTCGGGTCGGAGTATAACCCGTGATCCGATTCGAGTAACCCGAGACCCTTGGGCATGTTCTTGTAATACATATTGTCGAATATGTTCGGAGTATTAATGTCGTTGAAGACGGAGATCGTCGGGTCTTTCGGGTAATTAACACAGGCTTTCTTCAACGCGACTGCGAATCTCGGGTTATACCCGGTATTGTTACGGGCGACCCGACCCACGAACTCTTTGCAGTGCGAGAACCCGATGGAATGGGCCCCACTGAGAGCGACCATTTCCTGAACGGAGAATCCTCTGGACTGGAACTGGCCAATGAGCTTCGAGATCGGAGAGGATGGGAGAGGGAGGAGATCGGCGAGGAGAGACGATTTGGAGATTCGCGAGTCGCGGCGGCCGAGGAAGACGGGGTAGTAAGGACCACCGACGGTGACGAGGAGGTCACGGGTGGCGACGGAGATGATGTCGGAGCAAGAGACGGTGTTCGGGCAGGCGAGCTCGAGGGCGGTTTTGGCCCTGACGATGACGTCGAATCCGTCGCCGGGGAGGGAGAGGTTGATTGAGGAGTCGCGTTCGGCGGTGTTGAAGGCGGTGGAGGAGATGAGGACGGAGGCGTCGCAGCCGTTGGGGAAACAGTCGTGGAAGAAGATGCGGAGGACGGCGGCTGCAGTGGTTGGGTTTGTGATTTGTTTGTTGGAGATTGTGTCGCGGACGATGTCGAGGAATCTAGGGCATGATTTGGAGTAGAAATCGGTGGTTAAGCGAGATTCGGCGGTGGAGGCCAGTACAGTGAAGAAGAAGAAGAGGGAGAGAGATTTGAGTGGCGATTGTTCCGCCATTGTTGTAGCGGAAGAGAGAGAGAGAGAGAGAGAGATGAGAGTTTGGGGGAGCTAGAGAGAGAGTGAGCTAGAGGGAGGCTTGAGATTATAATGGAAGGAGGAGCATTGAGAAAGTGGGAGGTAGAGTGGAGGCCACGCGCCGATATACGGTCCACCAATCACGGGGATGTGTGTAAGTAAAAAAACTCGGGATGGAGAAGGGAGGAGGATCTGGTCCGGTCCACTTACGTAATTTAGTTCCATGGATCGGTCATCTATTTTATTTTATTTTTGGTTAAAAAGATCGGTTATCTTTGTAGACCGTATTTTGCAAGCTAATAAAACCTAGTTTACAGGTTTGTGATCCGAATCGATCTATTTTGAACCGAACAAACGAAAGTTGATTAAAAAAATTATCCAGAGAAAAATGAAAATGAATTTAAACCAAACCGAATTTTGAATTAATAATATTAGATTTGACTAATAAATAGTGAAATAGAATAATAATTTAGTGATCGAACCGGAAACTCTTAAACTGAATAGAGTGTTCAGAAAATAATCTAAACCAAGAAAACACTAATCATTTTTTTTTTGTTAATTAAGTTTGCTTTGTTTCCCTACTAGTTTTGGAAAGAAAGCTACTAAAAAATTGAATTTGCCAATATATAAGGGATAACAATTACATAAATAAAATGCTAATGCACATATGTTATGTTCAATTATTCGTGTAGACAATTAATAGCGAATTTTTAGCCAAAAAACAAAAGATAATTAATAGCGAAAATTGGCGTAGCAGAGAAATTGACGGACATTACGTAGTTCACATGCAGCAGAACTTTTTGTTTGTGTAATAGGCTAATAGCTCTCTCGTCCACGCGGAGAAGACAGACGATCAAATCTAAAAAGTCTCATGGATTTTATTTCATCAATTAAAAGCTACGTGGCGGTTCGGTAATTTTAGAATTAGTATTACTTTTGGCTGGATATTTCGAATTCTATAAATCATCGAGTACACTTGTTTTACTATTTAAAATTATCAAGTTAAATATTTCCTCTGTTTTACAAAAAGTGTCATTTTGATATTTTTCATACAAATTAAGAAAAACTTGTACTCCCTCCGTTTTGATTTAAGTATCGTTTTAGACTTGTTTTTTTGTTTACAAATAATTGTCGTTTTCGGATTTCAATGCAGATTTATGATAAATTTTCCTGTTTTATCCCTACTTTTTCAACTTATTAATTATTCCTATCAAACAAAATAATGTTTTAATGAAGGGCAAAACAGAAAAATTTAATGTTTTCTTAATCTGCATGAAATATCCTAAAACGACACTTAATTAAAAACAGAGGGAGTAATCTCTTTTATGCCTTTATTAATACATTAAATCAATTTCCCTCTCTAATTAATATGTTAAAATAGTAGGGATAAAACTGAGATTTAATTTAAAAAATTGCATTAAAAACACAAAGTGGCACTCTTTGTTAAACAAAAATCAAAAGTCAAAATGACACTCTTTGTGAAACGGAAAGAGTATGGAGTACATCATTTCACAAGACAAAAAGACGCGCGACATTTTTTTTTATGATAACGGAGTACTATCTTACCTATGCCTGATGATAACGTAATGGTCCTCTAAATCATGCCTTAATAAGCACTGAATTTAAAAAAACCTCGTTTGAGCTGTAACACCACTTCTATCGCACATATTTGTGGATGTGTTTAGTTTAATAAATATTAAAAAAATAAAAATCCGTGTTTCTACAAAGACACTGAAAACCCCCTTATATGGCATCTTCTAATTGGTAGATAAAATATATATTTTTTTCTTCATTTGTTAAAAAATCTCATACGTGGCATTTTCTTAAGATACCCATAAAAATATCACTAATTGCTCTAAGGACAGTCCAGATATCTATGTAATGAGTCTGTTTAGTATTTAATAATCACCGCATAAACATTTTTATGGTACTTGTGATTATATTTATTTGTGTATAATGTCGGTGCTGAATGATAATAAATAGGCGTCTTGGGGTTGGTTAACAATTGTTATCTTCTGTTTGTAATACCCAATAGAAGAAATAACAGCAAAATACAACTGTAATGGTCCAAATTATCAAAAGGTAACGACGACTGTGAAGAAAATCCATATATGTTTCCCACTCTCTTCTTATTCCCAATCCCATCTAAATGAAAGGCATATTAATAATATTATTTAAATCGAGCAAATACGTTGATGAAATATATTAATACTAATAATTTAGAGTCCACCGCGTTTGTTACTAATTAAGTTCCAAGGAATTATGTTCAAAACAAACAAAAGTTCCAAGAAATTCAAATTTTGTTTTTCTATCAAATTCACAAAAAAAACATGTATGACCGTGTTATTTATAATACTACAATTTCTCATCCAATTTAGTTTGTGAAATCATTTATTTTCTTATTAATGGTGATGATATTTGATGATATTGATGGTGATGATGATGATGATGTGATGTGATGATTGTGATGATGATGGTGATGGTGATGCGATGATTATGATGATGGTAATAATATATCAAGATGATGATGTGATTATGAGAAATACATGCAAAGTTTCAGTAGACTTGCGACAAATTATGTCTGTTTATGTCAACAAAAAAAAAAAGAAGAAAGGGAATATATAGGTTTCATAAATCGAGAAAGGGAATATATAGGTTTCATAAATCGAGAAAAATATAAGAGAGTTTTCAGTATCGCGAGAGAGAAAGCGTATCCAAGAAATCAGGTTTCCTCCATGTGATAAAGATGTTGGGTTTTATAGTGATCAGTTACTTGTCATGAGTCTTGATTAAAGGAGTGGATGGTTTGTTGGGTTGAGTAAGCTGATTTTTAAGAGACCATTTGACCACTCGTTAGCTATTCGGTACGGCTTTACATAACCACATAGCTAGAGCCTAGATGTTATAATTTAGAGAACAAAAGTTAAAAGAACATAACCACATAGCTAGAGCCTAGATGTACATAACCACATAGTTTGATTTTTTAAATGTTTCACATATATTAACCACATAGCTAGAGCCTAGATGTACATAACCACATAGTTTGATTTTTTAAATGTTTCACATATATTAAGAAACAATCATTACTTATTTTTTCTATTACTTTTTGTTTGTTTTTTGATTTAAATTTACTTTTTTCTATTACTTTTTATTTATTTATTGTCTTGTAAAATGAAATATATTAAATTTATCTAGAAAATCAATCTTTGAAGAACAAAAATAAAACTTAAACAATCAAATTATGTGGAACAGAGGGAGTACATATCTAAGCTGTTGGAATCTTTGTAAGATCGATCAGAATACTTTTACGATAAACCATCAAATACGCAAGTGTTTAGTACCGCGTAAACTAAACTATACATGACTAAGTCATATAAATTAAGTTACGCATAACGTCAGTCATTCGCCCAAAATTGAATCACAGTGTTAGTCCAAACAATGATAATGTTCGAAGTTGAGATCAGTTTTTAATAGAGACATGGTTAACTATGACATTTGATTGTAGATGACGTTTATTTTGCATGTAGTTTACTCTAAAAGACGAGTTGTTTAAAAGAAACAAATCATTTAAGGATAAATTTGTAATGATAGCTAGACACAGTTGTGATTCTTGTCGAAGCATGTGATTTAGCGGACCCACAATGTGTTCATTGTCATTGATCTTGGCCGTCAAATCCATAAAAAGAGCTGACCAAACCCGAATATTTCAAATTTCAAGCAATTATTTTTCTATAGTCTAAAATGGTTTTTAATCCCAAATCACCTGATTACCAGAGAATCACATTATCCTTACGTTTTGTAATTACAACCGACGAGGACTTATAAGAAGAGTTGGATTCATCAGTCTCGGAACGGGATTTGCGCTCGATAATTAGTTTACATATACACTAAATATATAAACCTATTTATAAACAAATAAAAAAAATATATATATATATATATTGTGAATCTATCGTATAAAACTAGCCTTTATATAATTATTATATACTTTCACTATTTTTAAAGATAAGTTAAAAAATTAGAGTATAAACATATCATCTACAAATTCTTTCCGAACAAGGAAGGATATTGCTATGTTTACGGTATACAGAATAAATAGTGACATAGCAAAATAGCCAAATAATGGAACAGTGAAATTGTTTATAAAGAATATAAATTTTGTAAAATAATTATTACATGCTGAAAGTTTGTTTTAATGATGATTTTCAATTATATTTTATATGTTTATAATATATAATGAAATCATTTTTTTAAAAACGTCAAAACCTAAAAATTTGTGGAATTAAAAAAAAAGGTAGCAGAAACAAGGTTTTAAAACAGTGATATAACGTTTATCACTTCTAGTTTTGTTGTAAGTTGTAACTGAGATTTGTTTTGTTTTGTTTTTTTTTTTTTTTTTTTTTGTAAAAGGAGATTTGTTTTGTATTTTTAGCAAACCCGTAGGGGAACACAATAACAATTCACAAACAATTTTTAGCAAACCCGGCTGGCTCATCTCTCAATCTGATCAGTAGCAGAATATAAACCTAAGAGGTATGATTTTTAACTGTTAGGACAAGATTAAATAACAAATTAATCGTTTCATTCATTTATCTGAAACTGGACATTATAAGTTTATGAAAATTATGTATAAAACCCACATTTAAGAAAGGGAAAAGAATAAAAAAACAAACAAAAAAATAAGCGAATATAAACGGGGTTTATCCCCCTTCTTCTCTGTCTTCATTCTGTGTGTGTCTAGTTGATCTGTTCTCCGATCAAATCCAACCCTACAACCAAGAAAGACAGTCCCTGAAACAGCAAGAAGTAAAAGTGAAGACCGTGTGCCGATAGGAAGCTCCTCGCAGCTGCGGTTAGCAGCAAAAACGCAAGCCCGAGCTCTTTCTTGAACACCATGTTCCTCTTCTTCATCTTGTTCTTCGGCCTCATTAACCCTCCGATGCTCTTCTTCTCGGTTTCTTGCTCCGCAAGATTCATCTCTTGCTCCTTGAGTTTGCTCAGAAGCTCCAAACCTGACTCCGAGTTTCTCCTATGCAATTTCTCTTCCTTTTCAGCAAACGCTAACAAGTCGGATTCCGATGATCTCCCGGTTTTTTTGGTCACAACCCACTCATATGCCGATCCGAGCTGGAACAGCCCGGAGATCATGGCGTTGAACTTGGTTATCGACATTGTGTTTTCGAAGAGGAGGTAAGGGATTAAGAAAGGGAAAGATTTAGGTGATGGGAGAATGTTGAGAAGCGAGATGAAAATAGGAACGTAACAGATGATCCACAAAGGAAGCTCTGCCTCGGGTATGAACATTGTTAATGGAAGTATGATGCAGAAGAGTGTGAATGAGTAAAATGGAAGAATAAGCTTCCTTAGAAGAAAGAAGAGGAAGATCAAATTCGCCTTCTTCCCTACCGATATCTGCAAAAATCAAAATCAAAAACCGAAAATCGTTTATTTTTGTGTGGACCGGTTATTAAAACCGATATTGTTATATATATTGAGAACATTACTAATATGTAGATCGTTATAGAAACTGAACTTTAGGTTTAATTACCTTTGATTTTATGATTGAAGGAAGGCATAATCGGAAAAGCTGCATAGGACCGGAATGCCAACGATGTTGCTGCTTCTTGTAAGCTTCATAAGACTCAGGCAACTCGCAAGTGACTTCAACGTCATTGAGGTAAATGAATTTCCATCCGTTGAGATGTGCTCTAACCGCGATATCCATATCTTCCACGGTCGTTCTCTCGAGCCACCCGCCTGATTCCTCCAATGCTTTGATCCTCCAAACTCCGGCGGTTCCGTTGAAACCGAAGAAGTTGAGAAACACTCCGTTCACCTGCTGTTCTACTTCGAAGTGGAAACATAGGTTTATGTTTTGTAGCCTCGTGAGGAGATTCTCGTCTTTGTTTACGAAGGACCACCTTGCTTGCACTAATCCTAGCTCTGGATTCCCCTGCAACAAACACCACAACACAAGACACTCTCTTTTTTTAACTTCTATTCATCTTCTAATCAAATCTTAAAATTATTAAAAGACGCAAACGCCACATGCAAACGCAAAACGGACGATGATACCCAAAATTCAACAGAATCAAAGATTAGTTACAACTAGTTTTAATCTGAAGATTTGTGCTGTGAAAATCAACCAACGACGTGTTGATTTTTGTTATTTTATTTTTGTCGGTTACTTTGATTTCATACATAACACATTTAACAACTTAGATTTGGCTAAACTTATATTTGTCGGCGACTTTGAACATGACCCACCGAAAAAGGATAACATTTTTAAAACGAGACAACTGTCGGTGATGAGGATATACTGTTACTGTAATTGGAATATAGTTTTCTATTAAAAAAAAACAAAAATCTTTTTTCACTGAATTTCTCTGAAACATCATTGTAACTTACGAACACTTCAAGAAAGAGATTTCCTTTTTTAAGTTGGGATTAGATTGATTACCTTGAAATGAGGAATTGTCTTCTTGAGGAAATCAGGATTTGGTTGAAAATCTGCGTCGAAGATGGTAACGAACTCGTAATCTTTAACGTAATCACAGGTCATTGCCGATTTTAGATTCCCGGCTTTGTAGCCAGTTCTGATCAACCGATGCCTGTAAATTATGTTTACGCCTTTCTCAGCCCAAGCCGTTACTTCTTCCTTTATCAAAAGCTGTAAATTTGGATCGTCCGAATCGTCTAGAACTTGAATCAAGATCCTATCCTTTGGCCAGTCAAGCTGTGAAGCTGCTCCAATTGATTGTTCATACACCTAACAAGAACATAACATAACAATTACACAACAGAACACAAAACAGAGTAGAAACAGAGCAAAATTGAATAATAACAGAGTGTTTTTTTTTCAGTTTACCTCTCGTTCGTTGCACATTGGGATCTGAATAAGGACCATTGGGAAATTGGAAGCGTCTTCCAAATCGAGAACATCGTCTTTGATCTTAGGCTCGATCTTTTTCAATTTGATGTAGAAGCAGCCGAGACAGAGGACTAGCCGATCAAGAGACTGGATCAAGAAGAGGAAAGTGCAGAATTTGGAGAGAGTGATGACGATAGGAGCGATGTAATCGGATCGAAACGAGAGCCAAGCCATGTAAGACCATTCGACAAGCCCACGAACCTCCCAAGACGGCCGGTTTATGAGGTCGAGGTTCCATTTCTTGTAATACGCGACGATTTCTATGGACAAGGCAACTATGGAGATAACAAGACAGGCTTTGATGAATCTGTACATCTGTTTTCCTTTGCTTTTGGGATCTTCTTCTTCGTTTATGTTTTTGGAGGAGAAAGCGATACGTTTCTTGACTGAAGCGAAGAGCCATGAGAGGCACGAGACGACTCTGTGAGCTTTGAGGAGGATGAACCATGAGAACTGTTTTGGGCTGATGGATTTTCGTTTGTTGTCAGGGAATGAGGATGGATCTGAGCCGTTGATCTCTAGCAAAGAAAAGTTATCTGGCTTCTCCATTGTCACTGCCACCGAATTTGGAGCCATGAATGTAACTTTAAGAGAGGAAAACGGAGTAGGAGAATAAAAAATGAGAAATTGGATGTTTGGTTAGTATGAAATGTTTGTCATTATAAAGATGAAACAGGGAAATGGAAAAAGGATTTGGGTCGTCACTGTTTCATTAAAATTTCCATAGAAACTGGATCGTTAGTTTTCACAGACAAAACTGTGATCAGATCAGAATCTGGGATACGCTTGCGCAGCTGTGTAACTGAAACTTGTGATTGAGAGAGAGAAATAGAGAGAGAGAGAGAGAGAGAGAGAGAGGAGACGAGGATCATGTGCTGAAGTTAACAACTGGTAATAAAGAGGAGAGAAGAAGAACAAAAGAGTCCTCCTTTCTTTGAATTTTCCTTTTCTTTTTTTTAAGGAAAAGTTGTATATATATATATATTTTTTTTTCACAGGTATTTTCTTGAAAATTCTAATTCTTATTAGTGGATCTATTTCCAGCTTTCAGATTAATTTTTTTTAACAATATAGCAAGATAAATATCCTAAAATTCCATAAACTAAGTTTTATTTCTAAATTATAACCTGAATCCAATTTTTTTTTAAACATGACATAGTCTAGGTTTTGAAAGGGTTTATACAAGTTTAACAAAGGTTCATAACCAAATCATTTAATACCTTTTCTTACCTTTTTAAATGTTCTAGGTAAATCTAAAAGTTTTTGGTATTCTTGAAATTTGCAGATTTTGGTGGTAATATGGAAAACAAGACTCGACTATGTTTTTCTAAATGTTTAACAACAAATAAGAAATCTTCTTTAAATATAAATAGTAGATTATAAATTTTAGTTATGTACAGTATGTAGTAAAATAAACAAAAATTGATAAGAGAAAATATTTCAAATATACATCAGAATAAATACTTTATTTTTATTTCGTTTTTAGTTATTTTACCTTTATAGATTATCTTTTATATATTAAGTATTTTATAAAGACTTAATATTGAATCACCCAAATTATTAGAAAAGTAAAAAAGATTTGCGATTTATAAGTATTTTATCGTTATATAATTTAAATGAAAACCTTAAAAACAAAATTTTCAAACCTAAAAATTAAGGAATAGTTTGAGTTGGAGTCCTCTAGTAATAAACCCAAAAAAATGTTACAGATTTTTGAAAATTTTCTAAAAAGTAGTCTATTTCTTAATTTTGAAAGAATCACTTTTTAGTTTAGGTTTTTGAATCATTTTCCTAATTGTTCTAAAATCAACTAATTAATTTATAGATTTTTTCACTTAAATAAAATTCTTCTAGTTTATTACTTCTGCTCAATAGTTTGACAAAATTTACTTTATGACGATTTATTTTTGTTTGTCGATTTTAAATTACCATTGAAACTCTACATTTTAGTTAAAAGATTAAAAGTTACTTTGAAAAGCAATGGCGCGTCTACTTGTTTTGAATGTGTTTATATTATTTTAGGAAGATTTAGATCTCTATCCCCATCATTACGAATACGTTTTTTTGAATATGCAATCATAAAACCGTGTGGATACATGCATATATATATAATATACGTGTGTGTGTGTATTAAGAAAAGAAAAAAAAGAATGAAAACGCAAGGAAAAAAAAGATGATTCCAAGAAAAGCCCAAAAATAAATTTGGATGGTTGGTAAGGATTAGAGGATGACAACTTGGTCCAGCGAAGACCAGATTAAACTTATAGAAAATGTAATTAGATCAACTTTAATAAACTTTCGATTGAAAACAGAGCTATGTTGTCCCTTCACTGTCTTCCAACTTCTTTTAGACAATATAACACATATTAATTATCCTGGCTCACACTCACAGTGCTAAATGTATCCGCTTATGGTATAGCCCCATTGATTGGGATAGTTGCTTAATTTTTCTTTTATTTACGGGCGTATAGTGTTAAGAAAAGTGATTTATCAGCAATGCCAAATATTATTCTACTTATAAAATTAATAATTTGCTATTTTCAAGTATACTAAGAAAAAGACAGTAACCCTTGTGACTTGTGAGAGAAAAGCACATGGGACGTTTCTATTTTGCGAGTGTAAATTATTGTATTAAGATAAGTTTATTCTGTATTATTATATTAATATCATATATCACAACAGTATTATAAAATAGATATTGAAAGAAACGGTGAATAAATATTAAGTTTTACCAGTTTGACTTATATTAGGAAGAGAGAACATATATGATTACACTATGCAATACAGCTACATATACAAGTTTAAACCCACGTGTTTATCACTTAATCTTAATCTTGGTCTTATGACATACTATGACGCTTATGTGATATTGACCAGATTTATTTAGCAGTTGGTCTAAAACGCGCTTGAGCTGGTAAATGGTAATACATCATTGTTATATGATTTTGAATACCTAGAACAAATTTTCATTCGCATTTATACTAAACTAACAAATACTCAGTTATATCCTTTTTTAGCAATCAAATTTTATGAAGAATCTCGTTTTTTCTTTTCAATAATTATGAGTTTCTTGCTGATGGGGATTCCTCCCCCTTAGCATTTATTAGGGTTTTGATTTCTTAATTGCGTGGCCAACAAACAATTTTTTAGTTGTAAATATCTGTGTTATGTTATATTATACAATACTTTAGGAGAAACCATATATATATATATATATATATATAATGTCATTAATATAGGCACATGCGCTCAGCACAGTCTCACTGAAGTAAGGTCTACCACATGAGAAGGCGAAGTTTTTGTATCCTCTATTTTCAATCATATATATATTCATTTAAATATATATGGTATATATATCGATTATATAATGAATGTCTATCAATAATTCAAGCAGAAACCAAAAAAATAAAAAACCAAAAAATATCAATAAGCAATATATATAGTGACTCTTCTAAGAATTTGCAGATGCAATCGGTGGGGTTCTGTTTTTAAATTATTGAATCTTATTTTCCATCGTGAAAATAATTTTATTTTATGTACAATTTTGTCAATAAGACAATATTTTAACTGCTTAGATGTCAAATAAGGGTCTCTTCTACTTTAGTCTATTGTTTTTTTCACACAGAGAGATCTATATATGGAAACTCTTGAACATCTCTATGATCTCTAACCCTAGACCCTATGGAATGGTCAGATCTCGATTTCTTGAATGTCTCGTTAGTTTCCATTACATTTTATCTAGAGTAAAATCTTCGAATCTTCTCAATGTTAAAAAGTTCCAACAAAGTAGTGGGATCCAAAATCAAGTAACTTAATTAGATACAAAATGCCCCTTTCAGTATTAACTGGGACTTGAACTAAATCATGAATGATGAATCCCACGCCAAATAATAGTAAAAAAAACTTCCATATAAATAGGTGAATTATTATGTAAAAAAAAAACTCATCTTCTGCGTAATATAATTTAATATTTTAGAACAAAACATTCAAATCACTTTCGAGTTTCGATAGTCTCTTATGGATATAAAACTCGCTTATTTTTGGGCGTTAACACCATCTCTTGTGGTAATATTTGTCACGATTCCATAAGTAGAAGATAATAATTAACCGTTTTAAACAGAGATGAATAGTACATGTAAGAAAGAAATTTGTGTTTTTGTTACTTCTAACTTTGGACGTAAAGGAACATATGGGTCATTGGAAATTCATGTGGCTGTATGTGAGTGTGTCCTAGCAACCAAGCAAACGCAAAATCAAGGAGATTTTGAAGAGATAAGCAAAAGTGAACATGGGACATGTCTTCAACTCTTAAGCTAATGTTTTTAGTTTTTGTGAATTTTCATTGGCATTGTCACATGTGAAATTGTACTATACACATGTGGTATGGCCTCTCTGGCCATGATTGTATGATAATGTGTACATACATTAAAAAAATAGACTCCGAATCATTTAATTGAGTTTTTTTTCTTTCTGATTATATGATAATTGGGCCTGGGATTTCATGATAAAACCTCCAGGGTTCTCATAATCTAGCTACTATACCATTATCATAATAATTGGATCTGCATTTATGGTTAGATTTGCAATATATAATCTTCTACTTAGTCAATAATACATATATTTGATTTAATAAATTTCTTGTTAGATTAAAGAAGGTCAGTATAAACGGTCATCTACTAGCAAATTAAAAATAAACTAATTATATATGCAGAGTTATGCAGAGTTGAGTTATTCAGGTGATATATATATGCAGAGTTATGCTTCTATTTATTTGGAACAAATTAAAAATAAACTAATTATATATGCAGAGTTATGCAGGTGATATATATGCAGAGTTATGCTTCTATTTTTTGTTTTTTTTAATTATTATTTGGTATAAAATGTTTGTACCGTCCGACTAATTATAGAGTGGACAATTACGTACTGGACTGAAATCAGTAGCTGAATAGTTCATTGTTTGAACACATAAATTTAACTTCACAGCTATTTTTTGAATTTTCAGGGAAACCTTAAAAACGGTTATTTATCTCATCAATCCATCCAAATTAGAGTCATGTCTACTTGTAATACAAGGTTTTGATGATCTTTTTTGATGATTCAGAACATAACTTGGAAAGAAAACTTCATAACCTAAAGTTTTTTTAACACTCATATATAACTGGAAGAGAAGATATCCACCAAATTATTTGTAAGTCCTAATATTTAATTAAATTAACAGAATTGAGCTAGTCATCTGTTTAACGAACAGGATTCTTCAAAATATAATTTCCTTCATATGATCTATATGATATGCATGGGGTATACATCAACGAGCAGTATAGCAAACACTGAATACTATTCGACCCACAAAGAAAACATGATATGGATATGACACATTGAAGAATAATAAACTTTTATTGTATTATAACCAAAAGAAAGAAAAAATAAATTTATATATACTTATCTTTATATTTGTCAGATGAATTGTACTTACAAATTATTGAAGTTCCATATCATCTGCTCTCTTAATCTTCTTTTGTAAAAAGCCTCTAGAAACAAAACTATTTTTTCGGTCATTTTTTTTTTGTTTTTTACCGAAACATAAACTAGTTCCAGAACCGATTGTTGTCGAACGTTCAAATAAAAAAATGTTTTCAAAAGAAAATAATTTTGACAATGAGCACCAGAATGAAACCACTAAATTACAACTGTAGTTTCAGAACATAAATTAACAATGTACATGTGTGGAACTAGAGGAAGAACGCTCTTGTAACGATCCGGGCCCGACCCATTTGAATAAATTTAAATGGATTGATTTGGCTACCTATGTCATCAAAGTGCACTTATCTTTTCCGGTCACTTATCCTAAAAGAACTCCAGAGTTAAGCGTGCTTATGCTAGAGTAGCACTAGGATGGGTGACTTTCTGGGAAGTCCTTTGCGGAACCGTGTGAGTGAGGCTAAAACACGGGAAAATGTCACGTGGTGATTGCAGGGACAAGTAAATCAGTCGGTCGGGCCACCGAAAAAATTAACGCACCGACCGTCGGACAGGAGCGGGGCCACGAGCCCGACGGAGGGATGGATGACTCGCCGGTAGGGGCGGTCGGGGCGTTACAAGTGGTATCAGAGCCAAGGGAAGTCATACTGGTTATGTCCCAGGAGACCGTCTTGGGGTTTGCAGTCACACTAGCGGGATGAGAATTCGGGGACGAATTCCCGTTAAGTGGGGGAGAAACGACCCGGGCCCGACCCATTTGAATAAGTTTAAATGGATTGATTTGCCTACCTATGTCATCAAAGTGCACTTATCTTTTCCGGTCATTTACCCTAAGAGAACTCCAGAGTTAAGCGTGTTTATGCTGGAGTAGCACTAGGATGGGTGACCTTCCGGGAAGTCCTCTGCGGAACCGTGTGAGTGAGGATAAAACACGGGAAAAGGTCACGTGGTGATTGCAGGGACAAATAAATCAGTCGGTCGGGCCACCGAAAAAAATAACGCACCGACCGTCGGACAGGAGCGGAGCCCACGAGCCCGACGGAGGGATGGATGACTCGCCGGTAGGGGCGGTCGGAGCGTTACAACTCTCATCACACTTGCTAAAATTACACTGCACTGTAATCTCTTAAAATCCTGCGACTAGGTTGATCGGACCCGACTCCACCGAACATGATCCCGATCGAGATCTTGGTCAGATATTTTTCTATAAATACATCCTCATGGCTTCTAATGAGAAAGGAGAAAGAGATTGGATCATATGAGATGCAAAAAGTTGNGGATTCTTTTCTTTGCAATTTGGATATGTTTTATATCATTTCATTTGCTTTGAGGTATTATGTAAGTTTCCAATTTATCTTCAAATGCTGAATATACCACAAAGAGTTCATCTGAAGAAGCATACATTTCTCTTCTGCTAACTGGCTCTTGGTAAGGAGTGATTACTTCATAAGGAAGAAAATTGTAGCTCTAGCTCCTTTTCACAGTTTTATATCTTTTCATTTTTTTACTTATGCATTGTTACATTCTTAATTGATTTTCTTATTGTTTATAGGAAACATCCAAGTGATTTAAGATAGTGGTAAGGAAAGTAGTAGGCTTGCTAATACTCAGTCACAAAAGGTACACTGTCCTATGCTTTTAAATGGCTTAAAATATATGTAGTTAGGGGAGCTTGTGAGGTCCCCAATGGTTTGCTGCATGAAAATTCACAAATTAAAGCAAAGAAAAAGGAACTCGAAGGGCCCATATGTTACATAAAGATATGTTTTCTCTAACTTTCTCTTCCTTTTGCTTCCTTTCTCTCTCTCTACGTGGACACCTACGTATGTATGATGTTGCTTTGTGTGCTTCATCTTTAAATAGGGCCAATCACGGATTTGTCCTCCAAGGTATATAAAAACAACTTAAATGCTTGTTTTTTGCTTCCCATTTCGCTTTCCCCTTTTTTAGCTTCTTCTGTCCAAAGATCTCTCTCTCTCTCTCTATTTAAGTAACAGTCACTTCACCAACATCATGGATGTTCTGCTCAGTCTATTCTTGGGTTTGGTTGGTCAGTTGTTCATGTTAAACAGGAAGCTGTAGGGACATAGGTTGCAGTATGGGTGGAAATGGCATTAGAGCTTTGGTTGGGGCTGTTGTGTCTCTGGGTATTATTGTGTTTCTTCTTGTCGGTATCTTAGCAAACTCTGCACCAAGTGTTCCATCAACAGAAAAGTTCAAGACGTTGCGGTTTAGTGGTAATGATGTGAATCTGTTTCATGTGAGCAATTGAAAAGTTCCAAATGGACCTGATCCTATCCACAACAGGTTCTTATCTTCTCTCAAATTTCGATCTTTTTACATTTGCTTCTTTGAGTTTGCTATCTGAGATCAAGCCTTTTGAGAATTTTGTCTTGAAGTTGGTTTAAGTACGTTTATACAAGAAAACTAATCTTCTAGTATTAGTTTTTGCTCGATTCAAGATTTTTTTGGATGTAACTTTACACAGATACCGATAATCACTGGTTTCTAGAAAGATTATTAGCATGCAGAATTCTTGTTCTTTCCTTCTTTTCAGTGTCATCATATACATTTTGTGCCATTAAAGGACTCGTCTTTTGAAAGGAGATAATGTTATCATGTTAAAAAAAAAAGCTTTTTCTTTCTCTAATTTCTATGCTTTAAGAGAACTAAAGGCACTTGTGAAGAACTTCACCACTTTAGTTAAAGTTCTCTACTGCAGAAAGAACTCAACTTTACTGAGCTTTTGTTTCCAAACTGTTTCTTCAGGAAAGCAGAAACTTCGAGACAACCACCGCGAGTATGATATAGCTCCGATATATACTACGTGTATGGTATGCAAACTTTTCTACAGATATGTCATGTAAGTATGATGTTTGATCTCATATGGGTTTGGTTCATTTTCGTTTTCTCTACCGTTTTCAGACACATAGTGGATAACGCGACCTCTCAATTGCATTTCCACGTCAAGAAGCTACTTCTTTTTTTGCGGGGGCAATCCATAACTTCAGATTCAGTTACATGCTATGAACTCATAGCTTGTGAAGCCTTGCTCTGTTTTGCAAAGGTGAAGTCTCTTCTTGGTCTGTAGCATTTTGGATCGTGAAGTTGCTCTCTTTTTCTTTTTGGAACATTGTGTCTTAAGATTGAAAACTTTTAGAAGTGAAGGTGTAGAGAAGAAGATTTAGGCAGATATTAAGTCTTTTAAGGGTTTTGTAATAACATTTGTATTAAATTATAGGCTAATGTCTTTATCAAACTCTCCTGTTTTCCTCATATATCTTTCTTTCTTTGCCTTTTATTTTTAAATTTATTAACTTTAAAGTTTGCTTTTGTGTTTCCTCTGCTAAAGCAAACCATTAACTAAAGTTGCTCTGTTTTCAAAAACTCATTTTCCCCTTAAATTACTACTGATTGCTATTATAATCTATGCCTCGTAATATATCTCCACAGCTACAACAACTAAGAGACTTGATGATTTTTGCATCTTAAAAAAAAGCTTGTCCTTGTACAACTTTAGAATCACATCTATTTTCATTTTTGGGTTCTTCTGAACTTTGGGAATCTGACAAAGTGAAATACAAAAGGAGTGAGCATAGATGCAAACCTCTCTTTCTCTCTCCTCTCCTTCTCGCTTTCTTGCATTCTTTAGCTTCTTTTTTCTGGGTTTGATTTTTGACTGTATCGTGAAGCAGACCTTAAAGTAAGATTCTGCAGAGAAAACCCTCTTTATCCTGTTCTGCATGGGACACAGATTCCAGTTTTGCACTTTCTTTTTTGTTCTTAAAAGAAAACACAAGTGAAATTTTGTTTTTGTCACTCTTCCAAGACTCCTGAAAGAAACACTTGCTCCCCAAAAAAGCTCATGTGTTTTAATCTCTTTTAACAGTTCTCTTCAGAATCCTGTTTTTGATCAGTTGTAATTTGTAAACACCAAAGCAACATAACATGTTTTTAAGACTTTGATTGACACAAGAGAAAACACTTAGCATATACACTTCTGTTTTTTTTACAATAAACATAATCTAGAAATTCATTTTTAATAAGCTTTATGGAATGATGCATCTTCTAGCCTGGCAGTAGAAAGTAGTACAAGATGATATACACAAATAATACCTCAAGACAATATATAACCCTGAAAATCCTCACCATCACAAGTTTCCCTTAAGGGTTTACTTTCACACGGTCTCGTTCTCTTGTGTGTCGAAAATCAAAGGGAAGTCATCGTCTTGTTCTGCAAACGAATAACCCTGTTTCTCGGCGATAGCTCTCAATGACTGATATGCCTGAAACATAGACCATCTCTCTTTAGGCCTTGGAGCCACACAGTTACAAGCAATCTCCACAAATTTCAAGATTTCTTCATCATGCCCCTTCCCTTGAATGTCTTCATCGAATGAATCAGCGACTCTTCCTGAATTTTCAAGCTGTTTCACCCAATCAACCAAACTCCCTTTGAAACCTTCGCCTCCAAGAGCTTTTAGCCCTGTCGCCAACTCCAAGAGGACAACACCGAGTCCATACACATCTCCTTTTAGTGAAGCTAGCATTGTGGTAGAATACTCAGGAGCTACATACCCAAACTCTCCTAAATCACCTGTCATGAAACTGCTCTCGTTGCTATCCGATGGAACCATAAGCCTTGCAAGCCCGGAATCTATAATCCTTGCATCGAAATCCTCGTCAATGAGAATCACACTTGATCAAATGTTTTGGTGAAGTATCGGAGGGCGGCATCCATGGTGAAGCCAAGCCAAACCCCTTGCAGCACCTAAGCCGATCCTAAACCGAGTCGACCAATCCATTTCAACCGCATTTGAATCCAGCAACCTGTGCAGCGTCCCGTTAGACATGTACTTGTAAACAAGAAGTTTCTCTTCTTCCACGACGCAGAATCCAAGAAGTGGCGCCAAGTTAGGGTGACGAAGCTCCCACAACTGGTTCATCTCATAGCGAAACTCCCTCTCCCCGAGCTTACACGCGCTCAAATGCTTGACCGCGAGCGCTGAGCCATCAGGAAGAAGCGCCTTTTACGTTGTCCCTGTCCTAGTGGTAACGATAATGTTCTCGGAGCTGAAATTATTAGTTGCAGCCATCAGATCCCCAAGTTTAACCTTAACCAAAGGCTTTTGAAACAAAGAAACCTGAGCAAGCTTATGGCTACGGAGTCTCTGCGCTAAACTACTAACTCCTCCTTCGGTTAAACTGCTTCTCCTTCTTCTTGTCCACTTCAAATGGTAATACCACCAGATCCCAAAAGCCAACAACATCGATGCAGCAGCACCAAACACACCAGCTGCAATAATAATCGCAAGATTCTTCTTGCTTAACCCTCCACAAGCCGAAGATAAAGGACGACCACAAAGACCTTTATTCCCACTGAAATCATCAGCGGAGTAATTCGGTGAGCTGAAGGAAGATGGAATGCGACCTGTTAGATCATTGTTAGACACAGAGAACCTCGTTAATCTGCCCAGAGACGAGAACTGGTCCGGGATTTGACCAGACAACCGGTTATCAGACAGAACCAAAGAGTTCACATACCTACACTCTGCTAAATCAGGAGGAATCTCACCGTTCAATCCATTGTTCGACAGATCAAGAGATACCAAAAACGGCAACCATCTACACAGCTGTGGAGGGATATTACCAGATAATCGATTGCTAGAGAGATCCAGTTTCTGTAAACTCGCACAGAACTGTAGAGATTCCGGGATTCGACCAGATAAACCCATGTCTCGAAGCTCCAGATTGATAACCCTATTCTCCTGATTGTTCCAACAAGACACGCCCACGAAATTACAGAGAAATCCGAGAGTAGTGTTTGCGAAGTTCCATGATTTAAGCGCGCCCTGAGGATCGGTGAGAGAGCTTTTGACTCCTTGTAAGCATCTGATATCGTCTTCGTCAGCCGCCGTCGCAGGAGAACAGCAGAGGAAGAAGACGAACACAGTAGTGATAATCAATAAAGGAAGCAGCTTTGTGGAGTTTGAGCCGATCTCCATGGATGGAATATTCGGAGGTTTTTCTGGGTTTGGATTAAAACGAAAGGTTTTTGCCTTACTTTTTTGGTATCTGCCAATGAAGTTGCAGAGAGACAAGCCTGCAAGTCAGACGCGTTGAACGGTCGTCTCAAGGACTAGATAGATTGATGAAGAGTAGTCGTCGGCTTCTAATGTCTTTATTTATTTATATTTTCTTTGTTCATCCTATGACTGGAAATAAATAGATATAAATGTTTTCAAAGCAATTAAAACGAAAATTCCATCATTTTCGGCTTTTTAAAAAAAATATATAAATAAATATTCGAATTGTTTGTACTTTGTAGGGTTGATATTTGATAAGTGATATGGTTTGTTTTCTAAAGTTGACTTCTCTTGTAGATTGATCATTATACATTAGTATATATGATTGTACGATATACGTTTACGTTGATTGGCGTATGACATTTTTATTACAAAAAAAGGTATTAAAACTGGCATGTTTAATTTGGTAAATTTGCTAAAATCTTATTGGATAGAAGACAGACGCTTAGAGCTTAATTCCATACCAAATACATAACTTGATAAACGTCATTATACATCATCGTTTATTTCATCATGTTTTTACCCACATTTTAAGTTTAAACAGACATAATTTTGTAATTTATGAAGTTACAACCTTAAACCAAGCTATAATGGGACAGCTTGTGGTTTTCTTGGTCCGATTTGGTCGAAATAAGCTTTTTCTTAGATTCAAAACCTCAAATGATATCATATTTATTTATGAGAAATGCAAGACATTTTTTAACATGATTACAACAAATATTTTGAGACGGTGCATATCTTTGATAATTGATACAATTACTGTATATGTTGTCACCGTAGACCTTTTTGGTGACAGCAGATTGGGTTTTAGGAACGTGTATGGGTTTGGTATGGTCAAATATACAGTTTTTTAATTAAGCAAAGTAGGAATTTTCATGATATCATTTTTAAATAGTTTTTAACCAACCTACCCTATACATGAGCGCAATTGCTGTGAAAATGATAGGACCATCCAGAAAGAAAAATCTTAGCAAAATATTCTCTCACCCAATGGCCTTCCTTTTTTGACCAACGAAACTTTAAAGTAATTTGTTGTGGTTATATCACTCAAGTGTTTTCATAGACCAACACAAAACTTTCTTTTTGGTTTAATATTAAACTTTATACCAAAATATTATTACTAGTTTAATTATAAAGAACTTATTATCCTCGAAAAAGGATTACATAACTGAAAAAAAAAATATAAGGAGAGGCTATAATCGTAATTTAGTAAGTAGAACGACCAAAAAAAAAAAAAGAGTAGTAAAACCTTAGTAGCATTTCTTGAGTTTTAAGGCCCATTCTCTTTACCGAGCCCATTTGACTGAAATAACCCAGCCCGAATTTATGTTGATTTTAACGGCAAGCAACCCAACGGACTATATATCACAATCACAGATTACTTTTACGAAATGTCAAAACCGGGGAAAAATCAATTTCCCAAGATAACCGCACTCTCTCCCCATCGGTTATCTGACGTCGTTTCGCGTCTTCTATGTGAAAACTACAGCGACGTCGGTTTTGGGTTTAGACGATTCCAAAAATGCGAAGGGTGAAATGGTAATTTTAAACAAAAGGCCTGTCAGTTCCTAACCGACCGGTGAAAGGTGAAGCAAGCTTTTTCTTTTCCGACTTTGTGCTCTTCGGCGGGAGAAATTGAAGACGATATTCGACTATGGAAGAAGACTCAGATGTAAGACAATTCTATATTCTCCTGTCTTGATTTTTTATTTTTGTTTTAACGATCTGGGTTTGCCATTTTTTTGATTGCCAATTTCGTTTTTTTGTTTCTTTTTTTTTTTTGGCCAGAAAACGACGGCCTTGAAGAAAGCTTACGCGGAGATTATCCTAAACACGGCGAAGGAATCGGCGGCTAGGGTTATTGTTTCCGATAGAAAATCAGCTCGGTTTCATCACGATCTCTGCGGAACGAAGGAGGAGGCTCTTCGTTTGCTTGTCCGATTGAAACAGATGATAGATGCTAAGGTATTATTATTGTTCTGCTCATAAACATTTTAGAAATTACAAAGAAATTAGAAACGCTCAGGGGTCGATTCCTTCAACCGGTGTACACTTAATCTTCCGTTTCCGGGCTCGTGATTAATGGGTACTCTTTGTTTGACAGGATCAATGTTTAGATAAATATGTTAGCTATTGTCTCTCTTGTGTTAGTTTTTTGCTTTGACGAGGATGGTTAGTTAACATGAAGGAGCTTACTTGGAACCTTTAGCTTGTTGTTGTTTTACTGATTGAGCTCTATCAACAGACAATAGAATCAGAGGTTTCATCAACAAACCAGCAAATACAGATTGATGTGCTTGAAGCTCAGCTTCAAGAGGCAGAAGATATTATTACTGACCTGAGGTCAGAGTTGAGATGGGTGAGAGACAAATTGGAGAAAGCAAGGGTTCATGAGTCGCAGGAAAGAAATGTAGTTGTCAAGGAAGAAGAAACGATTTCTGCTCAGAAGGCTGATCCTGAGGTTTTAGTTGGAAGTTTGCGTCCTGACCAAGAGGTTACAGATACTTGCTTCTCTGTCATGATTGAATCTCTTCCGGATCAGAGCCCACTGAATGATGACGAATTTGGAAATGACGGAAAGCGGTTGGACGGGTTTATGAGTGTTAATACTTTAAAAGGATGTGATGCTGGTGAGTCTGAATTGGAAGCCAATATCATAAGCAAAAAGCTTGAGCTTTCTAGAAATGGTTGTACACAGAGGATCCACGCTTTGGAAAGGAAAGTTCTAGAGAGGAATTCATCTTCTTCTGCAAGTGAAGAGGAACAAGGCATAATTGAAAAGGATACTGAAGAAAGCTTGAGCTCAGGAAAAGTGAACGGACGTGAAGCTGGCACTCTGGGAAACACAAGATGTCTTGTTCTTGCTCTTAGAGCCAGCACTGCAGAGGTGATAACAAAGCCGTCAAACGCATTAGGAATCAAGAAAACCGGCAAGTCACACAAATTACGAGGAAGGAGAAAGAGGAGGTGGGGAAAGCCAAAAGCTACATCGGTTAGGTCTCAGAGTCAGCTTATCAAACCTTGTCAATCTCAGTCTAAGCTTCCCTGTTCCAAGACATCAATGGACAGTTCAGATGGCGAAGATTCCATGGAGACGCATCTGTCGGTGGAGAGAAAGGGGGTGGATGCTCTTAATGTCTGTAAAGGGTTGGAAGAGCATTTGCAGCATAAAAGAACCTTATACAGTGGTGATATCAGTATCATCCGTAAAGGGAAAAGGAGCAAGAATATCAAAAAATCGGGTGGTACATCTTCTCCTGTAAATGCTACTGATCATTTGGTGGAGGCCTGTCGAGAATCGAATTTAGTCTCTATTGATGTTGAGGATGGTGAAAGTAAGGCAGATATACCTGAAAGCGAGACTAAGATAAAGCCGCTTCCTCGTTTGGTTCCCGGGTTAACTTCAGTTAAAAGCAATGTGGATCCAACTTCAGGATCCACGAATCTTGCTATCGTCAGTGCGACTGCAACTAATCGATCAACAGACAAAGACTTGAGATCAAGAGAAGATGTGTTGGTAAGTTGTTGTGTAGGTGAAGAAGATAGTGTGGTTCCTTCTACCAAAATGGGTTATGAGTTGGTCAATCTGCATTCTGACTCGAAAGTTACTGCAGTAGTATCAGATCAAATCGCTGAGCCTCCAAGAGCTGATGGAAATCGACTCGTGAAGTATACATTCCAAAGGAAACGAAAGAGAGGATCTTCAAAAGAAAATGATGATAGTAATAACCTTCCAGGGAAAAGAGAAGTCAAGGAGAAAGAAAACAACGTGCAAGACCCAATTGAATCTACTTTTGAGTAATGAACCACCTAGAGAAACTCCACAACTAGCTGAGGTTGCCACACAGGTGAGTAAATATCGCATTTCATATTTTTCATGCTTAGGTATTGGACCTATTGGTGTAGCAGTCGATTCGAGTACATTATTGCATCTTTCGTCCATTCAATTTTGTGGAAAAGTCTTTCACATTCTTATTAGTTGAGAATTGAGACACAGTATGCATTTATCAAGTATCTTACCAAGATTTTTCTGATATGACATTCCTTTCAACTGTGAAACTGCATTTGTTATAGTCTTTACATCTAAAGCTACGAGTTTTCTCGCATATTAGTTTCAGTTGACACTCACAGCATCATGAATTGTTCAGGTGATGATGCTCTTTTTTGTTGTTGTCATGTGCAGCTTAAATCCTTGTCTGAAAGCTGATGGTAGACTGACTAATCTTTGTGCAAGCGAACTCTTGAGAACAGATATATCAACTAAAGCTTAAGCTGAGAAGTATGTATTTATCTATCTTGACACCTTGTGGATTATATTTCAACTTCAGCTTATCTGTGACAACCCAATGTTCTTGAGTCATTGGAACTTGAAAAGTGTTTTTTTTTTTTTTTTCTCTCAGGGTACTAAGTTGTTATTAGCTATTTAACTGTAGTAGTTCATGTGGGGGTTTTGAGATCTAGTGAGACGAGGGAAAAGAATCACAACCAATATGTGAGTTTTGAAAGCGTTAGCAAGTCAACTAAATTTTTGAAAATGTCAAAATCTGACCAGTTTGGTATTGTTGTAATTAAATTGGTGAATGGAAAAGGGTAAAAACTTGAATGAAACTTAAGTTGTACACAATATTATAAAATTCTGAACTTTTTGTAACTTTTAGAATGGATCTGATGATATACATATGTTAAATAATTTGAATAGAAGTTATATCCAATGCAATTCTAGTTATATATAAATATATGATACTCCCTCCGTTTTGATTTAAGTGTCGTTTTAGACTTGTTTTTTTGTTTACAAATAATTGTCGTTCTCGGATTTCAATGCAGATTTATAATAAATTTTCCTGTTTTATCCCTACTTTTTCAGCTTATTAATTATTCTTATCAAACAAAATAATGTTTTAATGAAAGGCAAAACAGAAAAATTTAATGATTTCTTAATCTGTGTGAAATATCCTAAAACGACACTTAAATAAAAACAGAGGGAGTATGTAATGTTTTGGGGATTAGAACATTTACAAACAGAAAACGCATGTGTTTGGGAAAGAAGAACAAACATGGGGGGGGGCCCACACTGCTCTGAAAGAATTAACATGACAGAGAGCAGCAGGCGTGTAATGTGTTTTAATTATTTTGTTAGTTAATATTGTTATTCAATATTTCAGCTAAAAGATATACACTTTTGTTTACATATTCCGTGAAAACTGTTTCCACCTCTCTGCTTAGCATGCGGTGTCCCATTGACCTCAACTTTGAGTAGCTAACACTTCTCTGTTTTTTTTTTTTTTCACTAAGAATATAAAAACCCAATAGATAGATATCATTTGATATTTTTGACCATGGTTGAGGATTCACCCTATTAGTTGAAAAACCAAGATTCGAATTTTTATACTATAATTTTAACTATGGATGGGATGGCTATTGCGCCAAAAAAGCCTCCAATTTCACAAGTTCTGAAGATTAGTTAGTTTATGATCGGGAAACTGAAACCAATTAGTGGATTAAACCTGCATAACCTAAAAGTCAGAAGTTATTAAAAAAAAAATTTAGAATTAACAAATAAATATTAATGTTAAAGAAATCTATATCTTCTTTTGATGTTGAAATTAAAAGTTGCATATAGTGGAAGTTGAAAATGATTGTTTTAAGGAAAAATGGTCCCCAAGCGAAAAAAGGGGAAACAAAGAAAAAAGCAGAAAAACAGAAGAAACAGAGGAAATCAGAAAAGCCTGAGAAGAAAGTAATAATAAGATGTCTGGAATAAGAGCAGATATGAAGGGGGCATGCCTGTTCTTGTCTCCTCCACCTTCTTCTTCTTCTCCTTCTCCTGTCTTTTCATTTTGTTCTTTCTGTTCGCCATTTGGTCTTCCACAATCGGACCCACCAACTTCTTGTTTACGAATCTTGAAAATTTCTTATAAGAATCGCAACTTCATCGACCGGAGGAAGAAAGAAACAGATCAGAGCAAAAAAGAGAGAGAGAGAAACGGACAATAATGGAGATGAAGAAAGATCTTAGAGTGGAGAAGAAGGATGTGGAGGAAGAGAACATGTGTACGGCGTTGTTGACTGCAGTTGTTGTTCTCTCAATGGCTTGTCTGAAACATTTCTCCTCTGTATCGTATTTGATCGAACAATGGCGTTCTTTGGTCTTTCTTCTACTCAACGTTGTTCTCTTAGCCGTTTACTTCACCTCAACTCGTCCTATTTCCGGCGAGACTCACGATTTCAAGACCCGTCGGGGAAGTAGATTGAGAATGGTGCGAGGGAAGAAGAATAAGAAGACTAAGAAGACAAGGATGGTGATGGAACCGGCTTGTTCCGACCAAGATTTCTTAGTCGTAGAGCCAGCGGAAGTGATCAAGAACTGTGTAGTGGTTGAGACGAAAAGGGTTTGTCCTGAATTCGAGGAAACTGTGAAAGATTGCGTCTTCCCCAAGAAAGCCATGGATTTTAACGGAGAAGAAGCTGAATTCGAGCCAGGGAGGTTGTCGAACGAGGAGCTGAACGAGAGGGTAGAGTCGTTCATCATGACGTTCAGACAACATTTGGTGCTGGATGCGAGAAGAGGTAGAGACAGAGAAACTGACCAGAAGATGAGATCAAAAGACCCTGACATTAGCTTTTTAGGTCGGGAGGTCACTTGTTCGGTTTAAGAATTTCTCCGCAATCTTTTTTTTGGGTTTTTTCTTAAGATTCGTGCGGTTTTGTTCGTTCTTTGACTTTGTTTCTTCTTTGGGTTTGAGCTAAATAGCTCAATAGAACACAAGACTATAATCAAAATCTCTACAAAAGCACCCTGACATAAACCAGTGAAGACAGTTATACTGAGGAAAGCGTGCCGAAGTTTTTAACCACTCTCGTTTTGAAGTCCATAAGACATATTGAATATCTTGTTTTTGTTTGTTTTTCTAGTTATCTAGAGTAAACCTAGTCGATTAATATTTACCTATTTCTTGACCCTTACTAGTTACATATTAATATTTACCTAGTCGAAAGAAAGTGACTGTGGCCATCCCATGGCTTCTTACTAGTACTACGACTTAGCCACGTATATAGTATCCATGGCTGTGCCACACAATTTGGCCATGGATAAATTCATAGCTAATGATACTCTCAACAACGGTCTTGCCATGTATTTGCCACAAGGCCACGGCTAACTCACTGATAAGTGGTGGCCGTGTACTTTATATATCGATGAGCTAGATATGTTTTTAGAATGAATTCGTTAGCAAGATTGATATATGCAGCGAGGGACATTATTGTGTCGATGCACGAAATGCAAAAAAAAGCATCATGACGCAGGCAGATACCATAAGGAGTCACGTATATATGACGGAATTTACGAAGAACTTATGAGTATGGACGAGTCATGAAGAGCAGTGCTATAAAGAATCAACAAGTCATGTCTCTACTTTATGAATTACGACTTACTTTATCTTATGCGAGCGGCACATGCCACAGAGCTGACGAGAGCCCGTACTATGGAGCGCCGATCACCAGCTCCGTGACCGTTGTTATACAATTTTAATATATATACTTCTATATAGTAGTACTTAACCATTGTGGAGTACAAAAATTAAGATTTGCGGAAGCCCACGCAAATGACGAACATAGGGAACTGCCAGCATGTTTTAATGTTGCGCAACAAGACAAAATCATTTCCGTGCATGTGCATGTCTAAGAATCTTTATAAATGGTGATTATATTTAATTGACCATAAGATTTTTAAAGATTTTATCGCGAACATTATATTATAATTAAAACAATATAACTAAATAAGGTTATTAAAGACAAGCACGAACTTTGATATCTCATAACTTATAATCTAGTTCGAACATATTTTAACAATATTAAAGAACAGTAACCTATAAGCAAAATTCATTTTTAAAGAATATAATTTATCTTCAACCAACCTACACCATCGTCGAATCCAGAATATTATGATGGATGTCAAAAGCAGCCCACCATTATGGGGGTTCACTATCAAATGTAGACTAAATTCATCAGTCTTAGTAAGTCCCTAGCAAAAAGATTTATGAAACAACTTCTTTGATTATAGAACTGTTTAGTCGGTAATTTGTGAATGTTATAGAGAGATCGAAAAAGTTATCATGTGCATTTCTATATAAGTTTCGGATCTAGAGGTAATCATAAGTTTTAGATATTTAGATTCGGCCACGTTGGGAATAGATGACTTACGCCTTAAAATGAATCATCAAAAAAATCAAAACCGTTATATATGCAAAGATTCAAAACTAAAGATTAAAAAAAAAATGTTTTATAATATTTCCCATGATGTTATGTAAAGACAGCTAAAGTCAATGATAATTTGATAACATGTCTGATTAAGAATATTATTTGTTTAAAAATGATCAATTTGGTCTTTAATTAACAGTATGAGTGATATATATATATATATATTTTTTAGTTCACCATAGTATGACTGATATACGTGAAGGTAATATGATATGGAACACAAACAAATACATCCAACGTTAAAAATAAAAGTTATATACGTGAGTAAAAATGAATAAAATAGGGAAGTTGATGTTATAATATTGAATTTTTCATATATATTAAAAGGCCAACGGTCTCACTCTGTCTCGGTTACTATATATAAAACGACCAGGGAAGCACAAATAACAATACACAAGAAAATCCACAAAAAAAAAGAGAGACCGTGAGCTGTCGTTTCCCTAAGGTCAAGGTGTCGTTTTGGTAGATGAAAATGATGAAGAGTTGGGGAAGCATAAGATCGGTTTTTATGCACGCGGACGGTGTGGATTGGATACTAATGGGATTCGGGTTAATCGGAGCCATCGGTGATGGTTTCATCACTCCTACTATATTTTTCATCACCGGCTTACTACTGAACGACCTCGGTGGTTCCTCCTTCGCTCATGAAACCTTCACGCAAGCCATCTCGAAGGTCTTTTCTCTGTTTTTTTTTTTTCGCCATTATTTATTCTTCGTAAGTAGTCAGTAGACATGACAAAGTAGACCAAACATGGCGTGCTACTTAAAACTACGTGATGGTTTTCCGGCTAGAATAACGATATATTTGTATATATCTATGTTAGGATTTAGATATCAAGAGAAGTGTAATGAAGCCAATCTTGTTATTAATTATTCCATTTCAGTCACTAGTAATTGGTTTTGAGATGAAAACAAGTTGATATTGACATTAAGTGAGAGGAAGCAAATCTATGACCATTGATAATATATATTTCCTTTTCTTGTTTCATAAGAAAAGAGTACTAATGTGTTTTCCATTTTTGTACACGTTGGGTAATTAACAGAATGTTGTAGCTTTGCTTTGTGTCGCTTGTGCATCCTGGGTGATATGTTTCGTTGGTAAGTCTTTTAGATAATGTTTAGTTCTTTTTTCCGTTTTTTAATCTAAAAATACGTCAAAGCAAAAATAATTTTGGTGCATTTCAATATAATAATTTTTATTTAAATATGTGGATGGGTTTAATTCAAATACAAACAAAACAGAAGGATATTGCTGGACAAGAACAGGGGAGAGACAATCATCAAGAATGAGAGAGAAGTACTTAAGAGCAGTGTTAAGACAAGATGTGGCTTACTTTGATCTTAATGTTACAAGTACGTCTGATGTTATCACAACTGTCTCTAGTGACAGCCTCGTGATCCAAGACGTCCTCAGTGAAAAGGTCTCGTACCTTTCTATATATCTTCATTTATCTTTTTAGTCATGTTTGTCTTTAAACTGGGTTGTGATGATTTTGCTTTAAACCAGTTACCAAATTTTTTGATGAATGCATCGGCGTTTGTTGCAAGCTACATCGTGAGTTTCATCATGCTGTGGAGACTCACAATCGTAGGCTTCCCGTTCATCGTCCTCCTCTTGATCCCTGGACTGGTGTACGGACGAACCCTCATCAACGTCTCGAGGAAAATACGCGAAGAGTACAACGAAGCTGGTTCTATTGCCGAGCAAGCCATCTCATTTGTGAGAACCGTCTATGCATTTGGTAGTGAGAGGATGAAGTTATCGAAATTCTCAGCTGCGCTTCAAGGCTCGGTGAAGCTAGGGCTGAGACAAGGACTAGCTAAAGGAATCGCCCTTGGGAGCAATGGTATTTCTTACGCCGTTTGGGGTTTCATGACTTGGTACGGAAGTCGCATGGTTACGGACCATGGTGCCAAAGGCGGTACCATCTTCGCAGTCATATCTTTTGGGGGCACGTAAGTAAATATGGTCAAGGCTCTTTAGATTTCTTGCCACAGAAGCAAACCATGATCTTTGGTATCTTCCATTTTTCAGATCACTCGGTCAAGGTTTGTCGAATCTCAAATGTTTTTCAGAGGCGATTGTAGCAGGGGAAAGGATTACCAAAGTTATGAAAAGAGTTCCAGATATTGATTCGGACAACCCTAAAGGTCAAATCCTAGAGAGAATCAAAGGAGAAGTCCAATTTAAGCACGTGAAATTCATGTACCCGTCTAGACCAGAAACCCTAATCTTTGACGATTTATGTTTGAGGATTCCATGTGGGAAAACTGTGGCTTTGGTGGGTGGAAGCGGATCGGGAAAATCAACCGTGATATCACTTTTGCAAAGGTTCTACGATCCAATCGCAGGAGAGATTCTCATAGATGGTGTATCCATTAATAAGCTACAAGTGAAGTGGTTGAGGTCGCAAATGGGTCTAGTTAGCCAAGAGCCAGCGCTCTTCGCCACATCGATAGACGAAAACATATTATTTGGTAAAGAGGACGCATCCATAGATGAAGTAGTGGAAGCTGCAAAGGCATCAAACGCTCATAATTTCATTTCTCAGTTTCCTGATGGTTACAAAACTCAGGTAAGATTCCAATTTTATGAACAAATTGGCTATGTTTTCTTTTTAGTTGGATCAAGACTTACATTTGTTTTTTTTTTTCTATAAACAAAAAAAGGTTGGGGAAAGAGGAGTACAAATGTCAGGAGGACAGAAGCAGAGGATCGCAATCGCACGTGCGATAATCAAATCACCGACAATTCTCCTTCTTGACGAGGCAACAAGCGCATTGGACTCAGAATCCGAAAGGGTAGTCCAAGAAGCCTTAGACAATGCCTCTCTTGGCCGTACAACTATTGTTATTGCCCATCGCCTCTCTACTATTCGTAATGCTGATCTTATTTATGTAGTTCATAATGGTCGCGTTGTGGAAACTGGATCGCACGTAGAGCTCATGAAAAACTTAGATGGTCAATATACTTCTCTAGTCCGCTTACAGCAAATGGAGAATGAAGAATCAGATGTTGACATCAACAGTGTAAGTGTGCAAGGGGATCAATTCTTGATTTTGAGCAAAGATTTGAAGTATAGTCCCACACTTTCTAATAGAAGCCGGCCTAACTTGTTAAAGACTCCAAGCATTAATACAAATCTTCCTGGTTCGATACCTAAGGATAAGAAGCCTCCTGTGCCATCGTTTAAGAGATTGATGGTGATGAATAAACCAGAGTGGAAACATGCATTGTGTGGTTGCTTAAGTGCAGCCTTACATGGGGCCGTACAACCAATTTATGGATATGCTTCAGGTTCAATGGTGTCAGTGTATTTCCTAACGAGTCATGATGAGATGATGGAAAAAACAAGGATCTATGTGTTGTGTTTTGTTGGTCTAGCTCTCTTCTCTTTTTTGATCAACATCACTCAACATTATAGTTTTGCTTACATGGGCGAACACTTTACAATACGTGTCCGAGAAAAGATGCTTTTGAAGATATTGACCTTTGAAATCAATTGGTTCGATGAAGATGAGAACTCAAGTGGCGCAATTTGCTCAAGACTTGCAAAAGAAGCAAACATGGTATGTCTCCCGCCTTATTTAATTTCAAATTCAATGAACATTATTTGTATTTTATAACCAATTATTGATCTTGTAATGTTGTGTTCTGATAGGTGAGATCGCTGGTTGGTGACCGTGTATCATTGTTGGTACAAACCATATCGGCAGTGATCATAGCTTGCATACTCGGTTTGGTCATCGCTTGGCAATTAGCCATAGTGGTGATCGCGGTGCAGCCACTTGCTGTTGTGTGCTTCTACGCTCAACGCGTACTCCTCAAAACCATTTCAAAAAAGGCAATTCAAGCACAAGACGAGAGCAGCAAACTAGCCGCGGAAGCTGTCTCCAACATCCGAACCATCACATCCTTCTCGTCGCAAGAACGGATCTTGAAACTACTCAAAAGGTTTCAAGAAGGTCCACATAGAGAAAGCGTCCGCCAATCGTGGTTAGCAGGGGTTGTGTTAGGCACTTCTCGAAGCCTCGCAACGTGCACTTCGGTATTGAATTTCTGGTACGCTGGTACGCTAATCGCCGATGGGAAGATCACGCCAAAAGCATTCTTTGAGATATTTATAATCTTTTTGAGTACGGGCCGTATCATCGCCGACGCTGGGACCATGACGACGGATCTAGCCAAGGGCTCAGACGCTGTTGGGTATGTGTTCGCAGTGTTAGATCGCTGCACAACCATTGAGCCGGAGAACCCGGATGGGTATCTCCCGGAAAAGATAAAGGGACACATCATATTTCATAACGTGGACTTCGCTTACGCCACCCGACCAAATGTGATTATATTCGAAGACTTCTCCATTGAGATCGAAGAGGGGAAGTCAACAGCGATCGTGGGTCCAAGTGGTTCAGGTAAATCCACAATCATAAGCTTGATCGAGCGTTTCTATGACCCGTTAAAGGGTACTGTGAGAATCGATGGCCGCGATATAAAGACGTATCATCTGAGATCGCTTCGTCAACACATAGCTTTGGTTAGCCAAGAGCCGACGTTATTCGCGGGAACGATCCGAGAGAACATAATGTACGGAGGAGGAGCATCTGATGACAAGATCGATGAGTCGGAGATCATAGAGGCGGCTAAGGCAGCCAACGCTCACGATTTCATCACATCGCTATCCAACGGCTATGACACGTACTGCGGGGACAGAGGTGTACAGCTGTCCGGTGGTCAAAAACAGAGGATTGCGATCGCGCGCGCGGTTCTGAAGAACCCGTCGGTGTTGCTTCTTGATGAAGCGACGAGCGCTTTGGACAGCCAATCGGAACGCGTGGTGCAAGACGCGCTCGAGGGCGTGATGGTCGGGAGGACGAGTGTCGTGATCGCACATAGGCTAAGTACGATCCAAACCTGCAACGCCATCGCCGTTTTGGACAAAGGGAAAGTGATCGAATGTGGGAACCACTCGTCCTTGTTGGCAAAGGGCCCCACGGGCGCTTATTTCTCATTGGTCAGTCTCCAGAGAAATCTCTGTTGAAATGTCTGTCTCATTGTTTTAGTATTTTAATGAAAAAATTCAATTAATTACTTAATTATTTTGGACGTGTATTCGAACGCGCATACTTGAGGGAAACAAGAGATGTTATTTGTTCTGTGTCATATTTAAGTGAAAGCAAGTGGTGTGATTAGCTAATCCGATCGACTTTACTTCACTCTTATTTTTTAACTTGAAAAACCCAAACCAACCCTAAAACCAAAAAACTGAATCCGTAACTTATTGAATCTATATCGACGCGTTAAAGTTATTGATTTATTTCCTATGATGCTATGTAAAGACAGCTAAAGTCAATGATAAATTGATAACATGTCAGATTAACATATATTATTTGCTTTGAAAGGATCAAATTGGTCTTTAATTAATAGTATGGGTGGTGAAGATAATATACTTTGAAAGGATCAAATTGCTCTAGAAACGTTTTTCAAAAAATAAAATATCATTTGTTCAAAAAAAACAAAATAAATATAGATTTGATTCTTCTGGCTCAGTTTTCTTTTCTTCCAAATTTGGTCAGAAATCACAAAGTACGAGGTGGGAAACACGAAACCTTGAGAGATAATTTAGCAGAAATCATTTAGTGATGCTGTCTAAAAAAAATCATTTTAGTGATTCTATGTGTCCTGAGTATAGATAGATACGGAACAAAAACAAATATTATTCAAAGTTAAAAATATAAAAGCAACGTGAAGACACGAATTAATCAAGTGATGAAGACACGAATTAAAAAAAATGAAAAAAAAGGGGGAAGTTGATGATATATAAAACGCATGTTATAATAATTTTCTTTATAATATATATAGTATTAAAAGGCCAACGGTCTCCTTTTGTCACCGTTGCTACTTGCTATATATATAAAACCATCAGAAAGACGTGAACAAAAATAACATGATACGAGAAAATCTACAAATAAGAAAAAAAGAAAAAAAAAAGAAAAGAAGAGAAAACCTTTTGCTCTTAAACAAAAAAAAAAAGAGAGAAGACTGTCGTTTCCCTAAGGTCAAGGTGTCGTTTTGTTATTTTCTCTGAAACAAAAAAAAAGGAGGGACGTAGAGGAGAAGAAGATGAGGATGAAGAATTTGGGAAACATAAGATCGATATTCATGCACGCGGACGGTGTGGATTGGATCTTGATGGGATTAGGGTTAATCGGAGCCGTCGGTGATGGCTTCATCACTCCTATTATAATTTTCATCACTGGTTTATTACTGAATGACCTCGGTGGCTCTTTCAGTGATGGAACCTTCATGAAGTCCATCTCCAAGGTCTTTTTTTCTCTTCTTTGCTCTTTGTTTTCTGTTTTTGGTCTCTATTATATTATATGTAAGTAGACATGAAAAAGTTGACCAAACATGGCGTGATCGATACTTAACCATATATATGTTAGGTTTATGAATGATAATAAAAATCTAATATAATATATGAGATAAGGTATTCCATTATATTCCAGTATTCCACTAATTTTCAATTGGTTTTAAGACGAAACAAATGTGAATTTTGACATAAAATGACTGTTGAGAATATATATATATTTAGTTTTCATATGAAAAGAGTACTAACATTTTTTTTTTTTTTTGGGGGGACAAAAGAGGACTAACGTTTCTCCTTCTTTTTACACAGAAAGTTCTAGCTTTGCTTTATGTGTCTTGTGTCTCTTGGGTAATATGTTTTCTTGGTAAGTATATCGAGGAAGAACTAAACATATTTAGAATATGTTTCTTTCCTTTTTTATCTAAAAAAATATCAAATTAAAACAGTACATTGGTTCCTTCTAATATTATTATTATTATTATTAATTTAGTTTTATGGATGGGTTTTATTTTTTAAAAACAAAACAGAAGGATATTGCTGGACAAGAACAGGGGAGAGACAAACAGCTAGAATGAGAGAGAAGTATTTAAGAGCAGTATTAAGACAAGATGTGGCCTACTTTGATCTTCATGCCACAAGCACTTCTGATGTTGTCACTAGTGTCTCCAGTGACAGCCTCGTGATCCAAGACGTCCTCAGTGAAAAGGTCTGAACTTTGTATTATTATCTATCATAATTCTAATCATGTTTTTTTTTTCTTTTCTAAACGGGGTTTTGATGATTTTGAATTCAAGCAGTTACCGAATTTTTTGATGAATGCATCGGCGTTTGTTGCAAGCTACATCGTGAGTTTCATCATGCTGTGGAGACTCACAATCGTAGGCTTCCCGTTCATCGTCCTCCTTGTGATCCCTGGACTGATGTACGGTCGAGCCCTCATCAGCATCTCGAGGAAGATACGCGAGGAGTACAATGAAGCTGGTTCCATTGCCGAGCAAGCCATCTCGTTGGTGCGAATTGTCTATGCGTTTGGTAGTGAGAGGAAAATGCTATCGAAATTCTCAGCTTCGCTTCAAGGCTCGGTGAAGCTAGGGCTGAGACAAGGACTAGCTAAAGGAATCGCCCTTGGGAGCAATGGTATCACTTATGCCATTTGGGGGTTCATGACATGGTATGGAAGTCGGATGGTTATGTACCATGGTGCCAAAGGCGGTACTGTCTTCGCAGTCATCGTATGCATAACCTTTGGCGGCACGTAAGTATAAATGTTCTAGTTTTCTTGGCACAAACAACAAACCATATTGTAGTTTTGATCTTTGGTATCTCTTGCATTTTTCAGATCACTCGGTCGAGGTTTGTCAAATCTCAAATATTTCTCAGAGGCGGTCGTAGCAGGGGAAAGGATTACCAAAATGATAAAAAGAGTTCCTGATATTGATTCGGACAACCCTAAAGGTCAGATTCTAGAGAAGGTTAAAGGAGAAGTCCAATTTAAGCACGTGACATTCATGTACCCGTCTAGACCAGAAACCCTAATCTTTGACGATTTATGTTTGAGGATTCCACCTGGGAAAACTGTGGCTTTGGTGGGTGGAAGCGGATCGGGAAAATCAACCGTGATATCACTTTTGCAAAGGTTCTACGATCCAATCGCAGGAGAGATTCTCATAGATGGTGTATCCATTAAAAAGCTACAAGTGAAGTGGTTGAGGTCGCAAATGGGTCTAGTTAGCCAAGAGCCAGCGCTCTTCGCCACATCGATAGATGAAAACATATTATTTGGTAAAGAGGACGCATCCATAGATGAAGTAGTGGAAGCTGCAAAGGCATCTAACGCTCATAATTTCATTTCCCAGTTTCCTGATGGTTACAAAACTCAGGTAAGATTCCAATTTTATGAACAAATTGGTTACGTTTTCTTTTAAACATAACGTACATTTGTGTTTTTTTTCTTAAACAAAAAAAGGTTGGGGAAAGAGGAGTACAAATGTCAGGAGGACAGAAGCAGAGGATAGCAATCGCACGTGCGATAATCAAATCACCGACAATTCTCCTTCTTGACGAGGCAACAAGCGCATTGGACTCAGAATCCGAAAGGGTAGTCCAAGAAGCCTTAGACAATGCCTCTCTTGGTCGTACAACTATTGTTATTGCCCATCGCCTCTCTACTATTCGTAATGCTGATCTTATTTGTGTAGTTCATAATGGTCGCATTGTCGAAACTGGATCACACGAAGAGCTCATGAAAAACTTAGATGGTCAATATACTTCTCTAGTCCGCTTACAGCAGATGGAGAATGAAGAATCAGATGTTGACAACACTAGTGTAAGTGTGCAAGGAGGTCGATTCTCGATCTTGAGAAAAGATTTGAAGTACAGTACTCCAAGACTCCATAGTCAAAGCCGGTCTAACTTGCTCACAGCTTCAAGCATTGATATGAATCTTTCTAGTTCGATACCTAAGAAGAAGAAGCCGCATGTGCCATCGTTTAAGAGATTGATGGCGATGAATAGACCAGAGTGGAAACATGCATTGTATGGTTGCTTAAGTGCAGTCTTGTATGGGGCTTTACAACCAATTTATTCATTCGCTTCGGGATCAATGGTGTCAGTGTATTTCCTGACGATTCATGACGAGATCAAGGAGAAAACGAGGATCTACGTGTTGTGTTTTGTAGGTCTAGCTCTCTTCTCTTTCTTGATCAATATCATTCAACATTATAGTTTTGCTTACATGGGCGAATACCTAACAAAACGTATCCGAGAGAAGATGTTTTCCAAGATATTGACCTTTGAAGTCAATTGGTTCGATCAAGACGAGAACTCGAGTGGTGCAATTTGCGCTAGACTAGCAAAAGAAGCTAACTTGGTATGTCTTCCTCCTTATTAATTGTTAAACTTCAGTGAACAGTTTTATTACCAATTCTTGATCTTGTAATGTTTTTTTGTTATGATAGGTGAGATCGCTGGTTGGTGAACGGGTGTCACTATTGGTACAAACTTTATCGGCAGTGATCATAGCTTGCACACTTGGTTTGGCCATCGCTTGGCGATTAGCCATAGTGATGATTGCGGTGCAGCCAGTGGTTATTGTGTGCTTCTACACTCAACGCGTTCTGCTTAAGAGCATGTCGAAAAAGGCAATTAAAGCCCAAGATGAGAGCAGCAAACTAGCCGCGGATGCTGTCTCCAACATTCGAACCATCACAGCTTTCTCGTCACAAGAACGGATCTTGAATTTACTGAAAAGTGTTCAAGAAGGTCCACGGAGAGAAAGCGTCCGCCAATCGTGGTTAGCTGGGATTGTGCTCGCAACTTCGCGAAGCCTTATGACGTGCACTTCGGCTTTGAATTTCTGGTATGGTGGTAAGTTAATCGATGATGGCAAAATCGTGGCTAAAGCATTCTTTGAGATGTTTACGATCTTTGTGAGTACGGGTCGGGTTATTGCCGATGCTGGGTCCATGACTACGGATCTTGCCAAGGGCTCGGATGCGGTTGGGTCTGTGTTCGCAGTGTTAGATCGTTGCACTTTCATTGAACCGGAAGACCCAAATGGATATCTCCCTGAAAGGATAAATGGACAAATCGGATTTCATAATGTGGACTTCGCTTACCCAACACGTCCTGATGTGATTATATTCAAAGACTTCTCCTTTGTGATCGATGAGTGGAAGTCGACGGCGATCGTGGGTCCAAGTGGGTCAGGTAAATCCACAATAATTAGCTTGTTTGAGCGTTTCTATGACCCGTTAAATGGTACTGTGATAATCGATGGCCGCGATATAAAGTCGTATCATTTGAGATCGCTTCGTCAACACATAGCTTTGGTTAGCCATGAGCCTACGTTATTCGCTGGGACTATCCGAGAGAACATAATGTACGGAGGAGCATCTGACAAGATCGACGAGTCGGAGATCATCGAGGCGGCTAAGGCAGCCAACGCTCATGATTTCATCACATCTCTATCTGATGGGTACGACACGTTCTGCGGGGACAGAGGTTTACAGTTATCCGGTGGTCAAAAACAGAGGATTGCGATCGCTCGTGCGGTTCTGAAGAACCCGTCGGTGTTGCTCCTCGATGAAGCGACGAGCGCTTTGGACAGCCAATCAGAACGCCTGGTGCAAGACGCACTCGAGCGAGTTATGGTCGGGAGGACGAGTGTCGTGATCGCACATAGGCTTAGCACGATCCAAACCTGCAACGCGATTGCCGTTTTGGACAAAGGGAAAGTGTTCGAGTGTGGGACTCACTCGTCCTTGTTGGCAAAGGGTCCCACGGGTGCTTATTTCTCATTGGTCAGTCTCCAGAGAAATCTCAGTTGAAGGTGTCTGTTGTTTTTATAAATACATCTCTTTCTCATGCTTCTCGCTCCCTCTGGACGTTATCAATCTAAATTTATTCTTTTAGATTTTTGTTTATGAAAAGTTAACTATTTAATTATGTATACGAAGGCGTGCACATCGCCTATTTAAATCCTTGAGGGAAACAAGAGACGCGAATAAAAACGGAGAAGTTATTGCTCTACTCGGTTTCACAGATTTCCAAGAGATTAATTGTACCTTTAAAACCGAAGAACGTGATCAGTGTTGAAGACACTAGGGGACTAGTGTTTGCTTCATCAATTTGCACATTTAGTAAAGTTTCTACAGAAGTCGTTTCTTAGATCCTTAGAGGTGAAAGTAAACGTCCTACTATTTTTTGGACTCGAGTATATCAATCTTTCTTCCTTCAAGCAACCCACAAGTAAGATTGGCTTTAACTATGACTCCACCATATTCTGCAAAACATAACAATATTATAAACATGAAAGCTTGCAGGAAAAATATAGGATAATATATAAGAAGCTACAAGCTTGGTCTACATATATTACTCACTGTGACGAGAAATTTGACAATGCAATCTAGTCATGTTGACAGATACTATGAACCACTGCAACTATGTGAGAGCCGGTTTTCTGATCATTACCAGTCTCTTCACTATTCTATAACAATGTAGAAGTCCAAGTGACCAGGATTCATAAGTTAATTCTATGCAGATTATGCTTTTTGAAGTCGTAGCCACCCAAACAAGCTATATAACACATGTCTACATCCCTTCAGGATGAGAATTCCAACTAAAAAGAAGTAGAACCTATATCCGATGTCGTTTCCTGACTATACGGTGTACAAAGCATCATCGATACAATGAAATGCCCAATACACCACAAAAAATCTATTTATGAGCCTTTACAAGAGACTGGCTGCTTCAACCTGTCTAAAAGAAATCTGGTAGGGTCTATATGTGATTGATGCCTTCTATTTTTTTTTTAACTTTGATATTCTGGTTAAGCTTTACTGGTTTCTGCTATATGGCTAGACTAACAGAGAGCAAATAAGTTTTAGGAAAACTAGAGACTGAACATGGATACATCAGACCGTATGTCAACATTTCATATTTTTATTTCTTTTTTATTTGAATATAAAAGCTTTTGGTTCCAGTAACTTAATGGCATTTCGCAAAAGTTGTTTCAAAATGAAACAAATAATTTGTAGTGGTCAACATACTTGATCTCCCTGGAGAAGTAAGCTCAAGACTTCCAAATTTTCTGCCTGGCAATGTTGGCATTGGCATCTCTTTTGCAGCTCCTCCCCGAGTGAAGCCAATGTCTGTTCCAGCTCAGAAGCCTGCTTGTTTTCAATCAAGGAAACTATTCTTTTGAAAGAATGGCAAATGAAAATAAAAGTACAAGCACTGGCTTCCTCTTAAATCCGAGCCGGCTGCTGCAGAGTGCAGGCCGTCTCTAAACAAACAGAACTAGTTGGTGCAAACGTGATAAATGATCGCTACGACCTCGATTATCAGTTTCTAAACCATGCTTCACTAGCTAACGAAAATAAGGATATCTAGCGAGAACTTGCACTGAGTTTGTTTTGTCTGTTATGGCCTCCATGAGTGACAATTTCTTCTCATACTCGTTAAGCTCCTTCTGCAACTACATGTAGAAAAACCGAGTTATCAATCCCATTTTGTTCTCTTCATAGAATGATTAAAAAAAAAAAACAGGGAATGGTAAGCTAGCATTTGGAGCAGCGATGTAACTTTCAAGATTGACACAAATACTTAAAAGCTGGTGCATTACCTGTTCTTTTAGGTTCTGCTCTGCAAGGTGTGCTTCTTCCTCTTTTGCTAATTGAGAATTTACATCAGATAGCATATCCTTGATAGCTTCTGAATCAGCTCCATGACTATCCTCAACAAATTTGATATCTGCTATTACGAAACATATCCACAAGCCATCGTCTCTTAGTATATAGTGAGAACCCAGAGAAGACGATTAAACTGCAAATAGTGGCTACTCACTTGCTGCTATGCTAGTACTATCATCGTTGCCTACACTGGAAGCTACTGTTTTCTGGAACACCCTATTACCAAGCAAGCACCTCAGATGTGTTGCAGCAGCATAAGATGAAAAGGCATAGAATAGAAAATAACCTTATTTCCTTGTTCAGCTCAGTCATTTGACTTATAAACTGGTCCCTGTATAACAAAAAGAATAAAAAAATTACTAAACACAAACTAAGTTCATGTCAAGAAGAAGAACTAATTAAGATGTTAGCAAGATGAAATCACCTGAGTAATCCTTCCTTGTTCTTCGTTTCGCCAACCAGACCAAGTCACCCACAAAAATTCCAGAATTTCAAACAGAGAAAATAATCAACCATAAGCACTGAACCTTATATAAACAGTGTGTATGAAAAAACCTTGAGAGATTCCACTTCACTGCCAACAGTTGAAATTTCATCCTGAAGAAGAGCAATCCTTGCCTGAAAAAAGTACAGTTTCGAATCAAAACACTCACGATAAGAAACAAAACTAGACCACACATTCTGTACATGGTAATCGATCAGATCAGGCACTAAATGCTCTAAGCATCTAAAAAACCAAGTGAATTAAGGAAAATAGAAACCTCCAGAGACTGAATCGTAGCATCGTTCAAAGACAATTCAACTTCGTAGCCGTTGAGCTCCTCCTCTGCCACTTCTTTGATACGCTTCGCGTGTTCAACTTCTGCATTCGCTTCTTCCACTTCCGATTGTAGAGACTCGATCCGCTTCTTCAATCCAACCACTCTTTGCTCTTGACGAGAAAATCACCAACAATCAGAACCATATTTCTCTAATAATGAAGATCAAATCGCGTAGAACTAACGCCTAAACCCTAAATTGAACGAAATCTCCAAACAAAATGCAGATCAACTTATAATTTTTCAAATTTCTGCTAGACGCCTTCCGATTCTCCACCGTTCTCTTCTTTGCGAAACCTCGAGATCTTTTCCAGAAAGCAAAAAAACAACAAAGCTACAATAAGTATGAAGAACTTACCTCCTCGAGATCTTTCAGATGTGAAGTCGCGGATCAAAGAGAGAAGCTGCTTCTGCGCATCGATTCCCGCCATGGTTTCTCCGTTTGTTTAGCTTCACTGAAAAATATCTCAGTTCCTTCCGTTCTGAAAACGCTTGCGTCTGTGCGAGGCGGAATAATCAGCAATGTCGGCCCATATTTATGAAGCCCAAAATATAAAGCCCAAATACCTTGGGATATTAAATTATCGTATGGAGGAAGTATAGCTCTGGGTCTCAACTCTCAATGTTTATATACGAAGCTGACACGTGTTGCATGTGCATGCTCAATTTTTTTCTATGGATAATTTATTTTTGACGAGAGTACAAACAACTAGTACAAATGCAGTGGATGATAAACATATTATTAAATAGTAAAAAATAAATATACATATATATTTCGAACAATTAATTATTCAGATAAATTAAATGTTGAAAGGACCATAATATACTCTTTAAATTATCTAGGTCAAAAGGTTAAATGGATCGATTTTTTTTTTTTTTTTAACTTTAAATGGATCGATTCTTATAAGTTTCTTTTGCTAACACCTCTGTGTAATTGTTCCATAAAAATAATCACAAAAGTTACTAATATCACCGTCGTTATACCATTATTGAACTACTCTCGTCCGTCACAAACTATCGTACAATCACAACAATTTCTGCATGTTTCTTTATCTTCTTTGCGATTTTCAAGAACCAAAGATTCATGACCAATAAAAAACGTTATTTCATTAAATATCTAAAAATGATGTGGGGTAAAAAGAAAACAAAAGAAACCTCCATAAAACTAGTATAATATAAGGTATATGTTCCATTATCTATCATTCTATATATTGCGTTACAAAGTTCAAAAAAAAATTATATATATGTATATATTCTGTTACCAAAATGTTTATATTAAGATTCAAAAAAAATGTGTATATAGAACAAGAAGAAAAAAGGTCTATCAAATAATGAACATTGGTCTAGTACGTGGTTGTGGCATGTGTAATCTTGCAGTAAAAAAAAAAAAAAGAAAAAAGGTCTAACAGAATATTCACCACCATAGCACTGTTCTTGGAGGAGAATCTGTGAACAGATAAATGTTCATAGGATCCACACAGGAGCCACGTCGAATCCACCATATCTGAATTTTATTTTTTCGATGCTAAGATTTAATTGCAAAATTGACTATATTGTAAACTATAATGGAATACACGAGAGTTGGACAAAGTTATTTTTTTATTACCAAAAAGTTTTGAACTGAATCATGTAAGGGTAAATTTGATTAATAACAAAAAAAATTTTATCAAAGTAACCAAATAGTTAAAGAGAGATAAGAAGAGATAAAGAGAGAAAAAAGGTGATTTTGCTTAGTTTGTAAATTTGAGTTTTTTTTATGGTTATTGAACAAATTTTTCCATCATGTAATCCATCACGTCCGCAATTATATAATATATAAAATTAGTTATGTTCCAAACATCACTCGATTTTTGAATTTAGAGTTTGCTTAAAATATTTGTTTAGTTGATGTGTTGGACAAAGTTATTACTATGTTGCATTTATGATTTTGTTCTCAAAATGTTCTATCGATTGTATTATCAAAGACCAGGTACCCATACGATAAACAGGCTAAACGACGGTTTAGTACTACTAGTTTTTTCATTAATTTTAGGGTCAATTTTTTTTTTTTCCATCTGATAATATTGATACTTTGAAAGTTGATACAAAAGTAAAATACATTTTTGAAATACATTGACTTACACAACAAAAGCTATAAAACATTGACTAATATTAGGATAGAAAGAGATAAAAGCCGGAAGAAGCAAAGAGCAAAAGGTAGAACTTGTAATGACACCAACCACAATCTTTACCATAGAACTATGTTGACGCTACAGCCTGCTGAGAAACAAGAGAATCGAACACCCGAACAACACATCACCTCATAACAACACTTCACCTCCTCGAAGCAAACCAAACCCGAAGCTAGGCACCAAAAGAACTCCATCAGCAAAACCGCAACAGCAAAGAAGGCAGAAAAGCACAAAAACAAGAACTAACAACCACCCATGACAAGCACTTCACGGAGAGAAGCTTTCGTCATAGAACAGGGCTCAAGACACAAAATCTTGAAAACAGATCGGGAAAACACAAAAAAAAAAATCAACATTTTTTACACGCTGACACTCGCGAACACTGTCAAATTTTTATTTTATGATAGTGGATATATAGGGCTACAAACATTTTAAAAAAAAAGTTAAACAAAAAATATTTTGGGCTTTATATATAGCAAAACATATATGACTATTTAACAAATACGTATTTTCAATTAATATTATTTAAAGTTTTTTTAATAATAAATATAAAAAATATTATAATTATTTTTTTGCTTTGAACCACCATTTTTGTAGGACAAGTATTTTTATCGTGATTAGGGAGAGTTAATCTTCAGCTTTGCCTGAAGAGTTGATGGAAGAAACACAACAAAAATATATCTAGACATGTGTGTCATCCGATATAAAATGTCATTAATTTTTAATTTTTGTCAACATGTTAATGCTATTAGATATTAATTAAGTGTTGAAGTACAACAATGAATGATCCATTAATCGTATGGTGATAATTAATCCCTTACTCAGAATAACTATTGCCCTCTAATAGATAGGCTTTATCTATGGAAAAGATCCATTAATCATGTTAACCCTTCACTCAGAATGTTTAAGAATAAAAATGTAAGCACTATAGTGATAGTCTATATGGATGTACACGTTGAGAGATGATGTGAGGTTTAGTGGTTGTGAAGGAGAGTGATAATCACTACTAGTCTACTAGTAGGCTAAGTTGAAAAGCAATTTGTGATGACTGATGGCTGATGGCTGATGGATGGCTGATGGCTGATGAGCCTTTTGCCACTTATGGAAACCTGCAACTCTTATGAGATTGGTAGATATTTTTTTGTTGCTCGAACGAGCTTGTTAAAGTGAATGTATATAGTTCGACTAAAGTGGATTTTGGTTTTCGTACAATTAAGACATGATATGACATGACATATCTTATAATCACCCACTCACAGTCACTCTCAACCTCCACTTTCTTTTTATCTTTTTATCTTTTTTCTCTTAAACAGTATTGTAAGATTGTAATTGAAAGGCCGTTTGATGTCAAAAGCAAATTTGTAAGATGTAGTTGTATTTGTAATTGCACATGTAAATATAAGTTTAAAATGTGTTTCATAATTTATAGATGGAATATAGCTTTTGTTCGTTCAAACGCGGGAAATTAAATTAATTGAAGAAGAAGAATAAATTTGGAGAATATGGCAAATATGGAGAAGGAGAAATTTTTTTTTTTTTTTTTAATGGAAATACAATCAATGAAATCAAGTTATGCAATCTGCAGTTGATGGCTCTAGAGAATGGTTGGATTCTCAAAGTCCCCACGAAGTTGTATCGATCAAGTAAGTCAATGACAGGATGATTAACACTAATTGCGTTACTGCTTCCGATGGTTTATTAAGCTAAGGAAGCATTTTGCTAATGTCTTAACGACTCTGGAACCAGAGTTTCAAGCTTTACTAATAGCAATGCAGAGTCTTTGGAGCAGAGGTTTTACAAGAGTGGAATTTGAAGGGGATTGCTTGGTGAATGGTACACAAGTGAATTTTGGGATTCAATAATAGTTGGACAAGAGAAGTTCGACATTGGCCTCGGAAGTTTGAAGATGTGAGAATTATTTGGGTTCATCGACAAGGAAATAAAGTTGTATTTGCCTTTTGATTAATTATTAAACTCGAACCACGTATGTCTAATACAAATCACACTTGGAAGTGGGAAAGTATGGGTTATAATTATAAACATGGCACTGATTATAAATATGTCACTATCAGAATGTATCTTTCTTGGTTGGTTGGTTTCACTACTGAATCGCTTTTACTATATATTCTTGGGTGGCCAACTTGGAATCTCTAAAAGAAAAAGCAGTTTTCTAAAATGTAGTATAAGCCAAACGTTCAAATTAAGACTTAGTAAATTACCATTTAAACGTTAGAAATATGTGTGTCTTTATATTTATTTTATCTGTAATTCTATATATAGGTTTATAGCACTTCAAATTTTGGGTGGCATCAAGACATTTTAAACGCTAGTTACTGTTGGATCGCCGTTGAGAGTGTTTAGCGTTAATTTAACAATCGACAAAAGAAATGACATTCTTTTTTTTATTGCTTAAAATGCGTATATTTCAAAATAATAAGTGAAACATAAAGAAGGTGAACTAAAAGAACAATGTGTCCCCCACCGGTTTTGTTCTTGGTGTGCCACTAAAATTTGTACGCAATATACAAATCATTACACTTTCGCGAAACTCATGAAACTTTTTTATTCTTTCGCTTATATTACGATCGAATCCTAGGAGAAAGACTACGAATCCCTAAACTTGTTAATGGTAGAATTTGGTGAGTACTAATTAAGTAGAACCCAAAAGGTCAATTAAGTGTATATACATAATGTTGTTTCTTATATGTTTGATCTACAATCAAATTAAATAATATATATTTTGTATCTTTAATACCTAACTGAAACTTCTCTATCGACTATTGAGAACATTTGCACATTTGGCTGGAGTTTGAGCATTTTGTTGTAACAACTCGTTCGCGATTTGGGTATCTTTAGAAGTTAAGAGAGTATTCTGAATGAAGACAAAATTTATAGAGTTATCATATCGTTTGTTTATATATATATATATTTTTTTTGAAAAAGGCCTATATATATTTTTATTTATTTATTTATAGTATTGTATTTAGGTCAATACTTGGACTATATATATCACTTAAAAGTAATTATTAAAATTTAAAAGAGCACAATGCACAATGATTCAAACAAGTTGTAAATAACTAAACTAGCATACTTGCCGAGCTATTAGGAACCAAGAAATAGATAGTCTGATTTCATATGATTGTTATATTGTCGTCACTAACTACAACCTTTGATTACACTAGTGGGTTCCATACATTACCCTCTATCTTCTTTTTTTGTCATGCAATATAACGCATGCGAATGGTGCATATCGGATTTAACATCATGCATTGTACTTAGTAAGGTTCAAGCAAATTAAATAGAATCATTTCAAGAAACTGTAACAATTTTTTCGTTCGGTATTTTTTGTGAAGAGAATGTTCAAACCTATTGAAACCTTAACTGTTAAAAAAAACACACATATTTGTTTTGATATCTGAGCTTATCTACCCTAGTTTGTAGAATGATTTAGTATGATAAAAGACTTTACCTACGATGTCAGTGTAGCATAATTAGCTTACAAAAGCCAGCTGTGCCCTAACGATATAAGTTATATATATATATATGCCAATCAGAATAGTTAGCAGTGTTAGTTTTAATTTAGTGGTTTAATGCTCTTTTCTATAAATTTCCACGCTCTCTTTTCCCCTTGTTTCTACGTTTCTTTTCTATAACTAAAAAACTAATTGATACATACGAATTTAATAGTAAGTGATATTAAAACATAGAAAACGAACTGTGCCAAACATACAAAAATGAATAAAAGTTAAAGCTATTCATTGATCTACTTGACTACTTCTGTATAGAAAATCTAAATCGTAGTTTACACCGATCTTGTAATTATATAACCTGCAGCTTCTGTTTTTCATAAGTTAACAAAATGTTAGTATAATCATTGGATATTGATGGAGCGGAAGCTACAACGGATATAATTAGATCCGTTGATTTTGAAATTATCCGGAAACTAAGATTTGTGAATACTCTTCACAGTGTTTTATCAAAACCTCTTTTAGAAAATCACCTTTTATTAATTAATCAAAGTCTGAATACAATATGAAGCCTAATAACCTATTTATTAAAAAACCTCAAAATAATAGATAAACTTTAAAATAACCTAATAATTATCTAAACTAATTAAAATAGAAATATTACATATATTAAAAATAATAATAATAGATATTTGGAAGATATCCAAATATCTCGCTGCATCAGGTCTCGCCGGCCAAAAAAGATTCGTCCTTGAATCTTCAACCGGTTTTTCCACATCGGTTTTGTTTCTTCTGGGTGATGGTATCCTGTTTTTGCATGAACCGAATCTTGCACGAAATCTGCACCGATTTTGCACGAACCGAACTTCTCTTGAGACCTAGAACACTTTCGATTCTGCACGGGTTTCGCACAAACCAAATTTTGCACGGAACCGAAATCTAAACCAATATGACTACGCATGGATTTTGCACGCATCAGATTCTCAAAGGAACCTTCTTTGAAAACAAAGCTGATAACATCAACATCATCTTCATAGACGTCGTAGATCGGATCGCCATAGATTTCACTGTAGATCTTTTGGCTATCTTCTCTCTCGACAAAAGGACTTTCGTCCTCGAAAATGTAGATGCAATCATTCATCATCGCATCTAGAACCGTTCTTCGATTTAAGAAATCAAAGAGACGCAACTCTGATACCAACTGACGGATAGAACTAGATCCGTTGATTCTGAGAATATCCAAAAACTAGGATTTGTGAATACTTTTCACAGTGGTTTATCAAAACTTCTTTTAAGAAATCGCCTTTTATTAATTAATCAAAGTCTGAATACAATATAAAGTCTAATAGCCTATTTATAAAAAAAAATTCAAAATAATAAATAAACTCTAAAATAATCTAATAATTATCTAAACTAATAAAAATAAAAATATTATATATATTAAAAATAATAATAATAGATATTTGGAAGATCTCTGCATCAAATATATAGTAACAAAGGGTAATGTTGTACTTGTAGAAGTCCAATATATAATTAAATTAGAAGTCAACGTTTACATAATTTAAGCTATAAATAAAACGTCACCACATACGTACAACCCCTGGATATCACCCACGGGGACGGTATCATTTGCCAACATAATGTGTGTTTAATGTATTAAATTATACGTATTAATTCAGAAATAAGCATATCCCCTTTTTATTTACATTGACCCAAATCTAATTCGATTAATTCGATGGATCGGGAACTCTCTTCGCTATACTGGTTCATCGTATTAATGAATCTGGATCAAAACCCGAGATACGAAGTGGTCCACGCACAATATGCATGGTCGTTCAACAGAGAAATCGAATTTGAAATCTCTATGAATTTAATTATGGCATGTAATCTTAGGTTGTCAACTTCTACACTACAACACGCGGGTTGCATATCAATTATTTGATGATAACATTATATATGTATACTTCAAATTTTGATGGAGGTAGAATAAATAAATTATTCAGAGGCGCAGTCCAATATTCGAGTAGCATCTCACACAATATAATAGAAGCAAACTAAGATATACAACCATAACATTTTATATATTATTTTATAGAAATATTAATGAAATTGATAAAGTAATATTTATCAATTTAGAGAGAGATTTGTAATTTCTTAAGTTAAATATATGGGAATCTCTAAAAAAAATTTTAAAAGTAGCTCCCACTCCCAATTTAAACCTCAAAGGTATCTCATTCCTACAAAATATTTCCAATACACGAGTTCATGCGAGTTCTGATCCCCAGCAACCAGATAAGACCCTCAGTATTTGATGTATATGTCCTAGATATTGTAATCGTGTCCGCTTTTCTCTTGCTCTCTTACCAACAAGAAGTACAAAATCACTATGCATAATCGCATAATATTTTCTAATATAAATATAGCTTTGACATCAATATTTTATCCTCAGCAATACCATCGAAATGCTTAATATTCTTATTATTTAAGACATCCATAATGTTTTTAAGGCATTTTTTGTTTGTTCAACTGTAAGGCTTATATGCTTTACAAAATGATCACAAACTCATAGTATTCGAGTTTAGGATTCGAGTTTTTCCATTATGGATGTCTTAAATAATAAGAATACTAAGCATTTTATAGAATTCATAGATTAGTTTAAGCTTCAGTTTGAAATTATTTGTTAAAAACAAACATAATGATTATTTGGTCGTCTAATGTTTAAAATTTCATGTGTAAAATTATATTTTATGATATTTAAAATGAGGATTTTTTTTTAAAAAAAGTTAGACTCTTGCACACACACAAAAAAAAAAGTTAGACTTATTGTCGGAAAACTGATGTTTATCATTAGAAAGAAAAAAAAAACAAATAAATAGATGCATATATAATATGTTTATGACCAAAAGAGAAAAGTTTATGTAAAACTATACATACTTATGTCCAGCCTGTGTAAAAAATAATCCCATGGTATATATTCGCATTCGCACATAACTATTTTTTCCTTTTCTTGACTATAGTCATATATCGGAAGTAGAAAAGAAAAAACATTGTACGTTTGTTGTTGTGTTGTATTCCAACTGTTATAAACGCAGTAGTAAGTCTAGTATTAACGGTAAAGTTAAAAAAAAAAAATTATAATAGTATTCATGCTCTATATATAACGTCACTTTATTAAATACTTGTATTATCCAATTATAACCGTACCTAGGATTCTGGAGCAAAAGCTTATACGGAGTAGTACTTATTGTATTATACGATAAATAAGTACTCCAGAGTTAAGTGTGTACAAAGGCTGCAGGGAAGGCTGCTGGGCACGCACATGCCTCGCATAGGGAATTGCTCGCAGGTTTTAATGTCGCAAGAAGACGAATTCAATTCCATGCATGTGCTTACTAGATATCATTGATTACTAGAATTATACCGCCTTCATTTCAGGCGATATTTAGAAATTTGTACATGTAGGAAAAATCAATAGTAGGAGTACTAAAATATCCAAAATGTTTTTTGTTGTTTATTTATCAGCTCTAGAATTTAAAAACTGCAAAACTAAATACATAAAAACAAATTTTAAAAATGAAATAAGGATGTACTCTTCTCCTTTATCACAACGGTAAACAGTTATTAATCAAATCCACCAATTTCAAAACTATTTAAGAAAAAGAATATGATGTCAAAGTTATAATATTAAATAAATTGGAAATATTTTTAAAATGATAAAATTCTATTTTTATCACATAATTTTTTTTTTCATGTACTTTCTCTTTCATATGGTTTCTTGCTTAATTTTTTTATAAAACACTTGTAAATTATTTATTTTTCAGATTATGCAATTATACAGAGTTTTTTAGGTGATTTATTTCGAGTGATATTTAAGAATTTTACACATAAATTAACATATTTTTAAATTTATAATTTTTTATTAAACTAATTCTGATAATAATCGTGGAAACTCCCTTAATGTAGTGGTTGACTTAAGGTTTTTTTAATACTTTTACACTAGAAGATCTGAGTTTCGATTTACAGATACGGAAGAACGGATTTACAGCAGCTTATTGGAAAAATATCCTTTTAATTGTTTCCATAATTTGCATTCAAACGATTAAAAAAAAATCTGATAATAAAAGACCTATAGAATATAAATGATAAAATAGAAAAATATTTCAGTTACTTTAACATTATTTAAAATAATATAATTTTTTGCTTAAAACATCACTTATATATAATAAAAATAGAGTGCTATGATATTTGATAATAACATACCATAAAATAACATACTTGTTTATCCCAAATAAATTACAAATGAAATTAAAATATTATATTTAGATTCTCATTTCTAATTTAAGGTTTAGATGTTTTCCATTAGATAGAAATTTTGAATTATTTTGATATTGAATTTATAATATAATATTATTAAAAATAAATTAATATAATAATATATATTTGGAAAAACTGATATTTTAGAGAATTGTCTTATTTGATTTTTTTGTTGTTGTTGTTGCTGCTGCTGCTAAACTCTCTTGTTTGATACAATGATACTTCAAAACATGTTTTGATAAACCAAATAGTATTTTAAATTCTATATAAGTTAGACAGCCGTAGTTCCACGAGAAGCCAACTAGCTTCTCCCTCTCTTGGTTTCTATAAATATCCGCCGACTACCACATTCGATCAACGAAAATGTGAATGAAGCATATAACAAAAGCATCACATACCAAAGAAATCTATAAAATAAAATAAAAAGGGGACAAAAAAGAAATAAAAGGTTTCCGCTTTTAATATTACTGCACGAACAGAGAACCTCTCGGGGGAAAAAAAAAAACAGAGAGAGAAAGAAACAAACTGCTGTCGTTTCATTGGTGTCGTTTTGGTTTCTCTGTCTCTCTTTCTCTTAAGAACAAAAGAGAAATGGGTGAAGAAGAGGTAAAAAAGACTGGGAAGAAGACGATGAAGAGTTTTGGAAGCATAAGATCGATATTCATGCACGCGGACGGTGTAGATTGGGTGCTGATGGGACTAGGGTTAATCGGAGCCGTCGGTGATGGCTTCACAACTCCTCTTGTTCTTCTCATCACCAGCAAGCTCATGAACAACCTTGGTGGTTCCTCTTTCAACACTGAAACCTTCATGCAAAGCATATCCAAGGTCCCTTTCAGTTCTCTCTCTTCTCTTCTATATCACCACTTGGTTTTCTAATTAGATCTTATGATCACAAGCTTCTTTTTTTTTTGGATGCTTGATTTTCAAATATCCGTTGACATTTTTTTTAGAAAATCAACAAAATTACAAATTGCTATTATGTGAGGATATATACAGTAGGTCAAACATATATTAACCAGATTGACTCCTCCAAGTCGTTTTTTAACAGTATACGGTTTAGACTTCAGTTTATGACGACCCATGCACTTCTAAATTTATTATATGTGTCTCTATAAGGAAAGAGGACTGATGTTTATTCTTCTTCTTTTTTTTTTTTGGGTAAACAACAGAATTCTGTTGCTTTGCTTTATGTGGCTTGTGGATCTTGGGTTGTCTGTTTCCTTGGTAAGCTTTTTTTTTAATAATGTTTCCTTTCCTTTTCTATTTAGTTGACCCTAATCAGATTAACGAATATTTAATTTTTTTTTTGTTAAAAACAGAAGGATATTGTTGGACAAGAACAGGGGAGAGACAAACAGCAAGAATGAGAGAAAAGTATTTAAGAGCGGTGTTAAGACAAGATGTAGGGTACTTTGATCTTCATGTCACAAGCACTTCTGATGTTATCACAAGTGTCTCTAGTGACAGCTTCGTCATCCAAGACGTGCTTAGTGAAAAGGTCTCCACCATTCTATCTTTCATTCTAATCATTTTTTTTTTGTTTTTTTTTTCTTTCTAAACCGGTTTCTTATGATTTCGATTTGGTGCAGTTACCGAATTTTTTGATGAGCGCATCAACATTCGTTGGAAGCTACATAGTTGGCTTTATTTTGTTATGGAGACTCGCCATAGTTGGCTTACCCTTCGTTGTCCTCTTAGTGATCCCGGGGCTTATGTACGGCCGAGCCCTTATAAGCATTTCGAGGAAGATACGCGAAGAGTACAATGAGGCCGGTTTTGTAGCTGAGCAGGCCATCTCTTCTGTGCGAACCGTCTATGCGTTTTCAGGGGAGAGGAAGACGATATCCAAGTTTTCAACCGCGCTTCAAGGCTCGGTGAAGCTAGGGATTAGACAAGGGCTTGCTAAAGGAATCACCATTGGAAGCAATGGAATCACTTTCGCCATGTGGGGGTTCATGTCTTGGTATGGAAGCCGGATGGTCATGTACCATGGTGCTCAAGGTGGTACGGTCTTTGCAGTAGCCGCCTCTGTTGCCATTGGTGGCGTGTAAGTATACATAACTTGAAAGTGACCCGCGCGTTGTGCGAGCATAAAAAATTACTGATTTTACTAATATTATTGCATGATACAAAGAGAGAGATGCAAAACGGCTTCAACAATTAAAATATTAGAATCATACTCAAATATTATAGAAATGTTTTAATCTATAGTTTTGTTTGATCACGTAACTATTAAAAACCAGTGCTTACGTATTACAATAACCAGAATCAGCCAACACGTAAGCTTATCGTTTCAAAAAAAAAAAACACGTAAGCTTATAGGCTGATCTTAATATTTTATCTATAATTTAGAAATTATTTAATATATATTTTAATCTTTGTGTATGTGAAACATATATTGAATAGTTTTGTCCTTAAGTTCCCTCTAAAACATGTTAATTTATATGATAAATTTCTAATATTTATATAAATTCATCTTTTCCATTTGCACTTTTGGATGAATGGGAATTAAGAATATAATTCAACATGTTTTACATATAGATCAATGTTTTGGTGATTCTTTTCATAGAGTAGTAAGACTAAATAGTTATAAGTTGTTTTCTTATAACAAAACATTACAAAAAATGATTTTGGTGATTCTGTTTATCATGATCTTGATCTTTGGTATCTTTGTTATTGTTTCAGATCCCTTGGCGCTGGTTTGTCTAATCTCAAGTACTTCTTTGAGGCGGCTTCAGTTGGGGAGCGAATCATGGAAGTGATAAACAGAGTTCCCAAGATTGATTCAGACAATCCGAAAGGGCAAAAACTGGACAAAGTTAGGGGACAAGTCGAGTTTAAGCACGTAAAGTTTGTGTATCCATCCAGACCCGAAACGTCGATATTTGACGATTTTTGTCTGAGAGTTCCGGCCGGTAAAACCGTGGCTTTGGTGGGAGGAAGCGGGTCGGGAAAATCGACTGTGATATCGCTTTTGCAGAGGTTTTATAACCCCGTTGCAGGAGAGATTCTCATAGACGGTGTATCCATTGATAAGCTGCAAGTGAAGTGGTTGAGGTCGCAAATGGGTTTAGTTAGCCAGGAGCCTGCGCTTTTCGCCACATCCATAAAGGAGAACATATTGTTTGGTAAAGAAGATGCATCCATGGATGATGTTGTGGAAGCTGCCAAGGCCTCAAATGCTCACAATTTCATTTCTCAGTTGCCTAATGGCTACGAAACTCAGGTTAGATTCCATTCTTGAAAACATATATTATATTTATTGCATTTCTTTTTGTAGTTTTTATCGGGAGGTTGATTTAGTTTTTTGTGTAAGCAAATAGGTTGGGGAGAGAGGAGTGCAAATGTCAGGAGGACAGAAGCAGAGGATAGCAATCGCACGTGCGATAATCAAATCACCGACAATTCTCCTTCTTGACGAGGCAACAAGCGCATTGGACTCTGAATCCGAAAGAGTAGTCCAAGAAGCCTTAGAAAATGCTTCGATTGGTCGTACAACTATCCTTATTGCCCACCGTCTCTCTACCATTCGTAACGCTGATGTTATCTCTGTAGTCCAGAGCGGCCATGTTGTTGAGACGGGATCACACGATGAGCTAATGGAAAACTCAGATGGTCAATATGCTTCGCTAGTCCGCTTACAACAGATTGAAAAAGAAGACTCAAATGTGAGCATGAGCGTCAATGTGCAAATAGGTCCAATCTCGGATCCTAGCAAAGATTTGAGAAGTGCTTCAAGAGTCTCCACTCTTAGCCGGTCAAACTCTGCTAACTCTGTTACAGGTTCAAGCATTGTGAAGAATCTTTCTGAAGATAATAAGCCGCCTCTACCTTCGTTTAAGAGGCTGTTGGCAATGAATCTACCGGAATGGAAACAGGCGTTGTACGGTTGCATAAGCGCAGCCTTGTTTGGTGCCATACAGCCGGCGTACGCGTATTCTTTAGGGTCGATGGTATCGGTTTATTTTTTGACGAGCCACGACGAGATCAAGGAGAAAACGAGGATCTACGCGCTATCTTTCGTCGGCCTAGCCGTGCTTTCTTTCCTGATCAATATCAGCCAACATTACAATTTCGCGTACATGGGAGAATATTTGACCAAGCGTATCCGAGAACGGATGCTCTCTAAGGTGCTAACCTTTGAAGTCGGCTGGTTCGATCGAGATGAGAACTCGAGCGGTGCCATTTGCTCTAGACTCGCAAAAGATGCTAATGTGGTTAGTACATGAATCTTAAGATTATAACTTTTTTATCGCTTAACGTTTCTTGATGTTTCTAGTATTTTGTTTTATGATATAGGTGAGATCGTTGGTAGGTGATCGGATGGCATTATTGGTACAGACCATATCGGCTGTAACCATAGCTTGCACGATGGGTTTGGTCATCGCTTGGAGGTTAGCCCTTGTGATGATCGCAGTGCAGCCGCTGATTATTGTTTGCTTCTACACTCGCCGGGTCCTGCTCAAGAACTTGTCGAAGAAGGCAATCAAGGCTCAGGACGAGAGTAGCAAACTAGCCGCGGAGGCTGTTTCAAACGTCCGAACCATCACGGCCTTTTCGTCACAAGAACGCATCATGAAAATGCTCGAAAAGGCTCAAGAAAACCCGCGGAGAGAGAGCATCCGCCAGTCGTGGTTCGCAGGGATCGGGCTCGCCATGTCGCAGAGCCTCACGTCGTGCACGTGGGCTTTGGATTTCTGGTACGGTGGTAGGTTGATCGATGGTGGTTACATCACGGCTAAAGCTCTGTTCGAGACGTTTATGATCTTGGTTAGTACCGGTCGGGTCATTGCCGATGCTGGAAGCATGACCACGGATCTAGCCAAAGGCTCGGACGCGGTCGGGTCGGTTTTCGCTGTGTTGGACCGGTACACGTCGATTGACCCGGAGGATCCAGATGGATATGAGTCGGAAATAATAATGGGTCGGGTCGAGTTTCTCGATGTGGACTTCTCGTACCCAACTAGACCGGATGTGATGATATTCAGAGATTTCTCGATCGAGATCGACGCCGCGAAGTCGACGGCGATTGTGGGTCCAAGCGGGTCGGGTAAATCCACGGTAATCGGGTTGATCGAACGGTTTTACGACCCGGTGAAAGGCGTTGTGAGAATCGACGGTCGCGATTTAAGATCGTACAATCTGAGATCGCTTCGCCAACACATAGCTTTGGTTAGCCAAGAGCCAACGTTATTCGCGGGAACGATCCGAGAGAACATCATATACGGAAGAGCGTCTGATGAAATCGACGAATCAGAGATCATCGAGGCGGCGAGAGCGGCGAACGCTCACGATTTCATCACATCGCTAACGGACGGCTACGATACATACTGCGGAGACAGAGGAGTGCAATTATCCGGTGGTCAGAAACAGAGGATCGCGATCGCTCGAGCGGTTCTGAAGAACCCGTCGGTGTTGCTCCTGGACGAAGCGACGAGCGCTTTGGACAGCCAATCGGAGCGCGTGGTGCAGGACGCGTTCGAGCGCGTGATGGTCGGGAGGACGAGCGTTGTGATCGCACATAGGCTGAGCACGATCCAGAGCTGCGACGCAATCGCTGTCCTAGACAAAGGGAAACTCGTTGAACGTGGGACCCATTCATCCTTGTTGGCAAAGGGACCCACAGGTGTTTACTTCTCATTGGTCAGTCTCCAGAGAACTTGTTAAATAAAATGCTTTGAAGACAACTAAATTCTTGAAGCTCTTTTTTTTGTAAGAACGAAAAGGGTCATCAAAGAGACGATCCATCTTTCTAATGAAACTGACCATGTTATATAGAACGCCATTTATATATTATTTGTAACCAACTATATATCCAAAAACTCTTGTGCTACAAAATTACAAACACTAGTCTATGTTTTCACTTTTGCTTGATTAGCTTGCATAATAACATTTAAGAGAACTGCTACAGATAGTGTAACTTTTATCAACTAATCACCACCACCGACTTGACGTTTCCATGAGTCTTCCACAATGAGTTCATCGACTCCCCATTCTTCAAAGCTGATTATGAGGACACACACCAAAAAAAAAGCCGAAGCAAACAAGTGAAGTGATAACAAAAAGAAAAGAGAAAATGGAAATGTTTCAACGCCAAATGAAATAAACAATCACCTCCCGTCGGGTAAGTAACGCCTGATTGTGAAAGGTATCTTACGCTGTCGAAGCTCCTTCATTGCGATCTGAGATGAACGAGTGCACGAGTGCCGAGTATCCTAGCGCGTTCATACTTGGTCATGAACCTTGATGTTTGACGTGGACGTTGTACAGCTTCCTGCTCCATCTTTTCCTCTGTTTCAAGGGGTTCACCAGTGACATCATCATTGTCCTTAATCTCAGCATCATCCTCTACTCCTTCCTAATCAGAAAACTGCAAGTGATATAAGCAATATCAATGTCCATTTCTTGTAAAGAAGGTATAACCGCTTACTTCAATCTCCGGCTCTGCTGGCTCGTCCTCGTACCTACAGGACAATAGATTGGGCTTCTTAAGCATATGAAAAGAAACAGTCCCGGACAAAGAAAGAGCATTTGAACATAACTTAAACCAAACTCCAATTTTACTCCAATGTTACACTCGAGAAATTCAAGTGTTGTGAAGTTACAAGAGATGGGAAAACATGAGTTCAAGTAAAAAAAATGTGTCATGAAATTGCAGTTAGTATAATGTATATACAATCAAACTGTATGGTTTATCTTTGCAAGTAACATAGTTGGACAATGTGAATGATTTATAGATGAAAGATTAGTCTTTGCACCATGAATCGATGCAATAGCATAGTCAACAGAAAGATTAAAAAAAATGGTCTCTTTCTCCGGAAAATCAGAAAAGTAGGGTTTATATATTCTTCTCTTCGAAATCAAAGGGAATCAATAGCTTTTTCTGGACAAATTAATGAAAATTTTGACAACCGAAACACAATTGCAGCAAACGTAGCTCATGTATTACATATTGAAAACTTCAATTTAGATATCAAACAGAACGCTCTCAAACAGACAGAATCATCGGAGAGATAGAAAGAGAGAGTACCCCAAATCGTCGACATCTTGGTAATCTTCGTCCGCCATGGATTTGAGAATTCTGTAATTCTACTGTCACTCGTAAAACCCTTAAATGTCGTCGCAGAGGGCGCTTTAGAGAGAAATTGAGGATTAATATCTTCTCGGTTTACTTCCCAAATATATTTCGGTTTACTTAAACCGCTGAGTTGGAAGATCTGGTCGAACTCTTAAAAATTACTACAGTTTTTCATATAATTTTTTTTTTTTTGGGAAACAGTTTTTATAAATTTTTTTGGAGTCAACATTTATACTTTAAAATAACTTCCGTTCTTAGAGAAAATGTCTATTTTGTTTTCTTTTCCTAGCTATGCCAACGTTCTTATAGAAGAAGTCGTCTTTTTAGTCTACTAGCACGACCTATAAAATTCATTTGGATATAACTTTAATAATCGATTGTCGGTTTGATATTATTGAAAATTTCATGGTAAACCAAATTTTTATATTAAAAGAAATTTAATTCCCTTCCGATATATTTATAACTGAATTCAAGAAATTTTTTATTTTGTTAAAACGAATTCAAGAATTGAAATGTCTTCTTCTTTGTCCAACAACAAAAGAAACATCTTCTTCTCTTCTCGGGAAGCTGAGCTTAGTTCCTTTTGCATAAATTATAAAGAAAAATTTCTTGAATTCAGTTATAAAGAAAAGAAAAGATACTAGCTACGAGTGAATGAGTATGCATATTCGAAATCACAATACATACAATAACAAATGTTTTCTTATCGAGATAATTAATAATATAGTTTTCACCAGCTTTGATACTATTGAAAGCAACTCGTAGCAGACGTACCAAAAGATTATTGTTATTGAGTTTTCATCTAATTTCTAAATAAGAAGTCGCTAGAATTGGTAATGTTAGGAAGTTTTGTAATTAGGTAAACATAATTCCAAAGTGATGTATACTCATGACAGAGAATAATGATATTGCCAGCCCACAGTCGCACATACAGCTGTATTCAAACATAACACTATATTTATTTATTTTTTATAAAATTGTGAACTTTATTTGTAAATCAATTTTATAAGAAAGCAGCTGCATGATTAACATAACACCGATAATAAAAACAAGTGAAAAGGGTAATGGCTGCTTTTCGGTAAACACAAAATAATGGCATAGATCAAGATGTAGGAGTTAACAACTCTATACTATAGTAGTATAGAATAATTGATACTCAAAATGGTAAAATTCCGGAGACGAAGCGATGTTTCATTATAGCTCTTAATTATAGGAACTGTTTAAACTTTTAATAGAACAAAAATATTGGAAAAACGTATGTGACCTTTCGGAGACTTAACTCTGATGTCAATATCAGTATTATCTATTCTTATTCGACAAAAGCGAGGGTGACTTGCGTTCTACAATAATGTGAGCCAAGTGCACGATGATACTCGGTATGTACATCTATCAAGATAGTACGGATGTGATCATCACCTTGAGGTCCTTCACTTATCGAACACACTTGTTTTGATAACGTGTTTTAGAGATCTTAGCCACGCCTAAACTAAGCCAATGTGTTAAATTTAAAAGGCCTCCAAAAAGAAACTAATGTGTTAGTTTTAGAACTGATGAATACTCCATAACAATAACATAAGATATGTGTATTTAGTCACAGAAATTTCCAACGCATATATTTGTTTGGCATGATGCTACAATTAGTATATCATTGTTAGTATCAGAGAAAAGTAATAATAAAAGTTCTACTTAAGGAAACAACAAATTCTAGTCATGGGAAATGGTGAAAACCTGCAAATGAAATCCATCTAAACGAGGTATATTCACATGCTTGCTTACAGTAAAATACAAGCATTTAAATTAATACAAAGAGCATTGTATCCAATGAATGTGAGCTGACCATTTAAATATATTATTGTCTTTTGGGCGTCAGTCAATAGTTATATAGTATTATAAAAAAGGTTTTATATATATTTGAAATAAGTAGAAAAGCACATGCATGGACCCATGTGTTCATTGGACCATTATCAACCCATATTCTAGATTGCTGGATTCCTACAGCCTTACATGCTTTCCTTTTATATGTAACATTTATGCCTATGCGTGTAATGTCTACATTTACATGCGTATTCATTTAATTAGTTATTAGTTAATCTTTGATGTTTAATAAAAAAGTTATGTCATTTATGTCAATATTGACTAAGGTTGCGGAAGTTTACGGAAGCGGGCGATTGCGGTTAACAGCGTTATTAAGCGGATTGTATGATTGGCACCGCGGTTAGAAACAGGTGTGTTTGCGAGATATTTATGACTGATTAGCTTGCGGGTGTAGTAGCGGTTAAACAATAAATTAATAATATAAACATATTTTATAATTATAAAATATATTAAAAACCATATTATTATAAAAAACTATAAAATTATTTATTAAACATAATTAATTATAAAAATTATACTTTTATTTATCAATTTTTTAGTTTGGATGAAAGTTATGATTTTAATAGAGAAATTATTTTTTTTTTGTATGGAGAAGTTAGATGAAAAGAATTTTAGTTGTTATATATACATTAGTGATGAAGAGAAAATTTATCAAAATAATTAGAGTTTATAGAACTTATACATATAAAATTATAAAAGATTGTTAATGAATAGTAGTTAAAAAATGTCAAATTTATTTATTTATTTGTAATTATAATATTCAAATTTTATTTTTTAAAAAGTTTCTTATAGATATATCTTAATTTTAAATAAATTTTGAGTTTTTTTAACTTTTAATTTTTTTAATTATCTACCCGCAATCGCCCGCAACCGCAAATGCTAGCTGCAAGGAGCTTTTGATTTTGAGCGATAGAAAGCAGTTCGAAGCGGTAGAAAGCGTTTTGTGTGATTGTTGCCAAACGCCAACAACCACTATCACCCGCAAAAACTGCATTTACGAATGCTAGCGGGATAACCAATCAAACCCTAAGATGGGGTCGTTAATCCTCAATCAATATTTATAGCTGTAAACCAAAAGTAGTTATACGCTGTACTTAAGGTTAAAATTTCTGAACACTCAATAATTAAATTCAAATCCAAGATTATATAAATGGTATTAATAAAAAATATCTGTTGCTAAAATATTAGAACAGCTACATGCACCTTGCCAATAAATATGTCGATATTGTGTGAATATGTAAATTGGTAATAAAATTAAGGGATTTACGTATCGATCTTTAATGTTTTCTTGGTCATATATATATCCTTAATGTTTGCAACCACATACAATGAACAAATATTCACGAATACTTCTTTTTTTGCCGTGTTTCAAATTGAATGTTCTCAATATAAACTCGAGTTTAAATCTTTAGCAAACAAAATAAAAATAACTCGAGCTAATTACTTGGTATTTTTTCCCTTTCAAATTAATTGTTCTAGAAAGAAAAAAAGAAAAAATCTACAAAAAGAACATTGACAGTGACAGTCAGAAACGAGTTTCAAACAAACGTAATTTGACCGTGTTTTTTTTTTTTTGTTGACAAAGATTGACCGCGTTTCTTTTCTTTACAAAACCGCGTTTCATTCCTCCTTGTCTTCGTCTTCTTCTTTGACCTCTCTCTCTCTCTCTCTCTCTCTCTCTCCATAAATTTCAGAAACCCAAAATCCAAAACCTTAAAAGATCCCTTCTAGAGATCTTAGCCAGTCTTCAAACCGATCCGTTCTCTCTGATGATGTCTGGTTCTAGATTAGTCTCTAGACTAATAATCTTCGTGATATTCTCTACAGCTTTCTTCACCGCCGGATCGATTCGATTGTTCGCAGGCGAAAGATCATCATTCGACGACGCATCTTCAGATTTCATGGAGGCTCCAGCATACCAAAACGGACCCGAATGCTCTGTTTTAGCCCAAAACAGACTCTTGTTAGCTTGTGATCCTTCAGCTGTTCATATAGCTATGACCCTTGACCCAGCTTACTTGCGCGGCACGGTTTCTGCAGTCCACTCCATTCTCAAACACACCTCTTGCCCTCAAAACATCTTCTTCCACTTCATTGCTTCTGGTTCGAGCCACGGTTTGCTTTCGAAGACCCTCTCCTCTGTTTTCCCTTCTCTGAGTTTCAAAGTCTACACCTTTGACGAAACCATCGTGAAGAACCTAATCTCTTCGTCTATACGACAAGCTCTCGATAGTCCCTTGAACTACGCGAGAAGCTACTTGTCCGAGATTCTTTCGTCGTGTGTTCAACGAGTGATTTATCTCGACTCAGATGTGATCGTGGTCGACGACATCCAGAAACTGTGGAAGATTTCTCTATCCGGGTCAAGAACAATCGGCGCGCCAGAGTATTGCCACGCCAATCTCACCAAATACTTCTCAGAACGTTTCTGGTCAGATCGAAAACTCTCGAGAGTCTTCGATTCCAAAACGCCTTGTTATTTCAACACAGGAGTGATGGTGATCGATCTGGAGAGGTGGAGAGAAGGGGATTACACGAGAAAGATCGAAGATTGGATGAAGATTCAGAAAGAAGAGAGGATTTACGAGTTGGGCTCGTTGCCGCCTTTTCTTCTGGTGTTTTCGGGCGAGATCGAAGCCATCGATCACCAATGGAACCAGCACGGTCTAGGTGGAGACAACGTCGTGAGTAGTTGCAGATCGTTGCATCCCGGTCCGGTGAGTTTGATACATTGGAGTGGGAAAGGGAAGCCATGGGTAAGGCTTGATGATGGCAAGCCTTGTCCAGTTGATTATCTATGGGCTCCTTATGATCTTCACAAGTCACAGAGACAGTATCTTCAATACAACCAAGAGTTAGAAATTCTTTGATTCATTCAATTCTTTTTTTCCTACATAATCTCATGGATTCTATTTATTTTTTTGTTAGTCAGAATTTTTGTTTTTTTATGTACATAAAACGGAAATACATTGAGGATTTACGCCTTCCATTGCTCTATAACTGCTTGATTTTGTTTAATACGTCTCTGTTTAAATGTGCCTATTCTTTTGTCGGATCTTTGTGGAATTACCAAACAATTATTTTGCTCAACTTTTTGCACCTACCATTATACTTCCTCCGTTTCAAAATAAGTGTCATTTTGACACTTTTCACACATATTAAGAAAAGAGGTTAAAGTTCTTTTACACACTCAAACTGTTTAGATAATTACACTTTTTTATTTTAATTTTTAATATCTGATCAATTTAAGTTGAGGTTAAAAAAGGAATGTTTTGTTAAAAATTGTATTAAAATCCGATAATAACACTTTTTTTTTACAAGAAAAAAGTGTGAAAATGACACTTATTTTGAAACGGAGGGAGTATTTGCTAACCCTAAGTGCAATAGAGGTAAGTTTAAGCTACATCAATTGACTTAGATTTGCTAATCCTTAACCTTGTTTCAATAAGAAGCAGCTCAAATTCTTTCTTCCCTCCCTATTTACTAAATCATTAACCTTGTTTCAAAACAAGCCCAAATCATTAAACCCATGTTCAGGCCCACTAAATGCGAAGCCCATTGCTTAGTCAAGACTCAAGAAACTAATCCTAGAACTAAGTCCATTTTAAGAAAAATATATCAATAATTAATAGAAGAGTAAAACCTTAATCCAATTACACAAAAAAAAAAAGAAACCCTAATCCCATTGAAACAGAGAAAATGGATCTCTTCACAGAGGATCAATGGGCGATTATGCTAGCAAGATTACCACCAATCGAATTGATTAAGAAACCCCCAAAAAAGGAAATGAATTTTCTTCCAGAGGATCTGTGTGCGATGATACTAGCGAGATTACCACTAAAGAGCATCATCACCTCCAAATTGGTTTGCAAGCAATGGAAATCACTCGTCGAGTCTCCGTTTTTCCGCGATATTTTCCTCTCTGCACCGAAACTCGCATTCTTCTTCGTGGTCGTTCATGTGCAGAGGCTGTGAGACAGAAACAATGGCTCACTACGGATCAGACAATTGGTGTCTTACACGTTCTCTCGGTTCTTACATCTCTTCTTTCCTAGCCGAAAAGTTCGAGAACCGGCAAGGTAGAGTCGTGGCTTACACGGATGTTGGATTGGTTTTGTTTCATGTCGTGGCGAATCAATCTTTCTTCGTGGCTAATCCTGTTACAAGGCAATGCGCAGAGATCCTTCATCATGGTTTTCTAGAGGAACGTTTCTGGAGCTTGGGAATCGCGACAAGAACCGAGGACGGCGTCGTTTTGGGCTACAAAGTTGTACTCTTAAAAGCCAACTTTAGTAGTTTCTTGATATATTCATCTGAGACCGGCTCTTGGAGTCTCGAAGCTGTTCGTTTTCCTTTCACTTTCATCTCTCAGGAGTTTAACAATCCCGTTAGCTTGAACGGGAAGCTTCACTGGCTCGCTCACAATCTCGAGTATAAAGATTTTGTCGTATCCATCGATTTCTACGCTACGAGTTCTGATCGATGCCGTGTTACGCCTTTCCCTGATTTAGAAAAAACTCCAAAGTTCAGAAGAGCTTGCACAACCTGTCAAGGATTTCTCATGTATATGAACATAGTCTCTGTAAGTCTAGTGGATAAGTTGTGTGTATGGAGGCTAAAGAGCGAAGGATGGCAACTAGTATCCGAAATCTCCACGGCTTTTATGGAGGCCGGTTTTGCTCATACTCCGTTGGGAATAAACCCTTTTGATGATAAGACAGTGTACTTTTGGAGGGGGAACCGAATGCGCCAATGTCTGTTATCTATTAACTTACACAATGGCAAGTTTGTGCTCCACAGAGAGTTGGAACGTAGCAGCGACGATCGGGTTCTGAGTACCGTTGATGGCCCGAGAGATATAGAATACATCTTAGAATCACACTTTTCCACGTTCGTTCTCCCACAGTGGCTGCATCCATTCCCGTACACACGGTGAGAAGAGTTTAGATCTAATATTTGGAGGACCTTTGACTTGTTTCTTCTTTGTTTTGTTGCTTATTACCGTGTGTTACTTATGCAAGAAGAATAAGTTTTAGGATGGTGTTTAGTTTATTTTCAAATGTTTTCCGTTGGTTTAAATTAGAGAGAAGAGAGGAAGAAAATGGTTATGGTGTTTTGTAAGTTTAATTGCTTGATGATGAAGGAAGCCAATTTTGCACCATACTTTTCCATGTTTGTTACCGCGTTGGATGTATCGGGTCCTTTCCTCGCCGTCAGGAGCACGGTGAGAGGACTTCACTTGCTTCTTGTTATTTTTCTAATTAGTTTTTGCTTCTTATCTAAGAGGAACGAGGAACAAGTAGTAGGATGGTGTTTGGTCTATTTTGAGTATTTTGGTCTAATTAAGAGGGGGGGGGGGGGGGGGAATATCGTTGTGGCATTTAGATATTTGAAATTTTGATTGCTTGATGATTGTTAACGATACAATATACCAATAGCCAGTACGAGATAATAACAAAGTGAAATAAGCAGAAGAGAACATAGTAAAAACAAAAACAGAGGAAAACAGAGTGAGCATAATGTAGTAGGGTCCCTATCCCGCCATGCTGAGAAGAGTTTATAGTTATTCCTAGGGACTACTACTTCACTTGCTTCTTACTTTTGTTTTTGCCTAATTACTGTTAATTTTGTTTTTGCCTAATTACTGTTAATTTCTTTACACTGTACTAGCTTGGTATATATCTATGAATCATACAATGCTTATCACTAAATTCATCTGAAGATATTATCTTTTCTCCTAATCCATGAACTTCAATGCTCTCTTCCTTTGTACCGAAAGCGAATACTACATAATCAGATACAATCAACATATCTGACAGGTAAAGTACAAAAGAAAACTACATAAACAGAGTGAAAAGCAGAGAAAAACAGAGTACATAACAGAGAAGAACTCATGCAACCGAAGAACATAATGTAGTGTGTACTACTGTTTATTTTAGCGGAAAACTTTGTTAACATACGCATAGCATCCGCGGTTGATCATATAAATTTCCTCTTGCAGGCAAAACCTAACTTGGAAAGTATTTTGTTTTAGAGAAATATTCAAATTCCACTTCAATCTTCAATGTATCATTCACGAGAAGACCTTTAGAAGTATCCTTAAGATCAGAGAAGGGAACAAACTTCTGGAATCCCCAACTGTTTGCTCGATCCGACCAGCTTTCAACTGTCAATAAGATTAGGAACAAATAGAAGTTAAGTTCCAAATGTGTTGAGTGTTGACCCAAAAAAAAGTTTATGTTTTCAATACAATGTACCTTGCTTCTCAACATGTTTAGAATCTTTCTGGTTTAGGATCCGTAGCTTAGCTCTTAGATAAATCTTGTCGTAGTACTCAACACCAGCCGCAACGACATATAGCGACAAAGAGTTACCTTGTCCTTCTCCATCGCCGCCTGGATACACTTTCAAAGCCCTGAGAGTTGCATATACAACTCGTCAATGGTTAAAATATTGTTGAAATAAATATATGACTCAAACCACTTATGAGGAGCTCACCAGCTTCTTCCTCCGATGGTGAAGTCATCCGATACATAGAACTGTTTCTCTAGTGAAGAGAATCTTGGGATTGCCCATGTGTAAAAGCGGTTATGCAAATTCTCAGTGAAGGAGAACACTTCCCATTTGTTAAAAGTTTCAGTGACCAAAACGTCAACACCGAACAAAATCTGGCCGTTGTCGAAAAGGTAACCATTACCGGGATTGGCGATCTCGTCGTAGGATTTGGTTCGAGGTTGTCCCCAATACGGTTTGAACAGGAAAAAGCGTTTCGCGTCCGTCTCTGTGGACAAAACATATGCGTTTGAGATTGTGTAAAACCATTAAGATTTCGATTGTTTTAAATGCAAATTCTTGTGTTTGAAGTTATGTAAACATGCATTAAGGTCGCAGTTGTTTTTATTGTAAACGCAAATTTGCGGTTGCGTAACTTGCGTTTAAATATGTAAAATTATTAGATTAAATATTCCCTTTTAAAGATAACACATATTTTATCAAACAACCGAGCCCTAGATAACGTGCGTACGGATATACCTTGATATGTCAAGTACTTGTCCTCTTTCCGGTTATAAATGAAGAATTTGACTTCTGCGTAAACTTCTTTAGGAGAGTTAAGGAGTGTTGAGTTATCTATTTGGACGTAAAGCGAAACCTGTCCATCACCGTCCTCGTTCTTGTTTCCTTTAGGATACACAATAAGTGTCCTGTTTCCAGATGAAAAAGGCGTTTGAACCAATGTGTCTTTGTAACTTGTAATACAAGCAAACGACAAAACTGTAAAAAAAACAAGACTTACCAGTTGTATCCACCGGATGCAAAAGGGCGGGATTCGTACATCACGGTGTTCGGAGAAGTGGCGAGTTTTGTGAAAGATGCGATTTTGAGGCAGTAAGTAGACGGTGGACGTTCTCTCCAGTATTCTCTCCTGTCAGAGAGCTTATCGGAGGAGGAGGTTGGGCTATCGATAACGGTGATGGAAGAAGTTTTTGAAAGTTGTGTTGTTCCGAGTTTCGTGAATTGGAATACAAAAATGCAACAAAAGAAGCAAACCAAGCATATTGCTCCATAGTTTGTCTTCCTCTTCTCCTCTTGAAACATGTTTGGTTAAGTGGATATTCAATATGGCTAAGTGACGGTTCTAATTTATAGATTGGAATGAGTGATGGAGTTAGTTGGACACCATATATACACAAAAAGGTGAGTTAGGTATAAATATTTTTTTGACTTTTTGTGGAGAAGAAATGTACGTAGTGTGAATTTTAATTCGATCAAGAATGAGTTTTATGCACATGGTTTTTAATATATATACACAAAAAGGTGAGTTAGGTATAAATATTTTTTTGACTTTTTGTGGAGAAGAAATGTACGTAGTGTGAATTTTAATTCGATCAAGAATGAGTTTTATGCTCATGGTTTTTAATATATATACACAAAAAGGTGAGTTAGGTATAAATATTTTTTTGACTTTTTGTGGATAAGAAATGTACGTAGTGTGAATTTTAATTCGATCAAGACTGAGTTTTATTGTAACGACCCGGATCTGCCCATTTGAATAAGTTTAAATGGATTGATTTGGCTACTTATGTTATCAAAGTGCACTTACTTTTTCCGGTCACTTACCCTAAGAGAACTTCATAGTTAAGCGTGCTTATGCTGGAGTAGAACTAGGATGGGTGACCTTCCGGGAAGTCTTCTGCGGAACCGTGTGAGTGAGGCCAAAACACGGAAAAATGTCATGTGGTGATTGCAGGAACAAGTAAATCAGTCGGTCGGGCCACCGAGAAAAATAACGCACCGACCGTCGGACAGGAGCGGGGCCTACGAGCCCGACGGAGGGATGGGTGACTCGCTGGTAGGGGCGGTCGGGGTGTTACAAGTGGTATCAGAGCCAAGAGAAGTCAAAATGGTTCTGTCCCATGAGACTGTCTTGGGGTTTGGGGGTTATGGTTCACACTGGCGGGATGAGAATTCGAGGACGAATTCCCGTTAAGTGGGGGAGAATTGTAACGATCCGGGTCTGGCCCATTTGAATAAGTTTAAATGGATTGATTTGGCTACCTATGTCATCAAAGTGCACTTACTTTTTCCGGTCACTTACTCCAAGAGAACTCCAGAGTTAAGCGTGCTTATGCTGGAGTAGGACTAGGATGGGTGACCTTCCGGGAAGTTCTCTGCGGAACCGTGTGAGTGAGGCCAAAACACGAGAAAAGGTCACGGGGTGATTGCAGGGACAAGTAAATCAGTCGGTCGAGCCACCGAAAAAAATAACGCACCGACCGTCGGACAGAGCGGAACCCACGAACCCGACGGAAAGATGAATAACTCGCTGGTAGGGACGGTCGGGGTGTTACATTTATGCACATAGTTTTTTGTGTTCGAGAAAAAGTGACATTTTAAATTAAAAAATAACCAAAGAGATCTCAGCTGAAGATAATAAGACTAATTTTAAATTAACCCGTAAAACGTCAGATTTTGTTTTTTAATAGAACGTCAAATTTTTCACTATTTAAATATTGGAATTGCAGTGAAAAGACTCGAATTATTATCTCCTAATTTTAAAGCAAAAATCAACTACTGGAGGACCACGATACATTATTATATAGGGATTGCGACCAGGAAAAAAAAAAAAGGTTTCTCGAATTATCGACCATATGCTTTCCACCATTTGATCAGGGCCATGCACGTGTATAAGAATAGGTCTGGACATAAAAATCAGATCCGAAGAACCAAATCGATATGAACTGAAATTTTAGGTACCGAACCCGAATCGAACCGGTGTAAATATCCGAATAGGAGCCACATGTCACCGATGTCGAATCCGAACCGAACCGAAAACCAAACAGGTACTCGAAATATCCGAAATATAATTATATACAAAAAAATATTAGTTATATTTAGATTTGTAATAATAAAAATATAAAATATTATAATTATAAACTGAATATATCAATTATGTTTATAGATTTTCATATATTTATATATTTTTCAGTTATTTTGGATAAATTGGGTATTTTCGGATACCAATTTTAGTTATTTTAGGTATTAATTCGGATACATTTCAGATTTTTTGGTTTATTTGGTTATAAATACCCGAAAATATCCGAACCGAATTAAAATTATGGTTACTTTTTGGTTTAAAAATCCTAACCAATCCATAACCGATTAGTTTTCGGGTAAAATTCGGTTCCTCAACCTCGATACAGAACCGATCTGGACCCGACATGAACCGAACCAAACCTGATCCGAAAATTAAAAATACCCGAATAGAACTTATAGCCTAAAAGCGAAATAACCAAAACCCGAATAGATTCGATCTGAACCCGAACGGGTATCCGAATGCCCAGCCTAAGAATATGCGTTTTTCAGTTAAAAAATTTCGCTAAATCCGGCACAAACAATTACCGAATACCGAGTTTTGAAATATGCGTTTTTCAGTTAAAAAATTTCGCTAAATCCGGCACAAACAATTACCGAATACCGAGTTTTGAAATTGAATCGTAACCAAGATCCACGTAAGGCTGGTTTCTCGATTTCCGGTTTGTAAATTTACCGATTCGTCAGAGTCTCTATCTCAGTTAGAGGCTTACGAAGTTGAACTCTGTGGCTAGCGTTCGTTTCTTTCTGGGTTGATGATTCATCATATTTACAAGTTTACTAACGAGTGAACACAACAAATATATCTGCAATTCGACCTGAAACCAAATTCAAGAAAACAAAAAAAAAGGAGAAAGCTGTGTGTTGTAGATTGCGAAATCCCGAGAAAAAAAACGCAGAACCCTCGTTTTTGGTTTTGTTTCTTGACGACCAAAACTCGATGATGAATCTTCAAACCGTTTCTAGTAGCTTCGGTTGCGCTTCTTGCGTTTCACTTCCCTCTAACAGAACCTCATTCCGACGCAGCTCTATCATCCGAGCGAAATGTAAATTTCTATCCTCTTCTTATTCTTCTTCTTCTTCTTTTTGGGTCGTGCTGGGTTTTTTCCTCGGATATAACTTTTATAATTTAGCGAAAATGATGATTTTGGGGGATTTCATCCTATTTGCAGCGGAACCCTCGGAGAAATCTATTGAGATCATGAGGAAATTCTCCGAGCAGTACGCTCGTAGGTCAGGAACTTCCTTCTGTGTTGATAAAGGAGTTACATCTGTTGTGATCAAGGTACAAAACTCTTTACATTTGACCAAAATTATTATAAACTGTTTGGTTTGGTGGAATCTTGATGATGAAATTGAGTTGTGTTGAAATTATTACAAATAAGAAGAACTGGTTTGTTTTTGACAGGGATTGGCTGAGCATAAAGATTCATATGGTGCACCACTTTGCCCTTGCAGGTGAAATTCAGATTTTCTTAAAGAGCATTTGGATTCTTGTATATGAAAAAAAAGTCTCATTTTTTTTTTTTTTCGTTTTTTTGCCAGACACTATGATGATAAAGCTGCTGAGGTTGGACAAGGTTTTTGGAACTGCCCTTGTGTTCCAATGAGAGAAAGGTAGAAAAAACTTGAAACTACACGAGTCAAAATGTTCTGTTATAAAGAGGAAGAAAACTAAGCTTATCTTCTTCTGGTGATTTGGAGAATCAAAATTCATATTGATCGGTTAGAGAATCTGTGCCATTTTGCTTAACTAGAGGAAGATGATGTCTTTGGGATGGTAGAAAATGGATAAAACCTGTAAACGCAAACGACTAATATTAGATAAAGCTTGTGTATTTTCACCCCTGTAACTAAAATTTTGTCGATTTTTGTTCTATGAGAAAGGAGTGCCATTGTATGCTTTTCTTAACTCCGGACAACGATTTCACTGGCAAGGATCAGGTAAAAAGCCTCAAAGAAACATACATATCTTGTGTTATACTAAACATAGCATTAATCATCTGATGACTTTGTGTCTTGCAGACTATTACATCAGAAGAAATAAAGGAAACCACAGCTAATATGTGAGAGAGAGAGAGAGAGAGAGAGAGAGAGTTTACGTCAAATTGAGAGATAGACGCATAGAATCGCTTTGTATATTGTTGTAATATATACATCGGTATCTTCTTCCTTCTTTTAAGCAATACTATTAGACATTTAAAATGCTCATGGAAACAATGGAGAACATATGAGAAACTTGGAGAGGATTTGGTTGAAGCAAACTGTTACAAGGAAAGAAGAGAGAAGAAGAAACTTAAAAGGATCTAACTGATGGAGAACTTGATGAAATAGGAGTTGCTTTTCCACATCCTTTCTCGTTTCTCGAACGCAAAGCTTCCATAAACTTCTCATTCCATCTCGAGCTTGTTCCTGAGTTAGTAGTAATCGTCTTCTTCTTACAGACATGATCTGCCGGAAACCGGTGTTTCAGACAGAACTTAAACCCGCAATCTTTGCAAGTAAGGTTGTTCGCGAAAGTCAGAATCTCTCTGCAACGCTTCACAGGACAAATTGGTTTCTTCTTCTTCTTCGGGTCACAATCTCCGGATCTTTCGTGTTTCTCAAGCAGAGATTTTATTCCTTCTTCGTCGAAACCAGTTGTTTCGATCGCTGTAGAACATGTTTCGCAGATGGAAACCGTTCTGCTTCCGTGATCGGATTTTGGACAATCGTGAGACTTGTATGATCTATGCTCCAAACAAAACACCTGCACACAAGATAAATTTTCAATTAAGAAAGCATTCAACTGAGGAATTCTTCTTCCAGATTAAAAATAACAAAAAGCTGAGATTTTTCCGTGAAAAGTTTACCAATTTGCAGCCATCACAAGTAAAAGGGAGAAAATCGAGGAGTTTGCAATCAGGGTTTTGACAATGCTCTCCGAGATCAGGAAACGCCTCAGTTCCTCCTCCTACCATAGCTTCTTCTTCTTCTTCCTCTCTTTGGATTTGGTTTTTGTTCTTGATTGTGTAAACGGTACGAATGTATAGAGAGAATATATAGGGGAGGTGGCTGACTTGGAGGCAAAGCCAGCATCCACCAAGTTGGTTTCTTCCTCTGTTTGACATTTCTCGTTTTTTTATTTTCCTTTATTATATTAGACGAAACGCGGTTTAGATGTTTCTAGGCCCATTTTGGGTCCTATATTTATTTGAATCCTTAAAATGAAAAAAACTAATATTACATTTTCCTTAATTTATTCTACATTTTGGTAAATAAATTCTCTTATTTTTAGCCAAATAAATGTTATGGTATAAATAATTAATAGCTAAAAAAAAATAGATCAAACCAATTTCTTTTACTATCTAAAATAAAATAAAAAAATTGCAAGATGTAATTGTTAGGAATTAAAAATGTTGGTTGAAATACTTTACGAAACATCTCCGTATTGAAAAAAGTGGTTGAAGTACTTCCCCAAACATCTCCTACGCGACCAACCTCAAGGACCAAGGTAATGGGATTTGGTATTTTGGAGAGAAAAAAAAAAGGCCACATTTAATTCATAATGCAAGACTTATGAATCGTAAGGTAACTAGTTAGTATAAATTATGTTTTCAAAAATTAGACTCTCTATCCGCTCCATTGTCCATTTAATTCATACATCATTAGGTGTAAGCTAACATGAGAGTACTGTGGGAAGAAGGTACTGTAAACACAAGAAGACAAATCATGTTTAAGCATTTTCAGCTAGAGTTTAAGAAAATATGCATAGAGCGTTTGACATGATGGATATTGTCTGTCTCTCGTATTGTCGTCTCCGATAATGATATAGTTGTTCTGCTTTAATATATGGGTCCCTTAATATATAAGAAAAGTTGAAAACACACTTCATAAACAAAAAGAAGGAAAGTGTTGAAGTTCAGGCTATTCGTAACTGATCATAGGTTGCAAGAAATTGAAATGCAACACCAAAAATTACAAACTTACTCAGAACCCAATGTTTCATCATGAACACATTTTATATGAGGCGAATCCTCCATTATCAATCAGATGATCATCACATATATTCTTCCTTCATACCTCTATCTCAAAGAGACAAGATTAGTTACCAAACCGCCACTAATGATCCAACAAACTCAAAACTAATTGGTTCAGCTTGGTTTACTCTCACTGAACCGGAATCAATTCTAAACCGTGTGATCATTCTCAACACTCAAATGCAGAACCTTTCGTTTACATAATCATATTCAAATCTCTTCACAAAGATTAATACTTTTTTTGTACCAAAGTAAAACGATCATCCATATCGATTATAAGTGTTTTACATTACCGAAAAAAACATAGTATGAGCAATTATCAGAAGATTCACAATCTCAAATCTCACATTTTTCCCCCAAATATAATCCGAAAAAATATAAATAGTAAGAAAAAAAACTCAGTTAATCGCGTCGCACCTTCGCCGGATCTCTCCCCGTCGACCAGTCTTTACACCGTAAAGGCTCAACTTCTGCATAGCTCTAGCAAAGTCTTTAAAGAACTGATCTTGATCTCTAGCGTAAAGATCAACAAAAGGTCGGGTTCTCGGGTCGGAGTATAACCCGTGATCCGATTCGAGTAACCCGAGACCCTTGGGCATGTTCTTGTAATACATATTGTCGAATATGTTCGGAGTATTAATGTCGTTGAAGACGGAGATCGTCGGGTCTTTCGGGTAATTAACACAGGCTTTCTTCAACGCCACTGCGAATCTCGGGTTATACCCGGTATTGTTACGGGCGACCCGACCCACGAATTCTTTGCAGTGCGAGAACCCGATGGAATGGGCCCCACTGAGAGCGACCATTTCCTGAACGGAGAATCCTCTGGATTGGAACTGGCCAATGAGCTTCGAGATCGGAGAGGATGGGAGAGGGAGGAGATCGGCGAGGAGAGACGATTTGGAGATTCGAGAGTCGCGGCGGCCGAGGAAGACGGGGTAGTAAGGACCACCGACGGTGACGAGGAGGTCACGGGTGGCGACGGAGATGATGTCGGAGCAAGAGACGGTGTTCGGGCAGGCGAGCTCGAGGGCGGTTTTGGCCCTGACGATGACGTCGAATCCGTCGCCGGGGAGGGAGAGGTTGATTGAGGAGTCGCGTTCGGCGGTGTTGAAGGCGGTGGAGGAGATGAGGACGGAGGCGTCGCAGCCGTTGGGGAAACAGTCGTGGAAGAAGATGCGGAGGACGGCGGCTGCAGTGGTTGGGTTTGTGATTTGTTTGTTGGAGATTGTGTCGCGGACGATGTCGAGGAATCTAGGGCATGATTTGGAGTAGAAATCGGTGGTTAAGCGAGATTCGGCGGTGGAGGCCAGTACAGTGAAGAAGAAGAAGAGGGAGAGAGATTTGAGTGGCGATTGTTCCGCCATTGTTGTAGCGGAAGAGAGAGAGAGAGAGAGAGAGATGAGAGTTTGGGGGAGCTAGAGAGAGAGTGAGCTAGAGGGAGGCTTGAGATTATAATGGAAGGAGGAGCATTGAGAAAGTGGGAGGTAGAGTGGAGGCCACGCGCCGATATACGGTCCACCAATCACGGGGATGTGTGTAAGTAAAAAAACTCGGGATGGAGAAGGGAGGAGGATCTGGTCCGGTCCACTTACGTAATTTAGTTCCATGGATCGGTCATCTATTTTATTTTATTTTTGGTTAAAAAGATCGGTTATCTTTGTAGACCGTATTTTGCAAGCTAATAAAACCTAGTTTACAGGTTTGTGATCCGAATCGATCTATTTTGAACCGAACAAACGAAAGTTGATTAAAAAAATTATCCAGAGAAAAATGAAAATGAATTTAAACCAAACCGAATTTTGAATTAATAATATTAGATTTGACTAATAAATAGTGAAATAGAATAATAATTTAGTGATCGAACCGGAAACTCTTAAACTGAATAGAGTGTTCAGAAAATAATCTAAACCAAGAAAACATTAATAAATTTCTTTTTTTTTTGTGTTAATTAAGTTTGCTTTGTTTCCCTACTAGATTTGGAAAGAAAGCTACTAAAAATTGAATTTGCCAATATATAAGGGATAACAATTACATAAATAAAATGCTAATGTACGTTATGTTCAATTATTCGTGTAGATAATTAATAGCGAATTTTGAGCCCAAAAACAAAAGATAATTAATAGCAAAAATTGGCGTAGCAGAGAAATTGACGGACATTACGTAGTTTAGTTCACATGCAGCAGAACTTTTTGTTTGTGTAATAGCTAGCTCTCTCGTCCACGCGGAGAAGACAGACGATCAAATCTAAAAAGTCTCATGGATTTTATTTGATTAATTAAAAGCTACGTGGCGGTTCGGTAATTTTTGGCTGGATATTTCGAATTCTATAAATCATTGAGTACACTTGTTTTACTATTTAAAATTATCAAGTTATGATAACGGAGTACTGTCTTACCTATGCCTGATGATAACTGAGTTTAAGAAATCTCGTTTGGGCTGTAACGGCAGTCGAGATATCTATGTAATGAGTCTGTTTAGTATTTAATAATCACCGCATAAACATTTTTATGGTACTTGTGATTATATTTATTTGTGTATAATGTCGGTGCTGAATGATAATAAATAGGCGTCTTGGGGTTGGTTAACAATTGTTATCTTCTGTTTGTAATATCCAATAGAAGAAATAACAGCAAATTACAACTGTAAAATGGTCCAAATTATCAAAAGGTAACACGACGACTGTGAAGAAAATCCATATACATGTGTGTTTCCGACACTCTTCTTATTCCCAAACCCATCTAAATAAGCATATTAATAATATTATTTAAATCGAGCAAATACGTTGATAGAATATTAATATAATTGTTTTTTTTTTTAAAAGAAGAATATTAGTAATATAATTTAGAGACCACCGCGTTTGTTACTAAGTTCCAAGAAATTATGTTCAACAAAAAAAGTTCCAAGAAATCCAAATTTTGATTTTCTATCAAATTCACAAAAAAACATGTGTAACTGTGTTATCTATAATACTACTTCTGTTTTACAAAAAATGTCATTTGAGAGTTTTTCACACATATTAAAAAATCTATTAAAAACTTTATTTTACCCCTTATTAATACACCAAATACATTTCTCTCTAATTAATACACTAAAACTACAGAGTTAAAACTGGAAATAAGAATTAAACTTCAAAATGACACTTTTTGTGAAACGTAGGGAGTATTACATTTTCTCATCCAATTTAGTTTGTGAAATAATTTATTTTCTTAATGGTAATGATATTTGATGATATTGATGGTGATGATGACGATGTGATGTGATGATTGTGATGATGATGGTGATAGTGATGCGATGATTATGATGATGGTAATAATATATATCAAGATGATGATGTGATTATGAGAAATACATGCAAAGTTTCAGTACACTTGCGACAAATTATGTTTGTCTATGTCAAAAAAAGAAAGAAAGGGAATATATAGGTTTCATAAATCGAAAAATATAAGAGAGTTTTCAGTCTCGCGAGAGAGAAAGCGTATCCAAGAAATCAGGTTTCCTCCATGTGATAAAGATGTTGGGTTTTTATAGTGAGTTACTTGTCATGAGTCTTGGTTAAGAAATGGATGGTTTGTTGGGTTGAGTAAGCTGATTTTTAAGTGACCATTTGACCACTCGTTAGCTATTCGGTACGGCTTTACATAACCACATAGCTAGAGCCTATAGATGTTATAATTTAGAGAACAAAAGTTAAAAGAACATAACCACATAGCTAGAGCCTAGGTGTACATAACCACATAGCTAGAGCCTAGTCTTATACATATCAAGTTGCTGGAATCTTTGTTAGATCGGTCCGAATACTTTTACGATAAACCATCAAATACGCAAGTGTTTAGTACCGCGTAAACTAAACTACACATGACTAATTAAGTCATATAAATTAAGTTACGCATAACTTCAGTCACTCGCCCAAAATTGAATTACAGTGTTAGTCCAAACAATGATAATGTTCGAAGTTGAAATCAGTTTTTAATAGACATGGTTAACTATGGCATTTTCAACCAAGTGGTGGTGGTCTAGTGGTTCCCACTTGAGGAGGAGTTGCCCTGTTGGTTTAGGCCAGGGATCGATTCCCCTCAAGCGTGGAATTGTTAAATCATTTCCACTTGGCCACACGGATATGGACCTTTGCTTTCGGCCCATTTGAATACCCGGAGAGAGGGTCTATCCATGGGCTGCACCTCCCCCAGGGATTAGTCTGCGCCCTTCCATAGGTCTGAGATTCCCTGAGTTATAAAAAAAAACTATGACATTTGATCGTAGATGACGTTTATTTTGCATGTAGTTTACTCTAAAAGACGAGTTATTTAAAAGAAACAAATCATTTAAGGAAAAATTTGTAATGATAGCTAGACACAGTTGTGATTCTTGTCGAAGCATTTAGCGGACCCAAAATGTGTTCATTGTCATTGATCTTGGCCGTCAAATCCATAACCATCAACCCGAATATTTCAAGCAATTATTTTTCTATGGTCTCAAAGTCTATATTATTCATGTTGGTCGATTTTTACTAATATTTACATTGTCTAAAATGGTTTTTAATCCTTAATCACCTGATTACCAGAGAATCACATTATCCTTACGTTTTGTAATTACAACCGACGAAGACTTATAAGAAGAGTTGGATTCATCAGTCTCGGAACGGGATTTGCGCTCGATCTTAGTTTAGATATACACTAAATATATAAACCTATTTATATGTTTATATATATATATATTTGTGAATTTATAGTATAAACCTAGCCTTTATATAATTATTATATACTTTGACTATTTTTAAAGATAATTAGATTATAAACATATCATCTACAAATTCTTTCTGAACAAGGAAGGATATTGCTATGTTAACGGTTTACAGAATAAATAGTGGCATAGCAAAATAGCCAAATAATCGAACAGTGAATTTTTTTATAAAGAATATATAACTTTTGTAAAATAATTATTACATGCTAAAAGTTTGTTTTAATGATGCTTTTAAATTATATTTTATATGTTTATAATATATAATGAAATCATTTTTAAAAAACGTCAAAACCTAAAAATTTGTGGAATTAAAAAAAAAAAAAAGGTAGCAGAAACAAGGTTTTTAAAACAGTGATATAACGTTTATCACTTCTAGTTTGGTTGTCAGTTGTAACTGAGATTTGTTTTGTTATAACTAGCAAATACACTTACCGTAGAGGAACACAAATAACAATTCACAAACAATTTTTAGCAAACCAGGCTGGCTCATCTCTCAATCTGATCAGTAGCAGAATATAAACCAAGTTCTTAATACATAAGAGGTATGATTTTTTAACTGTTAGGCCAAGATTAAATAACAAATTAATCGTTTCATTCATTTATCTGAAACTGGACATTATAAGTTTATGAAAATTATGTATAAAACCCACATTTAAGAAAGGGAAAAGAATAAAAAAACAAACAAAAAAATAAGCGAATATAAACGGGGTTTATCCCCCTTCTTCTCTGTCTTCATTCTGTGTGTGTCTAGTTGATCTGTTCTCCGATCAAATCCAACCCTACAACCAAGAAAGACAGTCCCTGAAACAGCAAGAAGTAAAAGTGAAGACCGTGTGCCGATAGGAAGCTCCTCGCAGCTGCGGTTAGCAGCAAAAACGCAAGCCCGAGCTCTTTCTTGAACACCATGTTCCTCTTCTTCATCTTGTTCTTCGGCCTCATTAACCCTCCGATGCTCTTCTTCTCGGTTTCTTGCTCCGCAAGATTCATCTCTTGCTCCTTGAGTTTGCTCAGAAGCTCCAAACCGGACTCCGAGTTTCTCCTATGCAATTTCTCTTCCTTTTCAGCAAACGCTAACAAGTCGGATTCCGATGATCTCCCGGTCTTTTTGGTCACAACCCACTCATAAGCCGATCCGAGCTGGAACAGCCCGGAGATCATGGCGTTGAACTTGGTTATCGACATTGTGTTTTCGAAGAGGAGGTAAGGGATTAAGAAAGGGAAAGATTTAGGTGATGGGAGAATGTTGAGAAGCGAGATGAAAATAGGAACGTAACAGATGATCCACAAAGGAAGCTCTGCCTCGGGTATGAACATTGTTAATGGAAGTATGATGCAGAAGAGTGTGAATGAGTAAAACGGAAGAATAAGCTTCCTTAGAAGAAAGAAGAGAAAGATCAAATTCGCCTTCTTCCCTACCGATATCTGCAAAAATCAAAATCAAAAACCGAAAATCGTTTATTTTTGTGTGGACCGGTTATTAAAACCGATATGGTTATATATATTGAGAACATTACTAATATAGATCATTATAGAAACAGTATATTAGGTTTAATTACCTTTGATTTTATGATTGAAGGAAGGCATAATCGGAAAAGCTGCATAGGACCGGAATGCCAACGATGTTGCTGCTTCTTGTAAGCTTCATAAGACTCAGGCAACTCGCAAGTGACTTCAACGTCATTGAGGTAAATGAATTTCCATCCGTTGAGATGTGCTCTAACCGCGATATCCATATCTTCCACGGTCGTTCTCTCGAGCCACCCGCCTGATTCCTCCAATGCTTTGATCCTCCAAACTCCTGCGGTTCCGTTGAAACCGAAGAAGTTGAGAAACACTCCGTTCACCTGCTGTTCTACTTCGAAGTGGAAACATAGGTTTATGTTTTGTAGCCTCGTGAGGAGATTCTCGTCTTTGTTTACGAAGGACCACCTTGCTTGCACTAATCCTAGCTCTGGATTCCCCTGCAACAAACACCACAACACAAGACACTCTCTTTTTTTAACTTCTATTCATCTTCTAATCAAATCTTAAAATTATTAAAAGACGCAAACGCCACATGCAAACGCAAAACGGACGATGATACCCAAAATTCAACAGAATCAAAGATTAGTTACAACTAGTTTTAATCTGAAGATTTGTGCTGTGAAAATCAACCAACGACGTGTTGATTTTTGTTATTTTATTTTTGTCGGTTACTTTGATTTCATACATAACACATTTAACAACTTAGATTTGGCTAAACTTATATTTGTCGGCGACTTTGAACATGACCCACCGAAAAAGGATAACATTTTTAAAACGAGACAACTGTCGGTGATGAGGATATACTGTTACTGTAATTGGAATATAGTTTTCTATTAAAAAAAAACAAAAATCTTTTTTCACTGAATTTCTCTGAAACATCATTGTAACTTACGAACACTTCAAGAAAGAGATTTCCTTTTTTAAGTTGGGATTAGATTGATTACCTTGAAATGAGGAATTGTCTTCTTGAGGAAATCGGGATTTGGTTGAAAATCTGCGTCGAAGATGGTAACGAACTCGTAATCTTTAACGTAATCACAGGTCATTGCCGATTTTAGATTCCCGGCTTTGTAGCCAGTTCTGATCAACCGATGCCTGTAAATTATGTTTACGCCTTTCTCAGCCCAAGCCGTTACTTCTTCCTTTATCAAAAGCTGTAAATTTGGATCGTCCGAATCGTCTAGAACTTGAATCAAGATCCTATCCTTTGGCCAGTCAAGCTGTGAAGCTGCTCCAATTGATTGTTCATACACCTAACAAGAACATAACATAACAATTACACAACAGAACACAAAACAGAGTAGAAACAGAGCAAAATTGAATAATAACAGAGTGTTTTTTTTTCAGTTTACCTCTCGTTCGTTGCACATTGGGATCTGAATAAGGACCATTGGGAAATTGGAAGCGTCTTCCAAATCGAGAACATCGTCTTTGATCTTAGGCTCGATCTTTTTCAATTTGATGTAGAAGCAGCCGAGACAGAGGACTAACCGATCAAGAGACTGGATCAAGAAGAGGACAGTGCAGAATTTGGAGAGAGTGATGACAATAGGAGCGATGTAATCGGATCGAAACGAGAGCCAAGCCATGTAAGACCATTCGACAAGCCCACGAACCTCCCAAGACGGCCGGTTTATGAGATCGAGGTTCCATTTCTTGTAATACGCGACGATTTCTATGGACAAGGCAACTATGGAGATAACAAGACAGGCCTTGATGAATCTGTACATCTGTTTTCCTTTGCTTTTGGGATCTTCTTCTTCGTTTATGTTTTTGGAGGAGAAAGCGATACGTTTCTTGACTGAAGCGAAGAGCCATGAGAGGCACGAGACGACTCTGTGAGCTTTGAGGAGGATGAACCATGAGAACTGTTTTGGGCTGATGGATTTTCGTTTGTTGTCAGGGAATGAGGATGGATCTGAGCCGTTGATCTCTAGCAAAGAAAAGTTATCTGGCTTCTCCATTGTCACTGCCACCGAATTTGGAGCCATGAATGTAACTTTAAGAGAGGAAGTAGGAGTAGGAGAAATAAAAAGAGAAATTGGATGTTTGGTTAGTATGAAATGTTTGTCATTATAAAGATGAAACAGGGAAATGGAAAAAGGATTTGGGTCGTCACTGTTTCATTAAAATTTCCATAAAAACTGGATCGTTAGTTTTCACAGACAAAACTGTGATCAGATCAGAATCTGGGATACGCTTGCGCAGCTGTGTAACTGAAACTTGTGATTGAGAGAGAGAAATAGAGAGAGAGAGAGAGGAGACGAGGATCATGTGCTGAAGTTAACAACTGGTAATAAAGAGGAGAGAAGAAGAACAACAAAAGAGTCCTCCTTTCCTTGAATTTTCCTTTTTTTTTTTTAAAGGAAAAGTTGGATTTTTATTTATTTTTATTTTTATTTTTCTCGGGTGATATTTTTTCGAAAAGTCTAATTCTTATTAGTAGATCTATTTTCATAACTAAAGATTTTTTTTTTTTAACAATATAGCAAGATAAATATCCTAAAATTCCATAAACTAAGTTTTATTTCTAAAATTATAACCTGAATCCAATTTTTTTTTAAACATGACATATTCTAGGTTTTGAAAGGGGTTTATACAAGTTTAATTGTTCTAAAATCAACTAATTAACTTATAGATTTTTTCACTTAAATAAAATTCTTCTAGTTTATTACTTCTGCTCAATAGTTTGACAAAATTTACTTTATGACGATTTATTTTTGTTTGTCAATTTTAAATTACCATTGAAACTCTACATTTCCATTTTAGTTAAAAGATTTAAAAGTTACTTTGAAAAGCAATGGCGCGTCTACTTGTTTTGAATGTGTTTATATTATTTTAGGAAGATTTAGATCTCTATCCCCATCATTACGAATACGTTTTTTTGAATATGCAATCATAAAACCGTGTGGATACATGCATATATATATAATATACGTGTGTGTGTGTATTAAGAAAAGAAAAAAAAGAATGAAAACGCAAGGAAAAAAAAGATGATTCCAAGAAAAGCCCAAAAATAAATTTGGATGGTTGGTAAGGATTAGAGGATGACAACTTGGTCCAGCGAAGACCAGATTAAACTTATAGAAAATGTAATTAGATCAACTTTAATAAACTTTCGATTGAAAACAGAGCTATGTTGTCCCTTCACTGTCTTCCAACTTCTTTTAGACAATATAACACATATTAATTATCCTGGCTCACACTCACAGTGCTAAATGTATCCGCTTATGGTATAGCCCCATTGATTGGGATAGTTGCTTAATTTTTCTTTTATTTACGGGCGTATAGTGTTAAGAAAAGTGATTTATCAGCAATGCCAAATATTATTCTACTTATAAAATTAATAATTTGCTATTTTCAAGTATACTAAGAAAAAGACAGTAACCCTTGTGACTTGTGAGAGAAAAGCACATGGGACGTTTCTATTTTGCGAGTGTAAATTATTGTATTAAGATAAGTTTATTCTGTATTATTATATTAATATCATATATCACAACAGTATTATAAAATAGATATTGAAAGAAACGGTGAATAAATATTAAGTTTTACCAGTTTGACTTATATTAGGAAGAGAGAACATATATGATTACACTATGCAATACAGCTACATATACAAGTTTAAACCCACGTGTTTATCACTTAATCTTAATCTTGGTCTTATGACATACTATGACGCTTATGTGATATTGACCAGATTTATTTAGCAGTTGGTCTAAAACGCGCTTGAGCTGGTAAATGGTAATACATCATTGTTATATGATTTTGAATACCTAGAACAAATTTTCATTCGCATTTATACTAAACTAACAAATACTCAGTTATATCCTTTTTTAGCAATCAAATTTTATGAAGAATCTCGTTTTTTCTTTTCAATAATTATGAGTTTCTTGCTGATGGGGATTCCTCCCCCTTAGCATTTATTAGGGTTTTGATTTCTTAATTGCGTGGCCAACAAACAATTTTTTAGTTGTAAATATCTGTGTTATGTTATATTATACAATACTTTAGGAGAAACCATATATATATATATATATATATATAATGTCATTAATATAGGCACATGCGCTCAGCACAGTCTCACTGAAGTAAGGTCTACCACATGAGAAGGCGAAGTTTTTGTATCCTCTATTTTCAATCATATATATATTCATTTAAATATATATGGTATATATATCGATTATATAATGAATGTCTATCAATAATTCAAGCAGAAACCAAAAAAATAAAAAACCAAAAAATATCAATAAGCAATATATATAGTGACTCTTCTAAGATTTTGCAGATGCAATCGGTGGGGTTCTGTTTTTAAATTATTGAATCTTATTTTCCATCGTGAAAATAATTTTATTTTATGTACAATTTTGTCAATAAGACAATATTTTAACTGCTTAGATGTCAAATAAGGGTCTCTTCTACTTTAGTCTATTGTTTTTTTCACACAGAGAGATCTATATATGGAAACTCTTGAACATCTCTATGATCTCTAACCCTAGACCCTATGGAATGGTCAGATCTCGATTTCTTGAATGTCTCGTTAGTTTCCATTACATTTTATCTAGAGTAAAATCTTCGAATCTTCTCAATGTTAAAAAGTTCCAACAAAGTAGTGGGATCCAAAATCAAGTAACTTAATTAGATACAAAATGCCCCTTTCAGTATTAACTGGGACTTGAACTAAATCATGAATGATGAATCCCACGCCAAATAATAGTAAAAAAAACTTCCATATAAATAGGTGAATTATTATGTAAAAAAAAAACTCATCTTCTGCGTAATATAATTTAATATTTTAGAACAAAACATTCAAATCACTTTCGAGTTTCGATAGTCTCTTATGGATATAAAACTCGCTTATTTTTGGGCGTTAACACCATCTCTTGTGGTAATATTTGTCACGATTCCATAAGTAGAAGATAATAATTAACCGTTTTAAACAGAGATGAATAGTACATGTAAGAAAGAAATTTGTGTTTTTGTTACTTCTAACTTTGGACGTAAAGGAACATATGGGTCATTGGAAATTCATGTGGCTGTATGTGAGTGTGTCCTAGCAACCAAGCAAACGCAAAATCAAGGAGATTTTGAAGAGATAAGCAAAAGTGAACATGGGACATGTCTTCAACTCTTAAGCTAATGTTTTTAGTTTTTGTGAATTTTCATTGGCATTGTCACATGTGAAATTGTACTATACACATGTGGTATGGCCTCTCTGGCCATGATTGTATGATAATGTGTACATACATTAAAAAAATAGACTCCGAATCATTTAATTGAGTTTTTTTTCTTTCTGATTATATGATAATTGGGCCTGGGATTTCATGATAAAACCTCCAGGGTTCTCATAATCTAGCTACTATACCATTATCATAATAATTGGATCTGCATTTATGGTTAGATTTGCAATATATAATCTTCTACTTAGTCAATAATACATATATTTGATTTAATAAATTTCTTGTTAGATTAAAGAAGGTCAGTATAAACGGTCATCTACTAGCAAATTAAAAATAAACTAATTATATATGCAGAGTTATGCAGAGTTGAGTTATTCAGGTGATATATATATGCAGAGTTATGCTTCTATTTATTTGGAACAAATNCAGAGTTATGCAGAGTTGAGTTATTCAGGTGATATATATATGCAGAGTTATGCTTCTATTTATTTGGAACAAATTAAAAATAAACTAATTATATATGCAGAGTTATGCAGGTGATATATATGCAGAGTTATGCTTCTATTTTTTGTTTTTTTTAATTATTATTTGGTATAAAATGTTTGTACCGTCCGACTAATTATAGAGTGGACAATTACGTACTGGACTGAAATCAGTAGCTGAATAGTTCATTGTTTGAACACATAAATTTAACTTCACAGCTATTTTTTGAATTTTCAGGGAAACCTTAAAAACGGTTATTTATCTCATCAATCCATCCAAATTAGAGTCATGTCTACTTGTAATACAAGGTTTTGATGATCTTTTTTGATGATTCAGAACATAACTTGGAAAGAAAACTTCATAACCTAAAGTTTTTTTAACACTCATATATAACTGGAAGAGAAGATATCCACCAAATTATTTGTAAGTCCTAATATTTAATTAAATTAACAGAATTGAGCTAGTCATCTGTTTAACGAACAGGATTCTTCAAAATATAATTTCCTTCATATGATCTATATGATATGCATGGGGTATACATCAACGAGCAGTATAGCAAACACTGAATACTATTCGACCCACAAAGAAAACATGATATGGATATGACACATTGAAGAATAATAAACTTTTAATTATTGTATTATAACCAAAAGAAAAAAAGAAATTTATATATACTTATCTTTATATTTGTCAGATGAATTGTACTTACAAATTATTGAAGTTCCATATCATCTGCTCTCTTAATCTTCTTTTGTAAAAAGCCTCTAGAAACAAAACTATTTTTTCGGTCATTTTTTTTTTGTTTTTTACCGAAACATAAACTAGTTCCAGAACCGATTGTTGTCGAACGTTCAAATAAAAAAATGTTTTCAAAAGAAAATAATTTTGACAATGAGCACCAGAATGAAACCACTAAATTACAACTGTAGTTTCAGAACATAAATTAACAATGTACATGTGTGGAACTAGAGGAAGAACGCTCTTGTAACGATCCGGGCCCGACCCATTTGAATAAATTTAAATGGATTGATTTGGCTACCTATGTCATCAAAGTGCACTTATCTTTTCCGGTCACTTATCCTAAAAGAACTCCAGAGTTAAGCGTGCTTATGCTAGAGTAGCACTAGGATGGGTGACTTTCTGGGAAGTCCTTTGCGGAACCGTGTGAGTGAGGCTAAAACACGGGAAAATGTCACGTGGTGATTGCAGGGACAAGTAAATCAGTCGGTCGGGCCACCGAAAAAATTAACGCACCGACCGTCGGACAGGAGCGGGGCCACGAGCCCGACGGAGGGATGGATGACTCGCCGGTAGGGGCGGTCGGGGCGTTACAAGTGGTATCAGAGCCAAGGGAAGTCATACTGGTTATGTCCCAGGAGACCGTCTTGGGGTTTGCAGTCACACTAGCGGGATGAGAATTCGGGGACGAATTCCCGTTAAGTGGGGGAGAAACGACCCGGGCCCGACCCATTTGAATAAGTTTAAATGGATTGATTTGGCTACCTATGTCATCAAAGTGCACTTACCTTTTCCGGTCACTTACCCTAAGAGAACTCCAGAGTTAAGCGTGCTTATGCTGGAGTAGCACTAGGATGGGTGACCTTCCGGGAAGTCCTCTGCGGAACCGTGTGAGTGAGGTCAAAACACGGGATTAGATCACGTGGTGATTGCAGGGACAAGTAAATCAGTCGGTCGGGCCACCGAGAAAAATAACGCACCGACCGTCGGACAGGGGCGGGGCCCACGAGCCCGACGGAGGGATGGGTGACTCGCCGGTAGGGGCGGTCGGGGTGTTACAAGTGGTATCAGAGCCAAGGGAAGTCAAACTGGTTCTGTCCCAGGAGACTGTCTTGGGGTTTGGGGGTTAGGGTTCACACTGGCGGGATCAGAATTCGGGGACGAATTCCCGTTAAGTGGGGGAGAATTGTAACGACCCGGGCTCGGCCCATTTGAATAAGTTTAAATGGATTGATTTGGCTACCTATGTCATCAAAGTGCACTTACCTTTTCCGGTCACTTACCCTAAGAGAACTCCAGAGTTAAGCGTGCTTATGCTGGAGTAGCACTAGGATGGGTGACCTTCCGGGAAGTCCTCTGCGGAACCGTGTGAGTGAGGATAAAACACGGGAAAAGGTCACGTGGTGATTGCAGGGACAAATAAATCAGTCGGTCGGGCCACCGAAAAAAATAACGCACCGACCGTCGGACAGGAGCGGAGCCCACGAGCCCGACGGAGGGATGGATGACTCGCCGGTAGGGGCGGTCGGAGCGTTACAACTCTCATCACACCTGCTAAAATTACACTGCACTGTAATCTCTTAAAATCCTGCGACTAGGTTGATCGGACCCGACTCCACCGAACATGATCCCGATCGAGATCTTGGTCAGATATTTTTCTATAAATACATCCTCATGGCTTCTAATGAGAAAGGAGAAAGAGATTGGATCATATGAGATGCAAAAAGTTGGACAAAACGTTTTTTTCAAGTTCAAATATATTATCTGGGTGCCACCGTTGGTGGAATAAGGACGTTGATCTCCTAGCCAAACCAAGAATTCTTAAAGATGTTTGTTTCGTTTATCATTCGTGTATATTCATTCCATCATTAACTACAATTGTATTCCTTCAGGATTATTGTGTATATCTAGCTCCCCATTAATATAAGCTCTTTACGATGTTAGAATAATAATAAAAAAAAAAGTTTTAAAAAATAATATAGCAACACTTGGGCTAAATCGGTATCAATCAACTACTTTGTAGGCCTCTAAACAAATTAAAGATGCGTTATGAACCACTGAATCCATTTGTAGCATTAGATTTAATGATTCAAGGCCCATGTAACCGACATTTCTATTTCATTCATAATAAATTTAGAGAGTATGGAGGAATGAGGAATAAGATCATTGAAAATATATAACTACCACTTAACCGGTCATGGTGTTGCAAAAGCTTTTTGGTTAGAGCCTCGTACTAGTGATATTGCAAAAAGATGACGTACCATTGTTTCCATATCCATTAAATGTTAGTCGCACAATACAAATTATTCTTTTTGATTCTTGATTGGTCCATAATAAAAACGGGAATCTCGTTCGGATTTCACTGGACCTCATAATTCACTAGATGATTATAAACATATATTTTCTTACCTATTATAATGATCTTTCCCTGGTTTTGGTGAATTATAAATTTATAATATTTGGCACTATTATAGATCACACTTTAAATGTGGCTGGATTTCGATTCTGATATCAAATAATAAATACCAAGCATATATATATATATGCCATTTTCGTCAGTTATACCAATTTTCAATTGTGGAAAGGATACTGAAAAATCCAAGTTTTTTAAATTGAATATGTTTTGTCGATAGTATATACTATGCGAATTAGCTGTCAAAAACAAATATATTACGCGAATTAGAATTATTTCCATATGTAACTTGCTGTTTTCTAGAATTTGAATTTTTTTCGTAAAAAAAAAAACACTTTGTCATTTATGATTGTTAAAAGTTAAAACCCTCTACTTCATGGCGAAAACAGATCCCTTTACGAACCGATCTCTAATTATTCAACTAATATACTTGATATGATTGTCATTACTGATGTAACATATAAAAACCGATAGAAAAAAGGTTTTACATGTATTTGGAATTTTTTTTAAATAGCCTTACAAATGTTCAGAATAGATAAAATCAATTTGGTGTTTTTATCAACAACCTTAAAAGATGGGAAAAAGGTGAATAAAGATTATAGTAGACGCGTTGTTATACATTAAATAAATTACACAAAAAATGGCAACAAAATGTCTACAAAGAGGAAAGAAAAGAGATTACGCCGTGAAATGTGGTTTAATGTATCACACCATATCACAATTCACATGGAAAGCCATACAGCATCGTCGCACACCACGTGTCTTCATCTGACGGCTACCGTTACATCGTCAATGAAAAGCAAAGATAAAAATAAAAATAAATTTCAAACCAAAATAGTCAAAATTCATAAATCGCCATTGTTAACCTTTCTCTCTCGTTCGTTTCTTTGCTAAATGTTAACCTTTCTCCTTCCTTTCACCTTCCTAAATTTTCATTTTTACTGCCAAAATTAAAGTTTAAAGAAACAGAATAAAGGAAAAAATCTCTGCGTGTGTGTGTATAGGTAAATATAAATACATATGCGTGGGTATGTTTCTTGTGATGATCGACATGCAACCATGAAATCATCATCAATTTTCCGGGAAAATTCAGAGAAAACAGAGAGATGGATAGTTACGAACATGTGGAGATTAACGCCATTGCTCTTGTCTTCTTTTTGTATAACTCTCTTCTTCACCGGTTTCGTTGTCTACCATCAGAATCCTTTTAAATCCATTTCCGATCGAAATTTTCTCTCCCTCCATCCTCAAATCGGTAAGGTAAAACCAAAGAAAATATAAAATATGATCATCACATTCTATGATTTTGTAAAGTTTTGTTAACTACACGAACTCAGATTATGGGATTATGGATTATCTATACCTTTAAACTTAAGAACAATCATGATCTTATGTTTAACTTATTCCCACGTTTTTTTGCTGTTGTTTGGAAACCTCTCAACTTTGTAAAGAATGCACCTTGTTCTTATTCTTATGATATCTTTTGCTTTTTTGTTTTGTTTTGGGATTTGGTTAGATCCTAAATGTGATTTATTCAAGGGACATTGGGTTCCAGACAAAAGAGGATCGTTGTACACGAACTCAAGCTGTTCTACGATTCCTGACTCGAAGAACTGCGTAAAACATGGGAGACAAGACAGAGATTTCTTGTTCTGGAGATGGAAACCCGACGGCTGCGATCTTCCGAGGTTTAACCCTAAGGCATTTCTCGCTATGGTTCGGGGAAAGAAGATGAATTTTATTGGTGATTCTGTAGCAAGGAACCACATGGAATCTCTTCTTTGCTTGTTGTCAATGGTGAGTGAACTTGAATCTTTTTCTGAGGTTATATACGTTGCTTTGCACACAATAAATGTTTTTTTAAGGAATAATAGCGTTTGCTTGTGCAGGAAGAAACTCCTAAGGATATCTACACGGATGGAGAAGACAGAAACAGGATTTGGTACTTTCCAAACCACGATTTCACTCTCTCGACCTCGTGGACTAAGTTTCTTGTGGCGGAACGAGAGAGGAGAGACGGTAACAAGACGGGAACTGGAGTGTTTGATTTAGATATTGGCAAGATCGATGAAGGGTGGTATAAGGATCTGCCAAATACAGACATTGCTATTATCTCGGCTGCTCATTGGTTCTTCAGACCAATATTCATACATAGAGGAGACGAGTCACTTGGTTGCATCTACTGTAACTTACCAAACGTGACACAGATTACCCCAGAAGAAGGGTTTAAGCTTGTTTACTCAGCGACTTTTAAGCACATCTTAGAGTGTGACAAGTGCAAGGAAGATTTAGTGACGGTCGTGAGGACTATTTCACCTGCCCATTTCGAGAACGGGACTTGGGACACCGGAGGAGCGTGCAGCAGGACGAGACCTTTCGGAGAGAACCAGATCGACGTGCAGAGCAATGAGATGAAGATCAGGGCAGCTCAGATTGAACAGCTTGAAGGTGTAACAAAACGAGACCACAAGGCAAAGAAGTTTGCGGTTTTAGATGTGACTAGGGTTATGCTGATGAGACCCGATGGGCATCCGAATGGCAACTGGGGAAATAAATGGATGAAAGGTTACAACGATTGCGTCCACTGGTGTTTGCCCGGTCCAATTGATGCGTGGAACGAGTTTCTAATGGCGATAATTAGACGAGTAAGATGATAATTTTGTGGATAAACAAACACTCAAAGTAAAAACATTCTTTTACCTTTCCTTATGAATAAGTATCACATATGTGACTTTTTACTGTGGCTTCTAGAATATCTGATGTTACAAAGAGATTATACAATACACATAACTCTAGCTTACCTCATAGACTTGCCCCAGATTTTCTGCAGAGAGTACTGATTCATGTATTCACCAGAGTTCTTCGCTTTTTAAAACCTGCAAGATATTAATATAGAAATGGCTTCGAGCAATGCGTGTTCATGCAAAGATATGAAACACAAATGAAGAATCTCAAAATCAATAATATAACTTTGGTTTAAGATAAACTCTCATCTGCAGAAGGTTCAAGCTGCGTGAACTAAAAGTAGATGTAACAAAAGCATCTTTAACATATGGAGAAGCTCTGCAGAACAAGAAGATGAATCTTCTGCAATTCGAATCAGAAACATAATAGCTAAATTTCTTTACCAACCATAAGTACATTGCTTCTACACTGTTCCATCAAGTGTAACTTACACTCCAGCAAACCACAAGATCGATCCGAGATAGAAAAATTTCTCATCCAAGAAAACATGCTTGAAACTTTTGTACACAGTGAATTGCGAGCAGATAAATAGCAATTCGTCAAACTAATCCTCAGGAACCCATTGTTTCAACAGCTTTAACATTCATATTCTACTACGGGAATTACACATAAACCAATAAGCTAAAATCATCAAACCTGACACAGATATAGCCGAGGAAAAAAGAACATTAAAAACGAAATGATATCAAGACTCCAAATTGTTACCAAGAGCAAAAGAGAAGACTTCACGAACCGGAGAAAACTCAACGAGACCAATATCCATGGCGTAGCCATTCACGGGAAGCTTCAAATCCCTCAAAACCGAGAAAGCCTCAGCCATACGAGACTTGGGCACTTCAAGAGCCACGGGACAGAAGGGAACCCACGAATCGGGACGATATTCCTCGCCAATCTCAACGCCTTCTTTCTTCAACGCGTCGCACAGCTGAACCTGTAGCTGAAGAAGCGAGAGGGACGGTGTCGGCGAGAGGAACAGTGCGTTGTTGTCGCTGGAGAAGCTTCCGATCGATGAGAAAGAGAGCGAGAGAGGCTCCTGCCTGGACGCGAAGGTCCTGATGATGGGTTCGAGCTTCGCCGAGTCGAGGGAGGCGGTGGAGAATAGGGTTAAGTGTGGGCGAGACTCGGTGTTGATCAATTTCGTGCTGATTTGACGGCGAGCGAAGACGTTCCAAGCTTTCAAGACCTGGTTCTCGAGCGCTGGGTCGAAATAGAGCTCGATCGCGTAGCCTTCCGACATTTGATTTCGTAGGAAGAAAATTTACAAAGGGGGAACACAGAGAGAATCTGAGAGGGAGATCTAGGAGTTTTGGTCAGAGAGAAACCCTAGCGAGATTGAGAAGAAGGAAGAGAGATCGGGAGTGATAGTAAGTAAGCAAGCTTCTTCGCAGCGAGAAAACGAAGGAGAAAAGGGGAAATTTTTGCGGGCTGGATCGAAAGAGGAAGGTGATGAGAAATGTGTAAATCAGATAATTTTGAAATCAATTAATTAGAGATCTAAACCAAAAATTATAATTAATAATAGTCCTCATTATTAAAACTCCTTTACTGTTTTCGCTGTGCGGAGTTGCAAGATTACTGCTAATATTATTGAAAAGTTATTAATGTATTACGTCTCTTCATGTTCATCTTACTGTTAAGATTTGTGTTCGTAACATGTGTTCAAGAATAATTTGATGTATATCACCCAATCACAAGTTACATATAAATCCTATTGTTACCTGAATTAGTGGCATCCAGTGGAGTTATCTTTCTAATCTCAATCAACATGCATATATATAAAGCTATATAAACACAATCTACAAAACAGATAACTAGTACTAGTTATTCTTCGACTAATTTCCAATTTTTCTTTTAGAACTAAATTTGGTCGTCTTTGTTTTTGATTAGAAGAGGAGCAGCTTCTTCCTCTGAAAGTGACAACAATCGAGTCGTCTCTTCTTTTGATTTCCCCCACATCACAGTGTAGAACCCTAATGATATCAAAATTCCTCCGACTAAACTGCACCATTAATCAGAAAAAGACATAATTAGATGCTTTTCTCTATAAACAAGTGTGTCCGAAGATTTAATTGATTTATATATATACCTTCCGAGATAAAGAGAATCGCCCAGAAAAGTGGCTCCCATGATCACTGCTATTAATATCGACAAAGGCCTAAATATCGCTAAGTAAACAGGTCCTTTATTACGTACGGCCCACAAATGAATTGTGTAGTATCCTGGATTAAATATCCCCTGAAAAAAAAGAAATTTTTTTATAGAAATTATTTTAGTATGAAAACGAAAAAAATAATATAGATATATATGATAAACTTTCTAGAAACATTAAAATTTTACGTACCCCGACTAGAATGCAGAGCAATGTAATATCGAATCGAATGATCCATACGCTTGGGCTATTTTTTTCTGCTACGATTCCCATCAACGTGGTGAAGATTGAAGCAAATAGAAAATAGAAGAACGATACTGTGAATGCTGCTGGATATTCATTCATTATGTGCGCCTGTCCAATTCAAAACATATATATCTATTATTTACGAGTAACAAAAATCACTTTAATGTATATTATTATTATTATCAAGACACCAAATAATTGTTTAACCTACTTTTCTCAAAAAAAAAAAAAAAAAAAAAGAACAAAAGGAATTAATACGCATGGTACCTGGAGGATGAAAGCAACAGAAATGAGGGTGTCCTTGGTGGCTAAAAGGCATCCACCTATGATCCAATCGGAGTTTGATGATGATAACGTCGGAGAAAGCTGACGGAGTTGTGGCCACGACGGAGAAGTTACGGCGAAGACACGTGGACCGTGGTAGAGCACCACCACAAGTGCGCCAATTAATGACACTATTGTCCCCACCATTTTGGCTACACTGCTCTTTTCTTTGAATGATACTTGTTCCATTCTTTTTTTTCACAAATTAAAATACGTGTAAGTATTTAAATCAGATGCCTATCCTTTTAGTTTTTTTTAAAAACCAATTATTTTGGCATCTTGAGTCTTGACAAAAAGAAATATACATATATATATAGATATACTTAATTACGGGTCCCCATCTAGTAATGTCAACAAGAGTGTCTGTCACATGTGGGACAGGACAATTTATGTCCAATTACGTAAATAAAGAACGTGGTAATTGTGTATTATTGTTAATACACAGTTATGACTACTCCAAAATGATGTTTAGAGATTTTGCACATAAATTAAAAAATCACATAAATATATAAATTTTTGATTTTTTATACCAAAAACACTTTTTATTGTCTAATTAAAAACAATTCATCCAATAATAAAAAAAAATTGTAGAATACAAATGATTAAAAAATAAAAAATAATAATTTTACATAAAAAATTATAAAACATAACTTAAAATAAAACATTTTTTTTTGGCTAAACCATCACTAATAAAATAGAGGAAGTATGTATGTGTATAGACCTAACAATGCCTAATTTTTTTTTAAAAACACTACATAAGGGAGGGACTGTAGGTTTATAGCATGTCACGACCCAATTTTAAATTAGGTGGTGTGCGTATGTAAATTATATAGGCGACAAAACAAAAATCATTGCATGATCAAAAATTTCTATGAAACATCACATACAAAAACTATTGAAAGACATCTGAGTTTTAGATTTTTTTTTTTTTTTTTTTGGCGGCGATCACTCAAATCTCTTAATCTACTGAACAATTGTTTATGCTAATGTTTTCGTTGGGTCACCACAAGAATTTAAATTCACATCTTGCATGTTATTGAAAAATCAAAACAAAAACAAAAAGCAAAAAATATATATCTCAAAAGTGAAAAGTTGCATTGTATAAGTATGTATTACTCGTACCACTACCACTACTTATATGACTATTAATTGTGAACGTCATAGAGATATGAACAGCTATCAAATTAAATACCTACAAAACTCCATAATTGGAAGAAAAAAAAAGCAACGAAAATGAATAAAAATAAAACCTGAAGATAACCGCGAGGATGAAGGTAATAGCAGGATTGATATTGCTAATGGCGGAAGCTAGGGTTGGGTTGCTGTATTCGATGCCAATAAATCCTGTGATCAGATACGTAGATCTGCTTATTTATATTTACATTGAGCAACAAAAAAAAAATATGTTAGCAACATTTTAATGGTAAAAAGAAAACAATGCAATAAAATTAGGAAAACAATTTCATATCCAAAAAATTAGAAGAAGAAGATTAAGAAGAGTAGTTGGCTTTACCCTAGTAGCCCAAGAAGTCCTATTTTACAAAGTATTGAGAAACTTAGTGGAGGAAGTGATCTTGACCTGCAAAAAATATATAAATCATCAGTTGAAAATTTTTCGACACGAAAAAATAATTCAATAACGGTCCAAGAGATTTAGAAAATAAATCGTTATTTAGAAACCTGTAAGAGAAGAAGTGAGAAGGAAGAAGAAGAAGAGATCCAATGAGAAAAGAATAGACGAGGAAGGTATAAGAGTTAAGGCCTTTCGAAGTCGCTGCTTTAAATAGAGTATTCATTGCCACATTTCCAGCTTCAGTCGCCAACATTGCCGTCAATAACACGGCGTCTCTCCGACTGAGATTTACTGAGGCCATTGTTGGAAAAGACAAGATCGAGTTTAGTGTGTTGGAATGAGAGAGCCTTATGAATCCAGCAGAGTTCTTTATATTTCTTTGTGTTCCTCTTTTAAGACAATAGACTGACATTTAGTGGCTGATGCACGTTATACAAGGGGTGTCAGCTGGCCCCATTGATTTATCATTCTTTGCCCCCACTCTTTTATATTTGTACCAATGTGATTTTTCATTGCCAATTGGACTCAGGCCCAAAATCTCTATTCTCTCTATAAAACTTGATGTTCTTCTCACTTCATTCGGAGGGAATCTGATTTTTCATTCTCTCATAGACAACTCATACACTCTTTGTTTTGGGAAGAATATCTCATATTAAGAGTTTAGATGGGACTTAAGTGACATGGACCAAATTTTACATGTTTTTTGTTTTGACAAACAACCTTTTTTTTTTTTTTTTTGGGCACAAAATTTTTGATCGACATAATACTCCAAACACCAACTTTCTTGCTCTGGCATAACTCAAACCGTTTTCACTTTGACATCATTTTTTTTGTTTGACTTGCGACCAAGTTGTGTGGTTTGGCTTATAAACGTTCGATAGTATCCGAAAAACACCACACCAAATTTTCTTTTTTTTTTTTTTTTTTTGACCAAGGTTTAACACCAAATTTTCTTTTTTCATTATCTCGCACATGTTCCTAAGAAAAAAGAATTTGTCTACTACACTTGTGTGAATTCCTATTGAATCATATACGGCAAGCGCATTTCCAAAACTACCATTCGCAAAATACTTGTCTTCGAGTGGACGGAATGGCTCGGAGCAATACTATGCATGTACATCATATTCTAAGAGTATGTGAAAATTTTCTCCTTGGTTCCAATTTCTCTTTTGTTTAAATTTGGTCGTCGTTGCGGTTCAATAGAAGAGGGTCTTTCTCTTTTTCCAAAAGTGACAATAACCGAGTCTTCTCTTCGTTTGCTTTCCCCCACATCACAGCGTAAAACCCTATCGTTATCAAAACTCCTCCGATCAAACTGCAACATAAAGCACAAAACCGAAGCTGATTAGATTTTTTTTTTGTTTCTTTACAAATAAGTGGATCAAAAATATATATATTGATGAATATACCATCCGAGATTGAGAGAATCGCCGAGAAAAATCGAGCTCATGACCACTGCTATTAAAATCGACAATGGCTTAAATATCGCTAAGTAAAGAGGTCCTTTGTAACGAACTGTCCATGAATGAATCACGTAGTATACTGGAGTGAATATTCCCTGAAATGTTTTTAAAAAAAACTATGTTAAGATCAAAACGAAGCAAGTTTGATTAAAATTTTAAAACTCTATATTATATAGGGCGTACCATAGTTACAATGCTTATCAAAGTAATATCGAATCCAATGATCCAAATGCTTGGATTGTTCTTCTCGACTGCGAGTCCAGTCAACGAGGTCAGGATTGAAACACACAGAGCATAGAAAAAGGAGACTGTAAATGCTGCTGGATACTCAGTCATTATATGTGCCTGCCCAAAATCATTATACAATAAACAAACATTGGAATGAATTGATGTTTGATAGATGAAATTATCAATTTCGCATAGGACAAACCGATCATTAGTTGAATCAAGCTTCATAGTTCCATTGGCCATGGATGCACTTACGTAATGGTAATTAAGACTATTTAAAAATATTTACCTCTTTTTGTTATTATTTGTAAATCATTTTAAATTGAATGTCACATTGAAAAAAATCTTAGCATTTAACGAATGTTGCTCATATACCTGGTCCGGAAGACAAGCGGACTAACCAAAAGATTAGGACCATCAATTTTTGTTTGTTTGAAGACCACATTTCTTTTATGTTAATAATTATATCTTTAATTATGGCCAGCAAGTTATTTTTTACTAAAGAACTGTTGTTGATAATATATTTTAATAAAAGTTTGAATGATTGCTCATAAACAAAAGAATATTCCATTATGTATAAGAATCGAAAATGATACCTGTAGGATGAAAGAAACAGAAACGAAGATGTCTTTAATGGTAAGAAGACATCCACCAATGATCCAGTCGGAATTTGAAGATGATAACGGCGGAGAAAGCTGACGGAGGTTTAGATACGGCGGAGAAGATGCGACGAAGACAGGTGGACCGTGGTAGAGAACCACCACAAGTGCGCCTACTAATGACAATATTGTCCCCATCACTTTGGCTACACTGCTCCTTTCTTTGAAAGCTACTTTCTCCATTCTTTTTCACAAATTAAAAACGATTCTCTCACGTTTCACTCCAATTATTTCAAAAACCATATAGTATTATTATTTTTTATCTTTTATCTTTTATTTTTTGACGAAATGTCAAAGACGCAAGAGAAAAAGAAAAGCCTAGCTGCCAAAGAATATAATAAAAGAAAGACCGATTAATACGCATCTTGTTCTTGTCTAATAATGCAAGCAGCACTGTTAGGTGTGGGACCAGTGTACTTGCTACGAGTTAACCACTAGTTATGATTGTGATCTATTTTCTCATTGATCGTGATTGTACGATATTTCAACAAACTTATTTTATCATCTTACGGTTCTTACCCAAACCTGAATAAATGTATGCTTTAAAAGGGAAAAAAATCAAATAAAGGTAGGTATTAATGAAAAACCAATTAGGAAAAAAACCTAACTTGGTTGGCAAATAGTGTGATCAAGTAAAAACTAAAAACTAAATACAAACCAACATGATCTAACTATAAGATAATTAAGTTGTCGAGCTACAAATAAAACCATCGGAGAAAATCGATCTCCTAATATCTAAAAAAATAAAATTCATTTTGACCCATCAACTAGAATAATGAAAAATATAAAATGAAAAATTGTTTGAAAACTGCAAAACTAAACTCCCATGATTAGCAAAATAGTAAAGAGAATGAGAAAATTAATAAACCTGAAGATAACGGCGAGGATGAAGGTAAGAGCAGGAGTGATATTGCTAATGGCGGAAGCTAAAGTTGGGTTGCTGTATTTAAGCCCTACGTATCCCGTGATCACGTACATTGATCTGTTCATTATTATTTTTTGATTTTTTTCAGCCAAAATTAAAAACAAAACAAAACAAAAACAAAATTGTTATATTAGCAACACCTAAGTGGAAGATAATTCCAAATACAAAATCGGAAAAAGAAGAATAATGATTGTGTAGCTGAATTTACCCTAATAGTCCAAGAAGTCCTATCTTACAGAGTATTGAGAAACTTAGTGGAGGAAGTGATCTTGACCTGCAAAAGAAAAAAAAAACAAACAAATCAAATGAAATCAGTAAAAAAAAAAAAACGGTTAAGAACGGTCCAAAAGACTAAGGTTATCAGGTTATTAGAAACCTGTTTGAGAAGAAAGGAGAAGGAAGAAGGAGAAGAGAAGCAAGAAGATAAGAATAGCCGAGGAAAGCGTAGGAGTTGAGTCCCTTTGAAGTGGCTGCTTTAAACAAAGTATTCATTCCGACGATACCGGTTTCGGACGCAAGCATCGCCGTCAAGAACACGGCCTCTCTCCGCCATAGACTTACGGCTCCGGCCATAATTGGAAATGATAGAAAGCCTACTTAGTGTGTTGAATGAGAGTCTGTAATTTATTATCCCTTTGTTCCTTTTCTTTACGTTACGAGTAAAAAAAGGGGAAGGGAATGTCGTTGTGTGGTCCATATTGTCCGTTTGTTTGATTTTAAAATTATTCTTTCGTCAAGTCTATTCTAAAAGAATGGACGAATCGAATACGCGGCTCTAAAATCTTTTATACTAAATTCTAGCTCGAATATGGAAAATACGATAATTATCCATTTTCCTAAACAAACAAAGATTGTACACTTTTGAAAGTTTCTATCTTCTAAAACCATCTGATATGTGACTTTTGGGGTGTTTTATCTGGTCTAAACTTCTTGGTTCTATATAAATCGGTTCGGCCAGTAGATCGGTCCCGGACCATTGGATGGGACTAACTAAGAGCCAGTCCTGAGATTTTGAAATTTGACAAACACCGCAAGCTACCGAAAAAAATGGACTGTTTTACAAAAAAAAAAAAGATGTTTTACCTTACAAATATTTTATGTAAAATTAGGACCGCACTCATGTTTGGTGTGCTTTGGGCTCAGGGTCGGCGGCACTGTAACCACTAATGGCAAACGTTTGTGTATATGAATTATGGACGTGGAAAACCGTGAAAAAAACTAATTGTTGCTACACCGGCTCAATGTGTTTGTTACATTGTTAGACTTGTTTCTCTGCGGCGTAATTCATCAAAAGAGGAACTCTCTTCGAATGTGATGATGCCGCAACATGAGTATCGATATCCGCCTTCTCCTCCTTTGCTTTTCCCCACATAACCGTGTAGAAACCGATCGATATCAACGTTCCACCGATCACACTGCCAAATTACATAGAATAAGAACTGAAAGTGGATATACGAGATAAAAAAATTACTAATTAGAGATGATCCATCTTTTGAGGTTTTCGAACTCTTCCTTTTTCACCTTCCGAGATAGAGAGAATCGCCAAGAAAAATCGCCCCAAGTACCACCGCGGTTAATATAGACAACGGCCTGAACATTGCTAGGAACAATGGCCCTTTATGTCGAACCGTCCACGACTCCACAACATACCCCGTCGAGTTTACCATCCCCTAAATATAACATTTCAACAAAATCCAAACCTAATAAGCTAATTAAAGAAATCTTTTTTTTTTGTTTATTCTTTTAGTATATTATAAAAACTAAAGAGACATTTCCATACCGTTGCAACGATGCATATCAACATTATTTTCGATCTCATAATCCACGCGCTCGGATTGTTCTTCTCCGCGAAAATACTGACAAACGCACAAGAGATTGAAACGCACACATTGTGGGAAAGTGCCAAGGCAAATTCCGACGGATACTCCCTCATTATATGCGTCTAGCACCACCAAAGATGTTAAGAAAAATATTAGTTTCATCTTAAACTTTGGTTATAAAGTGTTACAATGTTTGTTTTATTTATACCTGAATGATGTAAGAGATGGCGATGAGAGTGTATTCGAGGGCCAGGAGACCTCCGCCGATGACCCAATTAGAATTTGACGGTGGTGATGGGGGCGGCGAGAGAGGCTGAGGGAGATGAACGGACGGATGAGATGCGGCGAAGATGATGGGGCCGTGGTAGAGAGTGGCTACGAGTGCACCAGCTATAGAAACTACTGTTCCCACTACTTTGGCTAAGCTGCTATTTTTCTTTATAGATACCTTCTCCATTCTTACAAATACAAAATCAAAATATCATTATCCCAAAAAAAAAAAGATATACAAAAATCAGAAAATATTAAACCGAAATCTAACTAAAATTTGTTTATCACCTAATCAAAACCAAATTGGTCTATTCCAATGTACCGAATCAAACGAAATTTTAATTTCAAATTCATTTTTAATTTTATATTCATTAACATTAAAAGAATATTTTTTTATTTTACAGTTACAAATTTTGCATACAAAAACCAGGCATCAGAATTGAACCCAAAAAAAAAAACAGAGAGAAAAAGATAAAAAACAGAGATTAATTTCGGTCATGAGTTTTTCAAACCGGATAAAATGAGAAACCGAAGTATCCTAACCGAGTAATTGAATGTCTACTACACACACTACACCTTATCCAAAGTCCAGACCAAGTTTTAACCCAATATGCCTAACCGAAAATCCAACAAGAAACCGTGATAAACCGAACCAGAGAGAAGAGTACCCAAAGAGAACAGCGAAGAGGAAAGTGAAAGCAGGAGTGAGATTGCTCATTGCTGAAGCCAAAGTAGGAGAGCTATATTTGATTCCCGTGTAACCTAACATCAAATACACACATCTTCTCTCATTTTGATCCAACAAGAGTGACGTCATCACCATCATCATCTCTAATTAGTAAACAACAAACGCAAATTCTTGATCGGAGAATGAAGATGAAACCAGAGAAAGAAAGAAAAAAGAAGATCTTACCCAAGTAGCCCAAGAAGTCCCATTTTACAGAGTACTGAGAATTTCAATGGTGGAAGAGATCTTGACCTGAGGTTTAATTTCACAGATTTTGGAATTTGGAGATTGAAGAAGAATCAATAGAGAGAGAGAGAGAGAGAGAGAGAGAGAGAGAGACCTGTGAGTGAGGAAAGGAGAAGGAAGGAGAAGAAGAGCTCCGATTCCATAAGAATAGACGAGGAAGACGTAAGAGCTCATTCCCTTTGAGCTCGCCGCTTTGAACAGAGTATTCATTCCGACGTCGGAGACCACAACCGCCACCATCGCCGTCATGATCCCGCCGTCTCTCTGACAGAATCTCCCAGCCATCGTTTGTTTCGAAGATCTGTCTGAATCTTGAACTCTGTCCGTAAGGGTTTGACCAATCTTGTACTTCGTTTTTCTAAGTACTGTAATTTGATTAACAAAATATATATAAATAAAAAGACTAATTGGAAATTAGACTGGCTTTCAATTATTTTTCTCATTAGTTAATTAGTAAGCTCATTACAATTTATGATTACATAGATTTTTGTGCCTAACTATGTAACAGACTAACATGATAAGTTAAAATAAAGACTTTAGATCTATGTATAAAGATTATGAAATTGTGATTAGAAGAAACTTGATTCCTAAAACCAAAGATCACATTTGTCTCGTCAAATAAATTACATTCACATAAGAAAATTTCACATACATATATATATATATATATATAGAGAGAGAGAGAGAGAGAGCCATCTTGACTCGTTGATGATATTTTAGACATGTTCATCGTTCTTGGAACTTTCCAAGAGAGGAGCCTTCTGTGAGCCCGATGGAGAGTCGAGGTCAGCTTCGTCAGCCTCCTCGTGGTTACTCTTGTTTTCGTCTTGGACCATGGCTACTTCCTTGGCCTTGCCCCACATCACCGTGTAAAACCCCATTGTTATTACCGTTGCCCCGATCAAGCTGAGATCAACATTTAAGCACAGAATGAGAGTAATATGACTTAGAGGTATGTTTTTTTTAACATAACAGCGAGTTCAAACTAATCTTGGACCAACATGGCAACACTACTAGACTTGTTTTTGGATGTACAAGTAGTTTTGAGATTTTTTTTCACCTGCCAATGTAGAGAGAATCTCGGAGGAAGATCACGCCCATTGCAACTGCAATCGCAATAGACAAAGGTTTGAACATTGCAACGAATAAAGGCCCCTTGATCCTCAATGCCCATGTGTGGATAGTATTGTTTATGCAAGATCCGAACAATCCCTAAACATGGAGATATAATCAACAAACAAAAAAAATATTTTCCTTGTTAAAAACTAATTACACTCATAGTTTTCTTACCGAGCAAACGATTGACACTAGAGCTATATTTGGTTTTATCTTCCATGCACTCAAGTCACTCCCTTCGGTGGTTGTGAACAATGTGACAAGCGCGGTCCAAAAGCTCACGCCTAAGCTATAATAGCAAACAACGGTGAACTCTGATGGATACTCTCTCATGATTTGAGTCTACAAAAAAAAAAAAAAAAAATTAAGATCATAATTATATATATATAGAGAGAGGGGTTCACTATACTATATATATGCACATTAGAGTTCATTATTTGACTAGACCTGAACAATGTACCACAACGGAACCATGAAATACTCGACCGCGAGGAAAGCCGCGCCAATGATCCAATTATGGTTTGGAGACTGTGACCGCATAGAATCGGATGGTGGTGACTTAGCGATCACCACAGGACCATTGTAAAGAGTCACAATAAATGCTCCTCCTATGGAAACTACAGTTCCCAACATTTTAGCCACGCTGCTTGTTCTCTTGAAAGATACACTCTCCATCCTGCAATCAAACTCAAAAGGCACAGCACCAACAAACTCCCAAATGTTCAAAAAAAGTTTTTGAGTGATGTGCCTCATGGGCTGATGAACATTGAGGCCCAAATACAGGACATGGGCCGAGGGTATTTTCGAGAATTGATAGTGTAAAAGGAATATATAGAAGGATAAATCAAACCTGAAAAGGACGGCGAGCAAGAAGGTAAACGCAGGAGTGAGGTTGCTGATTGCAGAAGCAAGTGTCGGAGAGCTATAATTTATCCCTGTGTATCCCATTATGTTCGAGCAGCATCTATATTATTTAACACCATTTTTTTTATATTGGTTATTTTTATATAAACAAAAATAATATTATTCCGGTTATTACGAAGATGAAAGCAACCCCTAGACAGAGTTTTTTTTAAAACAATCGAGTTATTTAGATCTTTGCAGTAAAGTTTGCAGCTTTTGGAAGCAACTTTTAGCCAAGTGTTTCTAAAATTTGGGTAAGAAAAATCTGAGAATTTTAGGAAACTCTCTGATGCAAAACTTGCATATTTTCCGGATCTAACCCGAATTTGAAAAAGCTTTCGGGTGATTAAAGCTGGAGTTGCTTTAAAAATTGGAAGTATCGAAAGAAGTGAAACTTTACCCAATTAACCCTAGAAGCACGATTTTGTAGAGAATTGAGAAATTCATCGGAGGGAGCGTTCTTGATCTGTCAAATAAACAAGAACCCATTTACTCTATTTCGGCAAAAGACGATAACTTTAGCTCGAATTCTTAAAGATCGGATCAATTTTAGTAGGGGAGAAAAAGAAAACTCTAACCTGAAGGAGAAGAAAGGAGAAGGGAGGAGAAGAAGAGCAGCGAGACCGTAAGAGTAAACGATGAAGACATGGAAGCTCATGCCTTGCAAAGTCGCTGCCTTGAACAGAGTGTTTAGCCCAACGTTCGCACATTCCATTATTACCAGCGCCGTTACCGGCAACACCTCTCTCTGAAAGTATTTTCGCGTCATCTTCTCTCTCTCTGTATCTCTGTCTCTCTCTGTTACTTGTAGATGTGGAGATTCGAAGAAGTGATTTTCTTAAACGAAGTAAGATGAAAGATGAGAAACAGAGTCGTTCTGTTTTTTTGGGGAGAAAAAAGAAAGAAAATAGTGTGAGTGGGTGAAAGTTAGATTTTCAGCGAATGTGTAGTCACACTTGTGAGACATGTGAAGCAGACAAAAAAAGGCCATGTAGCATGCTTGACATATATTAGATGGAATTTACTCCGGTCCAATTTTTTGGTCAAGAAATGTCAAGAATTCTTTTTCTTTGTTTTTGACTGCAGAAATGTCAAGAATTTAATTAATGTTTCATATATCAGAATTATTGGTCAAGAAATAATTTTGTACAATTTTCTGTAATCACTAAACTTTTTGCCGCTCTTCTAAAACGTTGGTTAATCATTTATCAAACGTTGATAATAGAAGAATCCCCACACAGAGTAATAATTACTCTAAATCTAATACAAGATTAAGTCTTTGGTACTCTAATACAAGACTAATCTCCAAAAAAATGGATGAGTTTTATGCAAAACGCTGATAATAGAAGAATCTCCAAACGTTGATATTGAGTCTGTGGATTTAATCTTGTCTAACTCAACAGCTTAATTTTTTTTTTGCATAAACTATTAAAAATATAGAATGTTGAGTAAGACAAACCCTTGAACTGTCATCCTTTAATGTATGGATGAGTTTCAAACTCCATAATATATAAATTATTACTAGCTAGCCTGTGGATTTAAGTTTTCGGGAATTCTAAAAACTACTCGGCTTGATGTTTTTTTTTTTTACATCCTTTTTAAAAGTATATTGACAGATAAATACATTATTTTATATATGAGTACATCTCTAATTTTTAATTATCATATTTCCTAAGATATTAAATAAGACATGTTTTTTGTTAAAGAATAAGACATGTTTTTTTAAAGTAATACCCTACCCTACATAAAACGGTAAGGATTTTCTTGCGAAAAAGATTAGTGGTAAGAGAAGACAAAAATAATGAAAAATGATTAGAAGAAAATATGACACAATAGTTAAATGCTTTAATCCTTATCAATTTTATGATTTGTAACGGAAGGAGCAGTATATGATAGTATCCCTTTCCGATGTGGACATGGGCCACAAGAGGTTATATCATAATCACAAAAAGCAACCAAGTCCTAACAAATTGTCTATGCTATAATTCAATACCAAAACACATGGTTTTGGCCATTGTTGGTCTATAATAAATTATAAATCCATGCATCTTCCACACGCCGGCCATAAAATAAAACCTAGCTAGTTAGCTCTCTAGAAATTAATATAGTCAAATAAAAATAGTATCTATTTGAAAATATGAAACTGAAAATTATAAGGAGACCCATGAAACGAGGAATTTTGTTATTTCTATTTTTAGAGATTTTTTTGTACACGTACGTATGTATTAGAACAATATATGCAAAAACATTTGGGTATGATTTTTCTTTTTATATATAAATTTTAAAAATTTCGAAACTTTTGGTATATAATCTCTTTTCAGGACAACCGTTAATAATATCATATTTAAGGCATAAATTCTCTTTTTAAATAGAGTTAAACTTGTAATCTTTAAAAACTTTCAAGCACTAAACTCTCACCCATTTAATTATTTAGGTAATGACTTTTACGTCAGTTATATCAGAAAATATGAAATCTAAAAGAAACAACATACTAGTCGTGATGCACTTGTGTTTGTCTAATCAACTTGATAGAAAACTACGGCGTAGAGTTTTTGCCCCACAAGTAAAATAAAAGAATACGAAACTTTGTTTTTTCAGATGATGGAAAACGACGTCGAAAACCAAAATATAATAGATATTAAAAAAAAAAAGAAACCTTTCACAATAATATGCCACATTATTGATTGTGTGTCTTTCGTACACGATTCTAGTCACTTGATGATAAATGTTTATTTCAATGTCAGTAATTTATCGTACATTTGTATTATATTGCTGAATAATAAACACATGTAGAATTCTCAGGAAAAAAGGAAGCAATTAATGATAACAATGGTCAATGATCGTTATGATGATGATGACATAGCGATGAAGAGAAAACGTAGCATTGTGAAAGAAAGCAATCTCTACAAAAAGCCAAAAAAAAACAAGACAGAAGAAAAATTGCAAAAATCTAATTGAAAATTAAACTAGCACAAAGGTTCTTAGAAACTATCCAACATCCGGTGAGGAACAGGAGAATTGATGACCTGCAAGATCTGAACAATCTCCGCCATTGTAGGCCGATTCGAAGGTATCTGAGAAGTACAAACAAGAGCAAGTTTCAGAACAGGCAATACCTCATCCTCAGAGTATTCTTCCTCCATTATAGGATCAATACACTCCAACACGTTCCCTTGTTCCAACATAACTCGAACATGGTCGCTAAGTATCACAAAGCTGTCTTCACCGTACTCAACGGGTCTCCGACCTGTCACGAGTTCCAGTATCAAAACCCCAAACCCGTAAACATCGCATTTTTCGTTGACCCTTAAGTTCTGACACTCTAATTCAGGGGCTACGTAACCTAAAGCGTTCTGAAACCTGTTGTTGTTCATCGTGTTCCCGTCTTGTGTTGTTAGAAGACGAGATAGTCCGAAATCAGAGATTTTCGGGTTGTATTTTTCGTCAAGTAGGATGTTGGTCGGTTTCAGGTTGAAGTGTACGGTTGTTGGACGGAATGTGTGGTGGAGATAAGCGAGTCCTTTGGCTGTACCGAGGATGATTCTGTTTCTTGCGTCCCAAGGAAGAGGCGGTGTTGAGGGTTCTCTTTCGTGTAACTTGGACTGCAAGTTTCCGTTTGGGATGTATTCCGATACCAGAAGCTGCATCTCCGGCGTCCAGAAATACCCTTTGATCGATACTAGATTAGGGTGCTTTGCTTTCGCCAAGATCCGGTTTTCTCGATCGAAATCTTCTAGGTTTTGAAGAACTGGCGATGGGACGAGTTTCTTAACCGCCAAGTTTCTCCCATGTTCCCCTAAAGGTGCCTTGTAGACTGTTCCAAAGACTCCTTCTCCGATTCTTGAAGCTTTATTGAGAAGAGACTCCGGGTTTCTGGCGAACTCTTGAGACGACGAGGAGGAACGCGACGTTCTTGAGTTTAACATTACTAGTTTACCGGTCACTAAACTTCTTCCCGATCTTGAAGAGCCCGAGAAAATACTCTCCAAAGCGTTGTCTACGAACGCAAGCCGTCTTCTCACAGACGCGTTAAGCAGCGTTATGATTATGACTCCAGAGAAGATGAGTATTGCAGCTGATATAGCTACAATCACTGAAACACTGAGGAACATTCCACGGTGGAATTTTCTGGAGCCATTGCTTGCTCGGTTTCCTGGCATTTCCTCGTTGTTATTCCTGTTCCCATAGGAGTTTGGATCGATGACAAGAGGCTTTGAAACATTCATTTTGCAAGGTCCACTTAACAACGGTGAACAGATGCCTAGGTTTCCTTGAATAGCACTCTGGTCTAAGCTCTGGAACACGCCTCCCAAGGGTAACCTTCCGATGAGTCGGTTAAACGATATGTTAACCAGTAACAGATTCTGCAATTCCCCGAGCTCTTTCGGTATTTCGCCGCTAAGCTTATTGGCCTCTAGCTTTAGAATCTTGAGCTGTTGTAAGTTTGAAAGTGATTTAGGAATTGGACCGGTAAGATCGTTATGAGACAAACTCCTGCAAAAAAGAAACTATAATTGTTAGAGCCTAGAGGAAAACATTTGAAATTAAGCAAAAATGGATATATATAAGAAATAGAGACTTACAGCAATTTAAGAGAAGAGCAGTTTCCAATTCCTTCCGGTATAGAACCGGTTAGTGAGTTACCATCCAGTTGAAGGATCTGTAGACTCTGAGACTCGCATATATCAGCTGGAACCGAACCGATCAACGCGCTGTTCCTGAGATCCAAGACTGTTAGATTCTGCAGAAACTCGATTTCAGGAGGAACTCTTGTGTTGAAATTGTTCCATGACAAATTGAGGTATCTCAAGCTGCTGAATAGCCCTACTTCACCAGGTATGTTTCCACTGAGACTATTGCGCGAAAGATCGAGCATTACGAGTGACTCAAACATTCTGCTTGAGCCTCTTGGAATCGAACCGGTTAAACCGTTACCGGAAAAATCCATTTCTTGAAGACCAATATCAAATAAACCACCGGGAATGCTACCGGCGAAGCCATTGCCTTTGAGCTGAACAATCTTAAGCTCTTTGCAGGATTCCAAAGATTCCGGAATCTCGCCAGAGAGTTTGTTCTCAGACAAGATTAGATCCTTCAGAGATCCCAGATTACCAATTGAAGAAGGAAGCTTTCCGGTTAACTCATTGCTGGAGAAATCCAAGTGTACTAAACCGGCCATGTCACCAATCCAAGCCGGGAATTCGCCGGAGAGCAAGTTGTTGGATATATCGAAGTGATTTAAATATCTCAGCCTCTGAAGAGTTCTCGGAAATTCGCCGGAGAAACGATTGAAACTCAAATCGACTCTGTTTAAATGAGGGCAGAGTCCAATATCTGAAGGTAATGCTCCCGAGAACTGATTCCCTTGTAATTGCAACTCTTTCAAGTTATGCACAGAGAGTATCCCCAACGGTATCGATCCAGAAAGAGTGTTAAACGATAGATCTAATGTTCTTAGCCTCTCGAGTTTCCAGATTCCAGAGACGAAATTAGGGTTTCCGGAAAAACGGTTGCTTGAGAGATTGAGACTGTTCAAAACAGAGCATCGAAACAGAGTACTAGGGATTTGACCTTCGAGATGGTTGTGAGACAGAGAGAGATACCTAAGGGATGAACAGTTGCTGAAGAAATCATCAGAGAGTGTGCCGGAGAAGGAGTTTCCGGTTAAGTCGAGGTATCTCAAGGAGCTGCTTGAGCCGAGAGAAGGTGGGATTTGACCGGAGAGATTGTTGTGGCTAAGATCCAGCTTACGGAGATTGTTGTTCTTTGAGAGAGCGATGATGTTCCCGGTGAAGTTGTTGTTGGAAAGTGAGAGTACCTTTAAATGCTGAAGCTTTTGGATTCCGCGGCCGATTTTTCCGGTTAAGGATAAACCGTCGAGGGAAAGCTCGGTGACTCGAGATGTTCTGGGATTGCATTTGACGTAGCTCCACGAGCAAGGAGAGTCATCGTCTTCGTTCCAAGACTCGAGGTGTGAAGATAGGTCGTTGAGGTCTGATTTGAAGACGATGAGACCCAGGACGTCGTCGTTTAGCTGGATTGAGTCGATATCACCATTGATGAGTGACATCAATGTCATTGCGAGAAACAGAGTACATGAGATCCATTTTCTTCTGTGATCGCCCATTATGATAGATTGTGCAACTCTCTCTCTCTCTCTCTTGATGGGTAGAGAGGTAAAGCTAATTTGGGAAGGGAAGAAAGAGAGATGAGAGAGCTATGGCATTTTGATGATAGAGAGAATAGAGAAAAAGAGAAAGAGAGAGAGAGGATTTGAGTTTTGTCCCAATGAGAACAAACTCGAAGTACTTTTTTTTTTTTTAACTCGAAGTGTTTGTGAGTGTAAGATTCTGAAGTTAGCTAGAAGACAACCTAGAAGACAACAGCTAGATCGAGTTGCATATGATCCCTAAGGCCAAATGGACCACATGTTCTGCTCCGGTCTAACCAAAAATGTCCGGTTTAATCGATTTTCTCTGAATGGATGGGTCTTCACGGGTTAAATAGTTAAATGAAGATAAAGCCATACGATTAACTATTAGCATGTTACAAGGTTTTAGGTGGTAATTGTACTAAACACCTAAAATGATATAAAGTTCAAACACAACCGCATAAAAATTGTAAACAAAACACCAATCACAACCATTTAACAAAAATGAATAAAAAATCGAATTGAATAACAACCAGTTAACAAAAAAAAATGTAGTGGAAGAACTCGAGTTCTAATCCTTCAACGTTATGATGTAATTTTTAACCACTTAATCAACATAAATTAGCTATCATTTATATTGCCATACAGTGGAAACACTCATTAGCTCATGATTTGTGGACTGAAATCTAAACTAATTCAATGTTTACAACCGTCAACTAGAAATGTTATAGTTGTCAAGTGTGTATCCAATAAAAATAGATATTTAAAGATATACAATTGCCCCGACTTGCACGTAATAATGGAGTAGAAACTTATATATCACGAGAAAAGGAAGAGACCTATGAATTTGAGAATCCAAATAATAAAAAAAATGATGAAACAAAAGAAAATAAAAAAAAAGGGAAGAAGAAAAGAACAAAAGTAGGGTTTGGTGCCATTAGAACAAGAAAGACTCGTGACTGACAAAGTTATGTGTAAAATCCACCGCACAAATTAGCTTATCTGTCTTTTTGTCCTGACACAGTCTCTCCTCCCCGCCTCTCAATTAGATTCAAATTACGAACTAAACTTATTTATATTATGCTGTTGGCAAAAAAAAAAAAAACTTATATTATGCTCTTTAAGATTATACCCTCTTATCAAGGGAGATCGATATGTAATATGTTTCTTGGTTAAGGACATTTTCTTTTAAGACACCGTTGACTACTATATCTGATAAGTTGTTTAGATTAGACAACAGGTCAAAAAGGAAACCCAAACCGGTCACAAGCGACCAAACCCAAAAACTCAAATGCCTGATAAAAGGCATCACTAGAAGAAACCAACATCTTTGGATCGACACATACACTTCAAAACAGAGCAAAGACATACACAGCAGCACCACGGCCAAAATACACATTAACAGATGTACATATCGAATCACATATCACTTTTTGTTATTTTGTTCCTCAGTGTTTATGTATTTATTAATTTCATTCCGTTATATTATATTTGTTTCACGCGAATCCATTGTCACACAATAATAGCAAACAAAGCCGATAAGATATTGAATTGAAGCGTCTGATGCTTGGGAACGGAGCATGTTCTCAAATCTTGGTCGTTTTTCAATTATTTTGATTTTGTTTTTGAGGATGTATAATTATTGTTTTTACCTCTTTCAATATATTCTTCCTGCCAAATACAGCCTTGTCACAAAGGGGAACTCGCATTTTTCAAATGATAAAATTTGAACTTCGAGTTACCATGGCATTGTAAATTTCTTTTTTTAACATCGGCATTGTAAATATATATTTTTTTTCATTTTTAATGACGGAAAACAATCATGCGGATACCATAAGACTATATAAGAGACATCAATATCTTATTAATCAATGTAACATTTCATTGTTCGTCGTTCTTCATACTTCTCTGCCTATTTTCGATTCAGATATTTTTTTTTTCATTTGCCCGTTAATTTATTCTAAAAATCTCTAAAACTTTTTACACGTTTCATTTTGTTTACAATATATTAAATTATTTTTTATAGTTCAATCATGTAGCCTGAATCAAATGTAATGTAATGATTTTTCAAATAAGTTCTCATAATAAATATAGTTAAATCAATTTTGAACCTTTTCATATATCTTACTAGGGTTGTGCCCGAGATATGTGATGTTTTTTTTGCAGAATTTAAAAATAGGGCTCACTAATCAATGTAAAACCAAAGTTTCAAACACTCTACGTAGGACAAATACATTAAGTTAGTTTTTTTTTTTTTTTTTTTTGCTAAAGAATACATTAAGTTAGTTGCTCATGAAAATTGCATGTTTTTTTTTTAATAATTTGGGTTTTTTTTTAATAATTTGGGTACCTGTTGTTAAATTTCTGTTGGCATGCCCAGCTCCAATTATATCCAAGAATCGATGATACACCTTTTTTAAAATGTAAAAAGGTATTTTACTATTTTCTCGAGAAACAAAAGGAAAACTAAGAGCATCTCCAATCCCATTGCAAATTTGGTGTCAAATGCTATTTTGCAATAAAATATGCTCCAACCCAATCTCATTTTCAATTGCAAAATGGCATAATGCCATTTTTGGTTTCAAATATGGAACCATCTCATTTTCAATTGCAAAATGCAATTGAACTTTTTTATTTATAAAGTAGTTCTTCAAATTTTAGATACTTTAATTTTTAGAGTTATAAATCATTATTTTAATGATAATTTCTTTTTTTTTATGATTATAAATATTAAAACACTTTAATGTCTAAAATAAAAATGCAAATAACATTATTTAATAGAAAATATAATAACATAATATTGAAATTAAAAATAACAGAAAATAAAAATCTACTTTATTTTATCATTTCTATATAGTATAATGTGTGTTTATTTATATTATAATAATTAAATTTTAAGAATATCATAATTTATGGAATTTTTGAAAGAAATTAAATAAATAGGTCAATGTGTAATTTACTATTTAAATGTGTATAATTAGCAATTAATAATAAAATAGAAAAAGAAGAATATACTTAAAATATTCCTTTTGAAAGAAAATACGAAAATACAATTATGAGTTGGTGAGAAATCCAATTCAACGAATAAAAACATGTTTGAAGTTTGATTCTCGATCTCTTCACTAACTCTTTCTGCTGTTTCCCCTTAATTGTTTGCCATAACTCTTCCTGCCGTTTCCTTTGCAAAAGTTATACTACCTTGAAGATTCTATTCACATAATAATCATTTGTTAATTGTGTCAAATCAATAACCCAAAAAAAAAAAAATCTCAAAAGCATACATTTTTACTCCCTACTTTATAAATGTTAGGTTTTTAGCTCTTCCTCTTCTTCCTCTTCAAGAAAGGCATAGCACTTAATCCTCCAGCTGAAGAATTCCCAGTTTCAATCTCAACATTCTCCTCCAATGATGCATCTTCTTCATTTCGACGTTTAGCTTTGTTTTGACGTTCTTCATTCTCCGTCTTTAGCATCTCAGCATCCATTGGATCATCTTCTTCCTCACCTGTTTCATCTTCATCAACACAGAATCCGCCACCGATCACTCTGTAATCATCTGTAACTTTATCCTCCAAATGAGCATCTTCAATCTCAGCTTCGTCGGCACAGAACCCACCTCGCATTTCATCGATAGTTGTTGTTTCATTCTGTGTTCTTTCTGCAGAGACGTTTCCTACTCTGCCTTCGTCTGTGAGGAATTCATCATCTTCCAAGTTCTCACTAGGGGATTCTCCGTTGCTTCTTGACTCGTCCAATTCATCATCTTCTTTCGCAACGTACTTGGCAGGATTCCGGGATCGTGTCGACTGAAAATAACAGATAACAAAGTAAACCCACCACATAATCACTCAAAATCCACCGTAGGAAAGCTAATATAAAGGCGCTTACCCTTCGCATTTTTTGAAGATTGCCCGGTTTTGCATCATGAGGTGCCTGCAATTCAACTACCTTATCATCATCAGAATTGCCGTCTGATAGCTCAGGGAGGAGATTGCTTCGGCCCCTTCCTCTTCCTCTTTTCTGGGATCTACCTCTGCCTCTACTGCTAGATGGTTTTTCTAAGCGATTCCTTTTGTTTTTCTCCTTCTCGCCGGCTTTATTTGAATCTTTCACTGAAGTGTTATCTTCATTGTCATGGGGAGCAAGTCTTTTCTTATTTCCATTTCTTGGGCCTTTCTGGAGAGTATGATCAACCCCTTCCGATGATAGACCTCCGCCAATTCCTTTCACAGCCTTTTTGATTCTTTTACTACGGATCTTTGCAAATCTTTCACCGAAGGAATAGAAAGCATCCATCCGTAGTTGCGTCTTCATGGAAACAAAGGAAAAGGAAACAAGACTGTCATATATATATATACATACATATATTAATCATATCCATACGTAAAAATAAAAGATGGAATCTAGATAATCTAGATAAAGACCTCGCGTTTTTCATACTCCTTCAAGACAGGTAGTAGCAGATCATCTGTCTTCTTACTGTTCCAACCAAACTTTTCCCAGCATACCCTTCACCAAACAGAAAAACGGACACTACAGAATCAGAACTCAGGACACTGTTTCATAAAGTGCAAGTAGTTTTATGCAGAAACCTAGTCCGTGGGCCAAATCATGCAACTTTTTTTTGTTTCTATCTGTCTCAGATTCACTGGAACCCTTATCATGCCCTAGGTGACTTCACAAAACATGTCAAGCTATGCCATATTGTTTGAAGGACACTAGATTTTAATTCCCTGGTATTAGTTTGCAAACCTGGTACTGAGAAAGGATTATCTTCATACACATACCCAATATTGGTGACAATGTAAAGTAAAGAAACGACTTACTTTCTAAGAACTACGAGATCAGGTTTGCCCCATGAGAAAATCTCAGTCGACCGATCCACTTGTGGATTTAAGTAGGCTGAAGTAACAGCTTCACTAGGGAAAGTAGATGGAATATGCCAGTTCTTGCTTACCTTTCTCTGTAATTTTAAATGGATAGAAAGTTTAAGTCAAGCTTTGATGAGTTGGACCATATCAAATATGTTCAGGAAAAAATAGCAGTACATGCTTATCCATGAAGATTTTCTTTATTTCTTCTGTGTCATCAGTCGAGGCACCTGAGCTGCTTCCTTTATTATCTACAGAGTCAGATCCACGCTTCTTTACATTTGAACCTGTTTTTGCATCAGTCTTTCCTAGAATGGTTGGATCAGGTGATTCAACCCATTCACGAAATTTCTGAAGCCCATCATCCTCGGGAAATGCAGTCACAACTTCAATAGCGTTGACAATACCAATTCCACTGCATGTCAAAACAATTACGATATCAAGTACATAAAGAACTGGACTTTGACCCTATGCAGTTAAAAGCTCTGCTAACCTGATTCCTTCTGTGTAATCACTTCCTAGCAGCATTGCCATGCGGATTATTTTATCTCTGCTCAAGCCAAGCTCCTTCTCAATGTCCTGCAAATCAGAAGAGTTTAGAGGTATAATCACCAAACCTTTGAAAACTGAATGCAAACAATTAGAGATGTAACTAGGAACAGATCGATAAAAACAACTACCGAAACGAAATATCAACTTATAGGAAAATGTATCAACCTACTACAGAAAAAGTAACAATCCAGAGGAAATTACGGAACTGCTAAGAAGTTATAACAGAAGACAAGCCGGAGACAATACGGAAGCTCATTAGAAACTGAAGAAGAAAACAAACTCATCGCAGATGATTTCTTAAACCCACAAGTAGGAAAACAAAGTTGGACGACGGATATGCACACCTTCATAAAGTATGTCTCCACATATTTGCGATCGTCAAATATATTTTTGTACACACTCCTAGCTCCAAACAAGAATACATCTGAATCGTCAGTGACAATGCCATCAACAAGGTTTGATTGTTCCATAAATGCACACTGCGCCTCTGCTTCCATGGGAGCTATGATATATGGTAAGCCAAATATTTGGAGTAGCTCCTGAGGAAATCCAAAATCAACAAAACACTGTAAGTTTGTTGTCATACCGAACAAAATAGAAACTTCAAAAAGTTTGCAAAACGACTGTATAAAGAGCATGATTCATATGTATTAAAAGACAATAGTCAAACCTGGCATTCTGCAAACATCTCACTGCTAACAGATTCAGCATTCCGCTCAAGTTTCCTCTGTTCATCACCTAAACTTACATATTCTTGGTCGAGTACTCGCATTTCCTCCTCCAAACTTGCTTCTGAAAATTCAACAGGCACCCCTATCTCCTCTACATCTATCGAACTCTCAATATTGAAAGCACGGTCGTTAGAGTTATTTTCCTCCCTTGATTCTTTCTGTGAATCTGTGTCATATAGTTCTGATCTGATGACACCACGAGAAGGATCCCTTGATTCAGTGACAGGACTCTGGGGTTTATGTCTACTATAATCTCTCTTATCATCCATCATGATCGATAGGTCACCATCATTACCTTTTTCCACACTACCGCGAATAGATGCCTCGCCCAAAACAACAGTTCTCTCCTCATCAGCTACGGGCACAGAAGACACTTTGACAGATTCCCCACCAAAACTTTCAGAACCCTCTTCATTATCCTGTTTAGCGGTGGACAACATGCTGCTCTCACTAGCAATAGTAAATGCTTTCTCAGGTGAGATAACTGACTTTACCTGTGAAATTTCATTGCTCACAGCACGTCTAACGTTATCAGAACTGGAAGAAGGCTGTGTACCAAATTGTTTGGTTATCCCTCTCTGACCATCTACATTGTCCGTTACAGAAGTGTTGGACTGCTCATGTCTTGCACCACTAGTTTTCAAGATTGTCATTCCGCCCAGAGTTCCCTCTTCATCAGCTTCACCAATAGTTTCACTAGAACACAGACTATCTTGAGTTGGCTTGTCAAGAACTAGATTTACCCCTACCGTTTGATTTTCTTCAAGAAAGATATCCCCGGATTCCTTATGATGTAAGTCAGGAAGACTTTTCTCGATAGCCTCCTGCAGATCAGCTTCTTCCTCCAGATAGCCTTTTGAGAACTGTGTTACTGTCTCATTCTCCATGGAGTTGCTGGCATTTTCACAAGTAGTTTCTTCCCTTGCTGCATCCTCATCAGTACTAATATCCTCGGGGATATGCTGATTGCTTAAATTCACTTCAAGCTTAGAGACAACATTATTCTGTTCAGCCGGCATTTCTTCCCAGTCACTGTCAGAAGCCCACGGTGAAGAGACTTCTTCTTTAGCATCATTTTCTGTAGAATTAATTGTCACTGGTCCTCCCGCTGCCAACTGAAGAAACATATCATCTTCATCATTCAGATCTTTTCCACCACCATCATCTTCAAATGATATCTCTATTGCAGATGGATTTTGTAGCATGGAATCATCAATCTGGTTATCCAGATTCACAACATCACCTTTCTTAACAGGTAAATTTTCAAGAAACTGGTCCTCGGAAGGAAAATTTTCCCAGGCGCTGAGTGTTTCATCATTGTTAGACATAGAACCAAAAGCTGTTTTCTCCTTTTCTTTCATCAAATGTAAGTTCCTCTGGATATCACGAGTCATTTGGATCCCCATGTGTCTGTTCCTTATTCTTAAACGGCCCCTTTCATCTATATATACTTCAATATTTTCATCAGGATTCGTGGGTTCATCTCTATCCAACTCAATAGTAGCATCTGATTTATTCAGAGAAGAAACATTCTTAACAGGGACTGGCAAAGACTGTTGTGACGTATTTTTCTTATTTTCATCATTTCTTCCTTCTCTGGCAGACGCAAGTACACTAGACCACATTAAAAATATCAGTCATTTTCTGATACGACAGAACCTTATTCTTTTAAAGACTTCAAACTGCAACTCACTCTTTATCGCCAGAAAAGGAAGATGAGAAGATAAACTCTCTGTTCGCTTCAGAAGCTATCCTAGAAGTTTGAACTCCACCAACAGCCCTTCCACCGGCAGATCTCTGAACTTCATTTATTTCTCGACGGAAGGCTACTGTTTTAAGGTATGCTTCTATTTGCAGTTCAGAAAATTTTTCAGGGGCCTATACAGTCATAAAACAAGATAACAAATTCCATAGTCGGTGTTCCATCTCTCTTCATACAGAAAGATTCAAATACATAATGGAGCAAGAATGACTCAGTTGTTTATGTGACTAACCTTCTTGACCTTTTGGTACTTTTGCCGGTTTTCTGCCATCAATTTTTCTCTCATCTACAAGTAAAGAAATTATCAAACAAACTGAAACGTCCATCAAAATCAACATATGCTGTCAATATAGTTAGTTACCTGAGCAAGGAGATCAAGTTGCATAGATGGAGGAAGAGAAGCCAAAACAGCTGGGTCGACATTCCCATCTATTGCTGGCTAGAAAAGTAGACAAAATATTATTAGCAGATGAAGACTGTAAAGTATCAGTATAACTCCTTAATAAAGAACATAGTTCCAAAGACAGTGTCATGATTCTTTATTACAGCAATGAAGATTTCACCCAGATGAAAGGAATTTTCCCCATTCAGAAAGAGGCCCAGCCAACTTGAAGACTGCTACTGATTGCTTAACTAAAACACCTTTGACCTAACCAATTTATATCCCCTAAATAATAGTGATCTGTAACTTAAGCATCAGTAAATAAAACAAGAGGAAGATGTAGAACATAGACCACAGATTACCAAAAGAATTTGCTCATCTTCTTCGCTGCCCTCTTCCTCAGATGGGATTGCTGCAGCTGAAGACGATGCTTCGTTAGTAAAATTTCCGTCTTCTTCTGCTGCAAGGGATGCCGCCAACCTATATTAAACCAAGACAGGAAAACATAAAATGACTACATGCAAGTAAACATCTTTCACCAATATCTCAATTACTGCTTACATCTCATCCAAATTTTCCTGATAATCCTTTGTCTGTGCTGAGGAATCCTGTTCAAGATTATTCTTCATTTTGTTATCTAGGTCATCCCCATCCAACAAAACTCCCTTTCCCTTCGGATCATACTTCTGCGAGTCACCCACGGGAATTATATAAATCTCAGTAACCAAATCACTTGCAAATTATTGAACAAAGAGTGACGATGAAAGAATTGACAGATTAGAATTGAACATAGAAATACCACGTTTGCTACTAAGTGTTAAGTAGCGTAAACTATTCTCAAGATTCTATAATTATAACTAAGAAAGATGCAAGACTAAGTGCATGTGAAAGCCAAAGAAATAACATAAACTGGAAATACATCACAACACAGCGCAAACAAAGTTCCCAGCTTCTAACTATTAATTACTGCAAGAAGCATGATTCATGGCATAAAAAAGAACAAAAAAATATAAACTGGACTCCGCCATTCTCTGACAAGCACAATTAACTTCAAGTTAGTTTGAGTGGGTCCGTGCAGAGAAATGAACATCTTGGTGTTATAGGCCGTACCAACAAATCCCAACAACAACACTCTTAAGTAATGAACCAAAAAAAAGTAAAAAAGTAGATACAGAACACCATCTTTGCAGTTCCATGTTTAGTATTCACTTACCGTGGATCCTTTGATGGCATCATCAACACCATTTTCTCCCACCATAGATGCTGGAGATCTACATCAATCGAGGTCGTTAAAGCAATTCCACCAAAATGAATGAAATCCATGGTTAAAATAACAAAAAAGTGTTAGCTTACATCTCATCTAGCTTTTCCTCCTGAAAACAACTGCTCCCCACATCATCTTTCTCTGCAGAGTCTCGCAAAGGTTCTTGCACAGATTCTGAAGATACACGTTTCTTCTCTCCAGCACTAATATTCTGCTGCAGCCTTTGGTTCTTAAGATCTTTGGCTTGTTCCTTAAGCCTCATATCCTTGAGCTATAACAATCAATCCCAAAACCGAGCAAAGCAATTTACTCAAAACTAGATAAATCTCGTGAAAGCTTCTTATTTCTTAACTGCTACACTAATTACAAACCAATTACTAAACTGAAAAAAATAAAAAAAAAAACAGTTACTGACCCGATTAAGCAGCAATTTCTCAGCGGTCTTCCGGATTTTCGTCTGGGCGTTCTCACGCTGACGACGACGCGCAATGACAGTGCGGCGTTTCAATGCCGGAGTGCCTCCGTCAAATACGAAAACCGGCTTAGTCCTTAGGAACAGAAGCTTGCAAATCCTCCGGAAAAAACCGATCAAGTGAGCGTTCTGCACCATATCTCCCTTTTCGTCCCGCATCGCCTTTATAAACTGTACCATCCATATACTCGCATCTGCAATCGACGAGAAGCAACATCATCGATTCGTAAAGTAACAAACTAAAAAGAAAGACATTGAAGTCGTCCAAGTGATCGCCGGGAATCGTACCGATGGCCAATCGTTTCCCGGATAGGGTTTCAACAGAGACGCGGCGACCAACGGGAGCGAGCAGCTCCCAAAGCCCCTGCACTCCCATATTTTCTCAGTTTTCTTAATTTATTCACCGCCTGAGCAAACGACTTTGCCGGTAAACGCTGCGGCCAAGAGCCCTTTATACGATAGACCGCCGATCCAAAGTTATACGGCGTCGTTTCACGCTCCCAAGGCGTAATTTTGACCACACACATACAAATGGTCCAGGCCCACTTAATGAGAAGTAAACCGGCTCAGTATTGGCCCATACATTACAAAAAGTCAAAATATTTTGCAACAATTTGGATTTCGGTTCCCGTACCTCTTTTTTTCTTATTTTTTCATTTTTTTTTCCTTCAATTTTTTTAGACTTTTTTTTTATTTGGGATCCCTATCATAAAGCCCAAACAAAAACGGGTTAGCCCAACATGTGTGGTGGTGTACGTAATGTGATGTTTAGTGGGTGGGTTTTTAAATCGCGTAACCGGGTCACTGAAGATCCGACCAACACGAAGGCAAAAAAAAACAATGTAAAATGGCCGACCAACATATAAAAAGCAAGAACAAGAAAAAGCAAAAAGAAAAAGCCATAGTTGAGCCGAGCATAATAGGTATATAGGTAAATAGATGCTTCTATCCGTTAGAATTAAAATCATATATTTTATTTTATTTCTGGTAATATTAATTTTTAAATTTTTTAAAAATATATTATGTCATTCATTTAAATTTCTTAATATTTGGAGGTAAAAAGATTTCTTAATATTTGAATTTAAAAAAAACTTATCTGTTATTATTCATTTAAATGTTTTTTTTTTGGTTCAACGATTATTAAATGTAATCTATTTAGTATATTATTTTGGGTCAATAAACTTTCTACTTTAAAAGATTGTGTACCAGACACGATGGAACTGAATCCTAACAAGGAACAATTCCAAACCGTCCATATAAAAATAGCCTAAATAAAGAAAAGCAAAAGCTTGTGCGGTACATCTCTTACAAATAGAGACATAAAGTTTGAATTATTGCATCATGTTATACATATATTTATACTATTGAAACAACGGAAGTCCACCATCGATCGTTAATTCATCCGGTTTAAAAGTGTTCATATATATATCAAAACAAATTAAGAGGGTGCAAAATGTGATGCGATTTTGTCCTACTTAAAACTCTCGGTGATAGTGAAAATGATGAGGCTAGATTGACATATTGTGGTGGCTTGGGCTTAAGAATATGTCATTTCAATAGCCTGACAACAAATTTGTTTGTTTCAATTTTCGTTTCCCTCCACCGATTAGTCTCTGTGTCACCACCATTGGTTCTTCTTCCGGATTTAAACAGTTTATGTCCTCATCAGTACGTTTAGCCAACTCAATATTAGGTCAATGAATTAGTTTTGAAATACCTTGAACAAAAAAAATATTTACACTTTATCATTACTTATTCCATATGAAAGACAAATCGTTGTAATGTAATATGTATGCAATTGCAAGTCATACTAATTAACAATCAATCAAAATGTAGGTTTAATAGCTCTCCGTCAAAAAAAAAAAAAAAAAAAAAGAGGAATGTTAGCATTTTAAGACATATATAGGTACGTGGAATGAAACCCTATTTTGATTACAATTTAGTCTTTCAAATAGGTTACCAAAAAGTCAAGCTAGATATATCAATATAATATTATGTCCAAAAGATGTAACCACCATCCTATATGTCTAAGGTAAGAAACATCTCATGCCCTATGTGATGAATTTCGTTTCTTATTTGGCAATGTAAAACGTATCAAATTTTGGAGGAGCAATTGAAATATAGTGTATAAATGAAAGTAATCCTTTTGAAATGTACAAACATTTATAAGCTAACATATCTAATGTCAAAAGGTGTGATTATATAAGAAAACCTTTCGATTATTGTCTCTCTTAGCATACAGATCTGCAATAAGAAATTTAGGTCGACCACATTTTGTGTTTTTGATAATATAAATTAGTTTAGATAATCAATTTTGTTGTTTTAAATTTGTCATGTCTTATGCATCTTCATTGGTGATAAAATAACAACCAGTGAAATCCGTAAGTAAGTTATGCTAGTTAGTGACACTACTAATATAAATTTGTTTTTAAGTTGGTTACAATTTCATCGTAAATTCTAAAAATAAATTAGATTTATTGTACCATAAATCATTTTTTTTTCAGTAATCATATGTACTTATGGTTATATATGTTCCAAAATATTGTATTTTTTTTAAAAATAACCTTTTTTTCAGTGACACTTTGTCAAGCGATCACCCTAGAGGCCTAGAGACTTTTTGGGTTCCAATTCCCCACTTCAAGAGTGTTCTTATGCCTCGAATATATTTGTATACTAGAAGACAATTAACGTGGGTTGAAAATTCAATCACTTGTTTAAAAAATGAAACATTTTTTCTAATATAATGGGATCATCTTTCTCTATTGCAGATAAAAATATATAAATCTATTGGACGAAAACAAATAATATAACGACACGTGATAGCCACATTGACATAGGTTAGGGAATGTGACTAAGCTAAAACAATCATGTACACCAAACTGACGACGAGAGGAAGCAAACAAGACATTAATGAAGAGAGCATTAATGATGCGTAAGACCAAAATACATTTAGCATTAGATGCAGAGCTATACAAATTGATAGTAATCGAAAGTTTGATACAAATTGATAATAATCGAAAGTTTGATTTTAATTAATTGATACATTTAGCAATTAGCGTTCTCTAACGCGAGCCAACTTTGAGAAATAAATCGAGTAAATCAGTTCTATAAATAGAGGACTAGGTGAGTAAATTAGTATTTAAAAACAATTCTTTTGTAGCAATCTTGTTTTTCCAAAAAAAATTATACCTTTCAACATGTATATTCTCAGAAAAAAACTAAATTTGTGTCTAAACAAACATTGATCTAATTGTTGGTATACCTTACCCATCACTAAGAATTATTTTCTACACATATATAATATTATTTTGCTAAAAAAAGAAATCTACTGGACGAAAACAAATGAAATAACAACACGTGATATGTATGGAAATATGGCTAAGGCTTTATAAAACAACTTCAAAGCATATATATTACGATTTTTATCATCCATAAAGTTCAAAAAGAAGAAAAAAAATTCGTTAGAAGAATGGTTACATCGGAATCCAAAATTTGAAATCGACATAGTCGCATGCTTACTTTATATCTACATTGATTTTTATTACAAAATCCATTGCTTTGTGTACCTTTTAACAACACCTGTAAAGGCATTTTCCTTTTGGTTCAAGATTTTATTTATCTTTTGAAACTATTTTTCTTCAAAAGGGTTATTTCTCTATATCTTCTTTATCATTATGTCTCATCGATTAGAATTTATACTCATTGTAATTTTTCTTTATTTGAAATTGAGCCAGTTTTTCTTTTTTTGTAAACAGTTAGTTCTCCGTCATCAAAATTCGAAAAATTAATACCAATTCTTTATCGTATTTTTAAACTATATATAATATATGGATGGATCAAATATGAATTGTTAAATTCTTCTCTTTTATAGATTCTGCAAAGACCCAAAAAAAAATATTCTTGCGAAATTAGATAACATTACGTTCATACGTTGGTTCCATAGAAGAAACTAATTAGTATTGAATTACTAATTTGCTAAAAAATTGGCAAAAAAAATGAGAAATCTCAAAAAAACAAAATGCAGAAATATATTCATATGAAATCTATGAAGACCCAATTCAAAAAAAAATAAAAAATCTATGAAGATTAAAAACATTTACCTTCTATATATATAAAATTTATTTTAATATATGACAACGCAAACTTATGTCTTTAATGTGCAAAAACAAAAAAAAAGAAGAAGTTAGAAGTCGTTCAAAAAGTTCGAAAAAGAGAAGAAAATAAATGTTGCGTGATTTGATTTTCTACCAGCTTGCTCGCTTACACTCACGTGGATCTCTTTGAATAGTCTTTTTTGTTTTTTGTAAATCAACTATGGCCGTGAATAAGATAATTACAAATAACTTACATACAGTGCACATGCATGTGATGTATATGTATATACACGTATACTATAGAGGGTAGGCATAGTCCAGAAACAATAAGCCGACGAGAAAGTGTTGCAAGATAATCAGATATTTGTCATGATTGTTTCCTCAAACCGGAAAGAAAATTCAAAGTCCTTTTCATTTCAATTCCTTAAACTTCTTGAGTTTCGCTTCGTTATCACAATGTCAATACGTACATATACACATACTGATATGTAAGCATACATGAGTACCTATATTTATACCAACATATCATCGTGTATCTATAAATATAAGCAAGAACCCACACACAAATTTAACATACCAAAATTACATCTCTCTCTCTCCCTCTCTTTCTCTCTCTTGTTCTTGCTTATTGATCTTGTTCGGAATTCGCTTTTCAAGAGAAATGGTTAGCGCCACAGTTGCGAGAAACATTGCCGGCATTTTTGGTAAACACAAAATACATATAGATATGGGTTTAATTTGTAACATTTTTTTACTAATATTTTATAAATTATTTGTTAACTGTCGCAGGAAATGTCATCTCCTTGTTCTTGTTCCTATCTCCCATGTAATCATTGATCTTTCTCTCTTGTTTTGACCTTATTCTTTTGGTCTAACAACTTAGATCTCTCTCGCATATACATACCAAAAATTTGTATTGGTTAATTAATGTTTATACCAAAAAATATAATTGACGCAGACCAACATTCATGAAGATATACAAGATGAAGAAGGTGGAGGAGTACAAAGCTGATCCTTACTTAGCCACGGTGCTAAATTGCGCACTATGGGTCTTTTATGGCTTACCAATAGTCCATCCAGATAGTCTCCTTGTGATCACAATAAATGCCACTGGTCTTGCTATTGAGCTCTTCTATCTCTCTATCTTCTTCTACTTTTCTCCCACCCCTCGCAAGGTATATTATTATCTATCCTCACATCTCTCTTCCTTTAACTTCATTTTTCTAACATGTTTGTTCGATCATTCGCTGCGCCAAATGTTTAATTAAAAATCTATAAACTGGATCAAATTATGGGGTTTGGTTTTGGTTTCTATCCGGATTCTAGTTAGTTTGTAGTTGTAAATGGGTTTAGTTTTAATTATATGTTTTCCTAGAGATATATAACAAGGTAGACGTACATTTTTTTATTTTAAGTTTGAGGTACGTACTTTTTGTTTAATAGTTAATTTTGTTGTAATAATTAAAATTTACAAAATGGTATTTAATATCTTGGTCTAATTATAAAGTTATCCGAAAAAATTAGAAAAGCTTATATGAGAGTGGTACATATATAATTTTATATTTCATTTTTGTGAACCATATATATGTAACAACTAACAAGATTTATATTGTGTATTAACAAAATTTGAGATTTGGTTTAATGGTAATCATACTGAGATTAACCAAAACTAAACTCAAGTCGATTCGATTCTTGTCTTTTGACTTAAAATGAACGCTAAAACACCATATAAACTAATAACCAATAAGCAATAGTAGACAATGATTGATTATGGTTTAGGATGGTGATAGGTAAAACATAGCTTTATACAACATTATTCTGAATTTATTTAATTAATTTGATTTATGGTTCAGATGAAAGTGGGGCTATGGCTGATAGGAGAGATGGTGTTTGTAGGAATAGTAGCCACATGCACATTGCTATTGTTCCACACACATAACCAGAGATCCTCTTTTGTTGGAATCATTTGTGTCATTTTTGTTAGCCTCATGTACATTGCTCCTCTCACCATCATGGTACTATATTTTAAATTTCCTCTTTTCTAAAACTTTTATATTTTGTTTTACCTTTTTATAATAAAAAAATACAATATTTTCGTTGTGAATGAAACAGAGTAAAGTGATCAAGACCAAAAGTGTGAAGTACATGCCGTTCTCTCTCTCACTTGCCAACTTTCTCAACGGGGTCATTTGGGTTATTTATGCCCTTATTAAATTCGATCTTTTCATTTTGGTAAGTTCATTTAATTATATATATTATTACTATTATTTTCTATAGATTTACTAGTTTCACTTAACATCTTTTTCCTTTCTTAAATCATAGATTGGAAATGGACTAGGAACTGTATCAGGAGTAGTACAACTTATAATCTATGCATGTTATTACAAGACAACACCAAAAGATGACGAAGAAGAGGAAAACCTTTCCAAGGCCAACTCTCAGTTACAACTCAGTGGCAACAATGGACAAGCTAAACGAGTTTCAGCGTGATTATATCTTGGATTAATATCGTTTTTTTATTTCTAATTTCAAGCTTCCGAATGATTTAACTATAAGTATCATTAAGTAACGATATTATATTTCGTGTGTTATCTGTGAAATTCAAACTCCTTTTTCGTCTAAGAAAGATATTAATGATTATATGCTACAAATATAAATAGGTGTATATATTTAGAATTTTGAGGAAAGTTTGCTGAGTTAACTAATATGCACAGTCAGTGGCGGAGACACATGCAAGGGAGGGGGGTCAATTGACCCCTATAAAATTTAATGTTTAATGTGTTTTTAGAAAATTTTGTAATATTGACCCCATTGAAATATTTTTACTGACCCCTATAAATCAAATGAAACCTAAATCAAACCAAAATCCAATAAAAATTTATACTTGAATCTTTTAAATTTAATACAATTTCACATTAAAAATCTAAACTATATAAATTGAATTCATAGTTAAGCAAAAAACAGTAAATATGTGTCGTAAATAAGTTGTAGTTTTTTTTTAAACGGAAATAAGTTCTAGTTGATTATACAAAAAAGTTTGAAGAATTGCTGTTTTATTTAAAATTTGATTTTCTTTCTTATATAATTTTTAATAAATACATGTAGTTAGTTTAAATAAAATTATGAATTATAAATCTAATATTTTAACTATAAGCTACTTTTAAAATCTGGCTCACAAATACAATTTTTTTAAAATAATTTATAAAGTGTATAATATAATTAAACTGTTCAAAAACTATATACAATATAATTTATAATATTATTTTATTATTTTTAATGTTTATATATTATTGACTCCGGTAAAAAAAATTTATAGCTCCGCCACTGTGCACAGTCAAAGTTAATGAGTCTCTAACCGTAAACAGGGGATACAAATATCAATGTCTCCCCGCGGAAAATTGATGATGATACTATTTTTTTTTCTTGGAAATTTGGAAAAGCAAAATAAGGCAATGCTTCATTTTTCATATTGGAAAATAAACAAGTCATAAACAAGTCACGCTAACTTCTTTTACCTCAATTTTTTTTGGAAAACAAATTTTTCATGGTCGATACATCATACATATCATAGATGTAGTAACCATACATTGTTAGAATTTAGTACATATACTTGAAACTTTATGATCATTCGATTATTAACATGGTCATAAAAGATTGGTTAAACCGAAAATAGTTCTTATAACTTTGTAATGAATGTCCTGTATCAAAAAAAAAAAAACTTTGTAATGAATGTTATTTTGTTTCAGAACTATTCATGCAAATTGTAATGAATGTATTACTTTTTCTTCCTCACTTGAGTTAGTTTTTTTGTATGTTCCTCCTAGCTATAGTATCTACTATCAAATAACATTGATTTTCTAAGATATTATCAGTCGTTAGGATATAAATGAAGTTAAACAATTGCATAAAGTGAGATGATGGACGGCAAATTAAAAGGCTCATCATTTGAATACTTAATTAAAATATACATATATTGTCAATTATTCAGAAAAAGAAGCCAGGCAGAATAAGATAAGACTCATGGGCAAAACTATGAGGATGAGGTTGTTGGAAGACTATGTAAATTAAAGAATCCAGAAGTTGTGTGCAAGTATCCTGCCGGGAGCTTATTAGTAATCAAAAACATCACTAATTACATTGGTTTACAATTAAAAAAAAAAATCAGACTGAAGAAATACATGCATATATACACAACTTAGTTGAACTAAAAAAAGTTAAACATGTGTCAGAATCAGAGAAAGTATGGGTTACATTAGAAAGGAAAACAATCAAAGGAGAAATTCGCATGCATTTATTTGGTGAATGCAGAAATTGTGAGCACCTTTTTAATCTTATTGCAGATGATTTTAAATAACATTATCTTGTCTCTGTTTTGCTATCATGTAGTTTTCAGTAGCCATTTAATTTGGTCGTACAAATGACGATTAATTTTAATCAATTTGGAAAGTTTTTTTTAAGATCTGGAAACTATCTCAAGATTTATACATATTATTGTGTTACACAATTTAATGAAGAGATCAGACCCTTCGGTTTGCGTTTTCGTAATTTAATTCAAAGGAGTAGTTTAGAATCTCTTGTCAGGCAATTCATTGGATTTTTTACAGGAAATCTAAGACTTTCTAGAGAAATCAACAAGTGTATCATATCATCATACAAAATATTTAATAATTCACACTGCTACCTTGATTTAATCAAGTTGATTACATCTCTTTCTTAAGCCAAACAATATATATGGTCGATTACAATCACATCATGCTCACAGACGTCGTAAATGCAGACCTTATGTTATCATTTTTAAATATATAGATAAATGATCATATAATTGACTTAGTTACACTTTTGGTAGTCAATCCTAACCTTTAAACATTCATATCTAAAATATGAAACAAGAAGTGTAACTAAAAGTGTAACTAAGTCAATTATATTATTGGTAGTCAATCCTAACCTTTAAACATTATATTATAAGTGTAACTAAGTCAACTAAGTCAATTATATTATAAGTCAACTAAGTCAATTATATTGTAAGTCAACTAAAAGTGTACTAAGTCAACTAAGTCAATTATATTATAACTGTAACTAAAATATTTAACCAGTTAACCCAAAATCCTATAACTCTATGCTCTACTATTGTTTTAGTAATGTTGTAGTTTAATCATGTTAATAGCCGTTTTGTATTTTTAATGCTAATCATGTTTGAGAAAATATTGATCCCTTTAATTGGAGAGATAATTTTCTATTGTGTATTAATAAAAATAGAAATTTTGCATAATATCTTTCATATGTATTAAAAATTTAAAACAAGTAGCGACAAATTTCTAGACCAAAAGCTATCAAGTACAATTAATAATTAAGAGCCATACATTATTTCTTTTTGAACATACATAGCCATACATTATTACGAGTACAACAACAGTGTATGCATCTCACACGACACACACTATATACTATTAGAAATCAGAACTAATGCTTATTCGACGTTATATCGCTACTAAATTAAAAATCTCGAAAAAAGTTTATGAAGTAATTGTGAGAGATTACTCAAATTAACCCCATAGTTTTAGAAATCAAGCGAAGGAGTCCAAGCACCAGCAGTAGTAGTCGGAGCGAGAGATGGAGAGCATTTCAGCAGGAGACATCCTCTCGACCTCGCTTAGCCTCCAAGCCACTTGGTTGCTACGGTTCTGCGCGTCCGCGGCCAAAGGATAAGCTTCAATCTTGTGTTTCTGATATCTCATTCTCGTGTAAAGCCTCATCGTCGCTACACAATCCTCGTATGGGTCTTGTATCCCAACATGAACATCATACCTATAAGCACATCAATAATCATCATTAATATAGAATCTTGAACATCAGACAATAGGTTTAATTGATCTCAAGTGTTTTAGATTACTTAATACGGTGCGTAGACACGAACATATATAGATTACTTTATGGAACATATATATGATATTATTAGACAGACACACTCATCCCTGAAATTTTATATACAGAAAACTATGGTATACACAATATTTGAACTATTTGCGACTGATAAAAAAGAAAATGAAATAAACAGGTTGAGCGTATTCGGCTTGGAGAATTGACGCTAATAAGCATCTTATGTACAGTAAAAAGAAAATGAAATAAACAGGTTGACCGTATTCGACTTGGAGAATTGACGCTAATAAGCATCTCATGTACAGTAAAAATGTCTAACCACGTAAATTATTATTTATTTATTTTTTTGTAAAGGTCGTCAAACAAAATCTATATCATATACATATGTATGTGTGTGTGTGTGTGTGTGTGTGTGTGTAGATGTAGAAATTAATATATTATAAACATGTGAATCTTTTGAATATCTTCCTTATATATAACTTTAAGCCCATACAATGATACAAAGCATCAATACCCACAGCACCTAGAAAAAAATCAGTGGATAATATATGATACGATACACATATGTATCAATATACGTATGCGTGCATTTCCGATACACATATGTATCAATATACGACGTATGCATGCGCCTATACTCACTTTCCAAATTAATATGTTAGATTCAAAAACTTAATTAGATATATTACCCGAGATAGGCTGGGGTTAAGTACTTGAGAGAATTGCTCAGCTTGCTTGTTTTCATCAACGGAGGGTATTTCGCAGTATCCCTACATACACCAATAAAATCATGGGTTATATTGAAAGAAATCAAGTAACACTAGGGGAATCTTGTTATATGATTTTATATAAATGTCACCTTATCATGGAAGAAGGATATTCAAGTTGAAGGCGGTCAAGATCGTGATCGAGGCCATGTCCCACGAGAATCTTCCCTTTCCCACCTCTTGGACGAATCTTCCACATGGGTTCTCCATTACAAAGAAACTCTTGAATCTTTCTTTGTGCCTGTTTCAACGGCATTGCATCCCTTAGATTTTCTGGACGAATTCCCTTCGTCTCGTACCTATAGCTCGTCACGGGCATCTACGGTTTCACATACGTGTGGAACACAACGTTGTCGCTTTCATCCGTTATGCAAACCCTCGCACATAGATCCAAAGACCCGTCGCTTCCTCCTCCTACCATCTTGCAAGAGAGTGCAACCACTTTTGGAGACCGCGACGACGTGTAGTCGATCATGGCCTTATCTCTTAGGCCTAAGGCCGCCATACGAGTCGTCAATCCCTGAAAAAGAGAAAATCGTATGATATATATGTAAGAATTTTTTTTTTTTTATCATAAGGTCGATTCTTAATTAGGTTACAAGTTTATTTACGCAGATATGAGAAGAGAAGATTACAGCATTGACGCTTGAGAATTGGCATCTTTCTTGATGGATCCTGCGAGCGCTTGGGCTTTCGAGGATGGTCAAGCAGAATCTGCATCCCCGAAGGCTGAAAATGTTCTTGCATTCTTGTTTTGGCAATGGCCCTATTGATATAAGACAGTTACACATAAATATGCAAAGTGTATACATGAAACGGTATATAGTGTATATTACTCATAATAGATAGATATATATAGCTTATTATTCACCTATGAGATGTTCCCGGAGGGACTCAAAAGATCGGCAGTGTTTCATGCAAACGCCACAAGTCGGCTCATGACCCGAGTGATACGAGATCTTCATGTGCTCAACTAAATGTTCCATTTTGTTGAATTGCCTATAACAAGCGGCACACTTGTTCCTGCACGTGTACATGTACATGATATTTTAAATACATTTTAGCAAATACTTTAACTTTAGTTTTTCATCAATTGATTATAGAATTTGGATATATGATATTGTAAGCGCCACTCCATGAGTCTTTTATGGGGTATTATTTTTCTTGTAAAGACTTGGTATACATGTAATAGGCGTAGTCCATGAAAATAGTTACCTTAGGGTTTCCGACGACTCCATCGATGATCTGTAATCCATGGAACGTATCGGAAAATGCAAACAAGAACTTAACAACTTAAGAGTTGAGGGAGTTTAATAGCTGTTTTTATGAGTTTGTTTTCGTATTGTAGCTGAGGGCGTGTGTGAAGAATGGAGAAGGTGTGAGAACGTATTTATAGATGAAAATATATAAGGAGAAGAAGAAAAGCAAAGCTGACCATTCTCATATATGACCTTTTAAAGTTTTGATAAGATTAATACGAAAACAGAGACAGACACAAATTGAAGTAGATGCCTTAATGCGTGGGGTCGCTTCTCATGGTAAAAATTAGTAAAAAGAATCAAAATTTTAGTTCTCTTTTGTTTTGGACGATATCGAAGATGCTACTATCGTGTGTGTGAATATTTGATGTCTATCGACTATCAAGTTTAAACGAGAGCAGCTCAACGGGTAACTAGCGAACACCAAGTATTTTCATGGACAAAAATATATACAAAGGCTCACCGCTCACAAATACAAACACCAAGTAACTACGATTGTGTAACTACCATAAAATATAACTAAAACTTAATGTTTCCTAAACTAAAAATATCATTTAGCAGATTTCCTATATATAAACTCTCTATAAAGTTTCTTAACATTCATATCCAAAATATAAAAAAAAATGGATTTTAATTGTGATATACACTACAAGAAAACATAAGTTTTAGGAGGGACATATTCGTGGCAAATTCGTCCCAAATCGGAATTCGCTACGAATTTGCGACGAATATTAAATCGTCGGTAATCGATCGTCGCAAACGCAAAATCGTCGGGAATTTGTCGTTAATATTAAGAGTCTTAATATTCGTCGTAAAATCGTTGTTAAAATATTCGTCGGGAATTCCTCGTAAACTTGAGAGGAGCAATATTCGTTGTAAATTCGTGGCTAATTGGAGAAAAAGAAACGTCGTTAATTCGTGGCAACAACAATTTTGTCGTAAAATCGAAGCAAAAGATTTCGTCCTAAATTCGTGGCAAAAAAGAATTTCGTCGTAATTTCCTTGTAAATTATATTTTCTCATTGCGACGAAATAACGAGGATTAGTACCCAAAAAAATAAAAAAAAATTATATAAATTTTAAAATTAAAATTAAAAATATTTTTTTTTGAGTTTTAATAAAAATTCAAATAAACTAATCTATGGTAAAATCAATTGTGAGAGATCCGATTCAAATAAACTAGACTAGTCGTTGTGATTCCGGCCGTTGTTCGGTCAATATAGTTAATAATTAAAATTATCTATTTTTGAAAATAAAAATTATTCAGAAGAACTTTAAGATCCATATCTTTGAGTTTTTGGTGGAAGTAGAGAGAGATCCTAGTAGAGAGAGAGAGGGAGAGAAGTAAGAGAGATTTGGGGTTTGAGATATGTGAGGAAGAATGGGAAAGCTCATGGGTTATATATATGATTTATATTCGTCGTAAATTCGTTGGTAATTTACGAAGAATTTGCGACGAATCGTGGCGAATTCGTAGTAAACTAAAAATTTAAGAATTTTTATTCCCGCGGGCGGGAATATATTTGTTCTTCCGTTTTACGACGAATTTGGGAGAGATTCGTCGTAACTTCCTCGTAAATTACCAACGAATTTGCGAGGAACCATCTTACGACGAATTTAGGACGAATTCGGGACTTACTCTATACCCTAAACTAATTCAAACCTATTAAATGTCTTACCTTGTTCAATTCGAGAACTAATGTTGACATTTATATGTTTGTAGTATAAGAAAAAAAATATCAAAGATATATAAAACTAACTATTTTGTAACATTTATCTAAAAGTTCATAGTGGTTAGGAACAACTATCGTTTTTACTAAACGTTATCACTCTAATTTATAGAGAACCCACGAATCGTAAGCATTTGGTTTATAATTTTATTAAAATTCAACAAGTATACATTTAAAAAGGTATAACCAAAAAGATTAAATCGAAGTGATCCGAGTTTAGGGTATAGGGTATTGATTTACGACGAATTTGGGAGGAATTTAGGATTTCCTCCCAAATTCGTCCTAAATCAATATCCAGTTTTGATAGTCTTCACCAAAACTTGCATAACTTCAGATCGCACCGTTGGATCGACTTAAAACCACTTCCAAATGAAAGCTAACGTAAAGATCTAGTTCGTATCCAAAATTCAGCTCGATCCATCGGTGGGAAGTGCCTCAACGAATGCCAAACTTCTCGGTATGGTATAGGGTATTGATTTAGGACGAATTTAGGATTTCGTCCCAAATTCGTCGCAAAATTAGCGAGGATAAATTCGTCCCAAATTCGTCCTAAATCAATACCCGGTTTGGACAGTTTTCACGAAAACTAGCATAACTTCAGATCACACCATTGGATCGACTTCAAACCACTTCCAAATGAAAGGTAACTCAAAGATCTTGTTCGTGTCCAAAATGCAGCTCGATCCATCGGTGGGAAGTGCCTTAACGTATGTCAAACATTTATTTTTAAAAAATATACGTAATCATCTGTTTATATATTTCTTTTTAATTCTACTATCTTAAATTGATTTTGAAAAACAAGTTGGATTGAAATTCATAATATCATATTGTATTAATTAGTTCAAATTACCAATTATAGCGCTTATTACATCGATATCACTTATTCGAATCATTTTCAGATACATATGTGTCTTCTTCATTGGGTTCATCACTTTCTTCAAACTCATTTGCCTCCTCTTCTTCTTCAGCCCTATCGTCATTTTAGATACATCTGAGTGTTCTTCATCTTTTTCACCTATTTTCCTCTTTAATACGTCGTTAAATGCTTTCAATTTTATTTGCTCGTTAATTTGACGTTAATTAACAATGAATCTACGAGAAATGTGCGGCAAATTTATTTCGTTGTTAATTCGTCGGTAATTTACGAGGAATTAACGACGAAATATTATTTCCTCGTTAATTCCTCGTAAATCCGTTCGTATTTACGAAGATTTAACAACGATTTTTTTTTCTCCCTAATTCCGACGAATTTATGACGGTTTTAGATTTCCTTCTAAATTTGTCATAAATTCAACGTTAATTTACTACGAACTATTTTCCTCGTAAATCTTCGTGGCAAATCTCATGTTTTCTTATAGTGATATAGTATATATAAGAATTGTCTTATATTTTGTCACTATATAATTTTAAACTTGTAGAAATATATATAGCTTAAGAATTAAAAAATTTATCGTATCTATTTTTTCGAATGGTTGTACTAATATTGAAAAGACATTAAGGGGTGGGGGGAGTTTTAATGTTTTGAAGGATTTAAAAATTTATTGAGATTTTAGATGATTTTGAGTGAATTAGCAAAATTGTTATGATTTGCTATTAAATTTTTATGAATTTTCACTTAAACTTTAAAACCATGATATTTGAATTTTTATATTTTTAACTTAACAATTCCACAAAATACCTTAAAATCACTAAATTTTTTTAAAAAATCTGATGCTTAAAATATTTCTAATAACAATAGATTTAAATGTACATTTTAAAATCATTAGTTTAAATTTTTAAATTTATGTTTATATAATATACGATTTATCATTTTAATACAAATCATTGCAAAATGTTAGATTGAATACATCCCTTAAATTGTATATTACTAAGCTCCAATCAAAACTTTTGGTTAAATAAGAATGTTTTCTGCAAATTTTTCCTCTTTGTTTTCCGGCGAACTTTTGTCACGTCGACCCTTTGTATCTTCAGATTCCGATTCGCCTTTTTGGACATTTAAATATTAGAGTTTTTTTCCTCAATCTAACCGTTTTTACTCTCTAACTCTTCCTATCTCTTTCTAACATTTTGATTACTTTCTTAATTTTATTTTTTAGTTATTCATCAAAACAACCTTTAATAATAACATATTTAAAAAAAAAAAATGTTTTCGCGTTCCATGAGATTTTTACTTCTCTAGTCAATGCATGCACCTCTATTTTCGTCAGTCCAACTTTTTCAGATGTCAAACGTCTTACTGTAAATTAACAAAAAAAGTTGTGTAATAGTCCATATATTTCTTATTGATGTAGAAAAATTGTGTCCTTTTTGTTATTAAATTTGGCCATATACATCTAAGGTCCGAAACCATGCTTTTGTCTGCCAATACTCGGACCAAGTTTACGTCAATTAATAATTTATGACCTAGTAAATGTTCAAAAAAATAAATTCTAACCTATGTTTTTTTAAATTGAATTTTAAAATTAAATATATTTAACAAAGTAATAAATCTAATTCAAATTGAAATATGAGCGGAGAATAATGTGTAGCCATCTATTTTTATAGTATTTTTAACGAATTATAAAGTATTAAATTATAAATTACGTATGTATACGGACCTAAATCTAGTATAAAAGAATTAACAATGCTACAGTAAAAACCTACTTATTTGTTTAAATAATAAAGACGAACAAAATAAAACTCATAAAGAAGATAATTCTTGTAGCGATGCGCAAATTTTATATGAACTATTATTTTTTCTTTGAACTTTTGTCATGAATTTTCAAAGCTTATCTTTATCTTTATCTTATTTATGCTGAAGATAAGGTTTACTTTCCCATAAAAGCAATTTTTTTAACTGTTGCAATATCATGTTTATGCCGTTATGTCTTTATTCAAATTGAAATTTAAAATAAAATATGATTCACAAAGTGATAAATTTAATTCAAATTGAAATATAAAAATCAATTTGTCACGGTTTTTAAAAAACATATATAATAAATAATAACAATTAAATCTAATTCAAATTTAAATTAAAAAATATTAAATATTTAAAAATATGTGACAAATTTAGTTGCAAATCAAATAATTTTTTTTTTAAAAAGAGAATCAAAATAAGTAAATAAATTTTATTCTGTTAGGCTTTTTTTTATCAATGAGTGGTTTTATGTCGACTTCTCATTCTTATTTTATTGAATTTGATGACTGGTTAGATTTTTATAAATAAGTAAGTGATATTCTGTTAGAGTTCTCTAGCAGGAGGATAATTTTGTAGCCATCATCAATTTTATTTTATCTATTTTTATAGTATTTTTTTAAAGGATTTTAAAATATTAAATTATAAATGACGTATATATACAGACCTAAATCTAGTATAAAAGGAATTAGCAATGCTACAGTAAAAACCTACAGTAGAACCTCTATAAATTAATACTCGATTCATTAATACCTCGCTAAATTAATATTTTTTGTCAGTCCCAAAATTAGTTTTTCAATCAAATAATATATCTATAAATTAATAATCACTATAAATTAATATTTTTTTATAAAACCTCACGGTCCCAACGTTATTAATTTATAGAGGTTTTACTGTACTTGTTTGTTCAAATAATAAAGAGCAACAAAATAAAACTCATAAAGAAGAGATTTCCTTTTCTGGGCATTTTTTTTTTTATTCTGCTGGCTAATGTATTTTATTTTTGTATCCCATCTTAATCTTTCTATGGGTTTTAATATTACCAGTGAAAAAAAAAAAAAAGAGATTTCCTTTAGTGATGCGCAAATCTTATATGAACTGTTATTTTTTCTTTGATTTTTTTGTCATGAACTTATAAAGCTTATCTTTATCTTATCTTAATTAGGCTGAAGATAAGGTTTACTTTCCCATGAAATCAATTTTTTAACTGCTGCAATATCATTCTTATTCGTATGCATATGTTCAAGTTGCATTTGTGTCCATAGTTTGTAAGTTTCCGTTGCATGATAATAATAATAATAATATTATATTATCATTTATATTCATAGTTATTAAAAAAAAGTTCTAAAGTAACTAACTTAATATTAATAAACGAAATTATCTAAAACTCAACTACCAGTTTACGTATTACACTGTCTATTTGGGAGATATAAATTCCACATGAGTTCAGGGATTATTTTTCTTTATTATGTGTGTGTACGCGTGTGAATTCATTTGAAAGAACTAAGTTTCTTATTAATGATAGTTTTCTCTCTACAATGTAAACGCCATCAGAATAATGTCTCGAGTATTGACTGAAAATTTGTTAAATCAGACAAACGTTTTAAATTCTAAAAATTCGACTTTAATTATTTCTCTTGTAGGTGGCATTTCTTGAGGTTTGAAGTTTTTGGAACATACTTAGAAGACCATCTTTTGACCGAGCAATGGGCCAAGTCTAAGATTCTAATTTATAGTGTTCGATCCAAAAATATTCCAAATTCTTATAAAAAGTATTATTCATGAACAAAATTGAGTGTTAAAGAACAAAAAAGATAATGGTCCTTTGGAATCATACCATGTATATACACCTATCTCTCTTTTCTTGCCTCGAAAATCAAATGGAGACTTTAATCCTTTTTGAAAATATTCCCTCAAATAATAATTTTCCGATTCTATATGTATTAGTTTAGATTTTTTGTTGTGAGGAGGAGGGGTTGGGGGTGTCAAATAAATTAAAATTCTAAAATTTCAATCATCTTTGGATTTCAATTATCTTTGGGTTTATTGTTTTCTATATTACATTTGTTAAAAATAATGTATTTTTATTTATTGAAACACAGTATTCTATTTTTTGTGTTAATTATTCTGTTCAATTTCTAAAGGCATATGCGGAAAAAATGAAAGAAGAAATTTTTGTTTACATATAATCTATAAATGATGTTGCTACAGTTATTATGAACCCGATTGGTTAAGGTTGCAAATTTAGTTTTTTGCTGTAAAATTTACTATGTAAGTTTTTGATGTCACTGTAGATTTTAATGATGCATGATTTTTTTTTTCCTGTGAATTTGTTGATTGTATTTGTAGATTTATATTGAAAATAATTAAAATGTATATTTTTATATTTTAAAATATGATTTTATTTTAAAATTACAAAAATTTATAATATTTAAAATATATAACAGTAAAAGTTGACATAAAAATATATAATAACAGTGATCATATATGTTAACAAGATCATAATTCTTATTATGTATATATAAGTGAAATGATATGTATATAAATGATAAATAATATTATATAAATCTATATATAATATTTTATTTTATGAAATATGTAAAAAAAACAAATGTAAGGAGAGAAAGAGAAAGAGAGAAAAGATAATAATTCACCTCATAAATCTTTCAAAATCAAAATATTAGTGCTTTAGATATTTTCCTTTGCAAAGTTAAAAAGAGAAAAAAAAATAAAAATAAAGAGAACTGTAATTGTTAAAAATATGTGTACATCATAATTGAAAGAAATTTAGTGCTATAGGAAAAATTTCAATAGAAGTGAAAAGACTTTACGACATTTGCCAATCAAACATACATTTTATTGGAAATGTAATATAATAATATAATATCTAGATGCAAACGTAAACATAAAATAGTTAGTCGAAACGCGTTTTTATCAATTGATGGACTAGATTAATTGTTCCAAACCATCTTCTTATTTTTGGGTTAAACAAATATTTCTTACAAGTCCCAAAATGCTTGTTATCATTCATATCAAACTTCCCCGTCAATTATACCACATTATACATTTGTGATTGAACCATCTTTTGTTAATTAATTTAATGTTCCACGCATATATATTTGTATATACAGACGGCATGGTTGGTAGGTCCATGCACTTGTATTTAGGTAGAAAAAGTTAGTATATTCCCCGTATTTGGGTTGCTCTTTTGTCATGTTTCATGACTGCATCTATTCATATACAGACTCGCAAAAGAAATCAAATTACATATTAAAAAAAAATTATGTAAAAATCTCAAACTATTTAGCTCTTTCTAGAAATATATATACACTGGTTTTTTTTTTTTTAAGATATAGACTGGTTTTTTAAAAGCATTTTTTTCTCTATTCGTATACGCTAGTGATATTTTTGTTTGAACTGATCGACTATAGCTAGTAATATTGCAACGTGTTGATCGTCTTTCTTTAAATTTGGCGTATGACCTAGGGCGAGCAGAAAAATGGAACTCATATGTCGTTCCGATATTCTTGTTTACGACATTCTTGTAGCTGTAACAGGAAATTTAAAATTATTTAATCAAATACGTCAATCAAAGTATAAATGTATTTCTCATTCTGTGAACTTCTATATTATACACTAAGATATAACTAAATACAGAGAGATACATGCATAGAAACCCATTTAACCAACAAAAAGAAGATACATGCATGATGCATGCAAAAATCGATTGGTCGTGGGAAGAACATGAAGCCATTATGGGACAGTCAAACTTTCTCCATAACCATTCGTACACTTAAAGCAAATATAATGCTTTTTTGTCATCTGAAATTATATCGATCGATGAAAATGCTTAGATAGACATAAAAAGCAAATATAATGCTTCAATCTTTTTTGCTTGTAAAGAGGGGAAAAGGAAAAGTAATTTTGAAAAAAAAAAAAAGAGATGTAAACTTTCAGAGAACCTTTAAAGAGATTGAAGATGCTTATTTGACTGGGAAAATCAATAAGCATTTTGGTTTTTAGTTTCATTAAAAAAAATTTTGGAAAATCTTTTAATGGGTATTGCAATTTCTTTAAACAGAATGTTTGCTACCATTCTTACAAACAAAAATTAGGTACAATGTTTTATATATATTTTAATAAATATATGTACTGTTAACTGGAAATTAAGAAAACAGAGAAAAAATATGTCTTGACTTATGTTATGATATGTAGATTGTAAATGAACTAGACATTTTTAAAAAATAATTTCAGTGTTATATATGGTTGGTGTTTCATCATTAATTATGAGTTAATGTTTCAGAAAAGTGTAAAGTCATGTTGGGGTTGCAACAAGCAAACCATCATTGTTTTCGTTTCAAGTCTTAACCGGTGAACGCCAGCATCAGTAATAAAATGCAAGTTCTAATTAATAGAGACGCACATTGTGAAATTCCACAATTTCCACCATTATAATTTAAATCACAACTGGTATATTATCATTATTTCCCCACAAATTAGTCACTAATTCTCCCAATTCAGCTGAAACAATTAATAATTTAGAGATGTTCCGACCCGAAACTTTCAAATTAGTAGGTTGACAAAATAAAAGATTGTATTGAAGAAAAATGAAAGTGTCGGTATCTAAACGCGTAGGAGTTGATTAAACCAAATATCTGATAGGGATTCGAGCGGCGAAAGAGTTAAAGGAAGAAGCACCGCCCAACAGTCGACAATGATTAGAAAAAAAAAATTCGGTCTATATGTTTATTAATTACTTATATGACTTTTATTTATGAAACATTTTTCCTGAAAAAAAAGAGTATACGTGGTTGGTTATAGAGTGTCTTTATGCAATACAAAAATACAAATCAGATGGAAATAAAGTGGTTAGGTCTGACAATCATGAACAAACGTGTGGGTTGTCTCTGTCTCTTGTAAGAATCCAAGTAATGCATATGACCGACCAACCAAATAACCTAATGTGATTGCAAAGTCATTTGGCT
>JAHZTW010000005.1:14495309-14636517 GCA_020283515.1 Alliaria petiolata | reverse complement strand
TTTTTTTCGGTAAAATCGTCGTTAAATCGTCGCTATTTTGCCTCGATTTTACGACGAATATAGCTTTGCCACGAATTAGGGACGAATTCTTTTGCCTCGATTTTACGACGACAATCGCTTTGCCACGAATTAGGGACGAAAATTTTTGCCTCGATTTTACGACGAAATTCTTTGCCACGAACTAGCGACGAAATATTTTGCTTCGAATTTGCGAGGAACTAAATTCGCCACGAATTAAGGACGTTTTCTGTCTCGCTACTTAGTTACGATTTTGCGACGAAATTACACCCTCGCAAGCTCGCGACGAATCCGCGACGAAATTATTAACGACGATTTTACGAGGATTTCAGTGACTCTCAAAATTAACGACGAATTTGCGACGAAATTGCTTTAGCGACGATCGATTAACGACGATCCTGATTTCGTCGCAAATTCGTCGCTAATGCTGATTAGCGACGAATTTGCCACGAATTTGTCCCTCGTAAAACCTGTGTTTTCTTGTAGTGGTTGACAAAGCATCAATATAAATTGGATGGATCGAATATATAAAAAAAACATCAATTGGATGGATTCACGTATTTGACTCACTTTATGAGAGATTTAATCTTAACACATAGTATCATTCAATACATTTCAGTATTAATTGAATGTTATAATTAATGTACGAACCAGAGTTTTGATTGATAAAAGTTACTAGTTTATAATTAAAAGAAAATTATTGTGTCATTATTTGGGTTCAAGTTTTATTAGAATGTGTATGATGATGAGTTGTTGACAAAAATAAAATACACTACAATTACAGAAAAAAATACGCCTAAGAAAAACGATTGTAATAAAAGTTTCGTTGCATTATTAATACACCTCCACAGCTACGCACAATTTGGTGTTGAAATACTTTCTTTTACGTTGACAAAATAAAATATTGTCTTCTATTCTTCCTTTCTTATATATATAATAAGATATCTTTTCGATTGAAACATTTTATCGTATAAAAAAAGACCTTCAAAATCAAACGTATATTTGTTATAGGTTTCTCAAATTGTTAGTATTACATTAAAATTACATTTTCGGGTAGGCCCTACACTGATGACAATAAGGGCCCATGGAGCCGTAATGGGCTTGAAGGTGGACCACTTCTGATTCATAAAACCAGGCTGTCTAACTGGTATGCAGCTGTAGTCCACGTGTCACTTCATTTCGTCATTAAGATAAATTCTTACTAAATTATTAATACACAAGTGACTGAATCTAGTGGTCCAATTTCCTTTTCCTAAAGCCTATTTTAGTAAATAAAAACGGTGCATCCATTATATCAAAAGGCTCATTCTTAACTTACATAAAAAGATAATGGGATGATTAAAGATAATGAATGATTAAGTATGACACGTGGCTGAATCTCAACGGAGCGATTATACAGCTGGGTTTTTAAAAGATAATGAAGGGTTTGACGTAGACTTGTGATCTTTCCCCAGCATTTAATTAGCTGGCTGTTAACGGGCAAAGCTCAAAACATTATTTTTCTTTTTTAGCTCATGAAATCCCCAAAAAAATTCATTTGAAGGAAACGATATTTTCTTATAGCAATAAATTTATTTATAAAAAATGAGAGAAAAATATTGAGAGAGAGAGAGAGAGAGTGCGAGTAGGGGAGAAGTCATCTTCTTTATTGCTTCAAGAGTCAATCTTCTTCAACCTAATGATCTTCTATTCTTTTAGGGTTGTTTATTTTGTTTGTAACTCTTTTAGAAATGATATCATTAAATCACATGAAAAATCGAGTCAGTTATCATCTTCCTTATCTTTAATCTATTTCAATAATTGAATTAAAAGGTCGATGAGAGTATTAATTAACTATGCCTAGTAGACCCAAACAAAAAACTAAGCTTTTCTTTTTCTCTCTAACATATAGGACAGTGAAGGGGTTGTGCATAAATGTTGTTGCTTCATCTCTCTCTTTATCTTACTTTGTAGTGTGTGTGTATATATTTTGTATATTTGTATATATTTGCTATGAGACAATGACAATGAGAGGGAAGATATAAAACACCTATAAAAGTGGAAAGTACAAGACACCAAATCCTCCATTTCGATTTTTATCTCTAAACCCAGCTAAGCCACGAAGCACACACAAGTCGGCTTCTTTTGGATTATTTTTCAAGAGTTACAGACACAAAAAGGTACGATCTTTATCTCTAAATTTCTACAAAAGTTTACGTTTTTCTATTGAATTTCGTCCAATTCGATTACTGGGTTTGTGCTCTGTTTTCATCAGCTTATCTCTGTTCTCCGTTAGTAATCGAATCTGTGTCAGCTTAACTAATTGGTGAGTTCGTTAGTGTTCTTTCTCCAATTAGGGATTTATGGTGGGTCTCGATTTCGTCTTTAGTCGTAACAGAAAATTGTCTGGTCTTGATTTTTATCTTCTTGTTATTAACCGATTTGAATCTAAATCTCGAGAAACCGGTTTTTTTTTTTTTTTTTGCGTTCCTCTAATTTCCCTCCATTGATTCAGATTTATAGTTGGTTTGTGATTCTGCTGACAAACGGCAGAAGCTTGTTGATTTGGGCATGGACATAAGAGAGAGCAACGAGAGGGGAAAAGACGATTCTGCCCTTCAAACCTCACCGAGGAGTCCTTTAAGCTCCATAGATCTCGCCATCGATGGTGCCATGAACGCTTCCATCGAGCAGCTTTATCACAATGTCTGCGAGATGGAGAGCTCCGATGATCAATCTCCTTCGAGGGCGAGTTTCATTTCGTACGGAGCCGAATCAAGAATCGATTTGGAGCTGAGGCATTTAGTGGGAGGAGATGTGGGAGAAGTTGGAGAGAGAAAGAAAGAGATTATCTTGGAGAAGAAGGAAGAGAGTAATGACGGCAGTAAAAACGGAGGAGGTAGCGTGAGTCAGAAGAAACCAGGTGAGTCTCATTCCAACGGCAAGAAGCTTGCGAAAACGAGTCCTAATTCGAAAATCCCGGGTTCGAGGATCTCTTCGAGGAAATCCCCGGATCCAGGGAAGGAAGATGAGAATCCTGAGCTCGGACCGTTGCTGTTGAAGCAAGCTAGAGAGATGGTTTCTTCCGGTGAGAATCTGAACAAAGCTCTTGATTTGGCGCTGCGAGCGGTGAAAGCGTTTGAGAAATGCGCAGAAGGAGAGAAACAACACGGTCTGAATCTGGTGATGTCTTTGCATATCTTGGCAGCGATCTACGCCGGTTTAGGGAGATATACTGAAGCGGTTCCTGTTCTTGAGCGTTCTATCGAGATACCGATGATTGAAGACGGCGAAGATCACTCGTTGGCTAAATTCGCAGGGTGTATGCAGCTAGGCGACATGTACGGTTTGATGGGTCAGGTCGAAAACTCTATTTTGCTCTACACTGCTGGTTTGGAGATTCAAAGACAAGTTCTTGGAGAAACGGATGCACGAGTCGGCGATACTTGTAGGTACTTAGCAGAAGCTCATGTTCAAGCAATGCAGTTCGAAGAAGCCTCGAGGCTTTGTCAAATGGCACTGGACATTCACAAAGAGAACGGATCTACTGCTACGGCTTCGATCGAAGAAGCCGCGGATAGAAAACTGATGGGGCTTATCTGCGATGCTAAAGGAGACTACGAGGCCGCGCTCGAGCATTACGTTTTGGCGAGCATGGCGATGTCGTCTCAGAATCACAGAGAAGATGTTGCGTCTATAGATTGCAGTATCGGCGACGCTTACATGTCTCTAGCTCGGTTTGACGAATCGATATTCGCGTACCAGAAGGCTTTGGCTGTGTTTAAGCAAGCGAAAGGTGAGAGCCATTCCTCTGTTGGTTCGGTTTACGTCAGGCTTGCTGATTTGTACAACAAGATCGGGAAAATCCGCGATTCGAAATCCTACTGCGAAAACGCTCTTCGGATTTACCTGAAACCGTCCCCGGGAACTCCAGTGGAAGAGGTTGCGACTGGTTTTATAGAGATCTCTGCGATATATCAGTCGATGAACGAACTTGAACAGTCTCTTAAGCTGCTTAGGAGGGCGTTGAAGATATATGCAAACGCTCCAGGTCAACAGAACACGATTGCGGGTATAGAAGCTCAAATGGGTGTGATTTCTTACATGATGGGGAACTATCCGGAATCTTACATCATTTTCAAGAGCGCGATATCCAAGTTCCGCAACAGCGGAGAGAAGAAAACTGCTCTTTTCGGGATTGCTTTGAATCAGATGGGACTCGCTTGCGTTCAACGTTACGCCATCAACGAGGCTGCCGATTTGTTCGAAGAAGCGAAAACCATTCTCGAGAAAGAGTATGGACCGTACCATCCGGACACGTTAGCAGTTTACAGTAACCTCGCAGGAACATACGACGCAATGGGCAGGTAAACTAACACCTTTTACACATCTTCTCTCTTTAGGTTACGTTTTTTTTGGGATTTCTTGCGGTGAAAGCAATGTGTTTGTTTTGTTTTACAGGTTAGATGATGCTATAGAGATACTGGAGTATGTTGTTGGTACAAGAGAGGAGAAGCTTGGGACGGCGAATCCGGAGGTGGAAGACGAGAAACAGAGGCTAGCTGCGTTGTTGAAAGAGGCTGGAAGAGGAAGGAGCAAGAGAAACAGAGCACTTCTTACTCTTTTGGACAAAAACCCTGAAATTGCACCGAATTGTGGACATAGACCGGTTTATTGATGAGCCGGGTAATGGTCCGTTCTAAAATGTATATATATACGAAATACGAGTTCAAATACGAGAAAAAAAAAGAAAAAAAGGAAGAGGTTTTATGTTTTCTGATTTTATTAGAATCTCTGATTCAGAATACTAAAAACATTCATGTTGCATTTGTTTTTGTATCTATTGGCATTTAAATTTTTTTTGTTATTAATAAAGATAAAAAAAAGTATTATATCTTCTAGATCGAAGTTTCTCGGACATAGAGGACTGATCTAGGGTAAACAAGTGTTTGGTTACTTAAAACATCTTTTGAAATCTGAAAATCTTTTTGGATGGACCACATTATATTGTGTGTCTTGTGTTTTGATCAACTCTTGTCTGCAACTTTTGTGTCATGTTCATGAATCTCATATAAAACAGCAACCGAATACACATATCTATCCACATGTAACATGAGAACATAAGAACGACCCACCGTACCAAAAGTTGTCACTAAGCAAAGCAACAAAAAGAAGCTGTCATTTAGTAAAGCAAAGTCAATCTTCTTTCATTTTCCTAAATCACCGTTTCGAGAAGTTGTCTGATTAGTATTTGTTTAAAGTAATCATGCTGAATTAAAAGTTTTGGTTTGTAGAAAATTAAACTTGATACGATAATTTGACTTGATCAGTCTCGTGAGAATCTCTTGGAGAAAATAATCCTAGAACAGAGAAGTAATTGACACACGATCATCTAAATTACCCAAAACTGGTAATTTCTCATTTAAAATTTATTATCATACAAGTCATTAATAATTTGGTATGGCCGTTACATAATTAAGATCTGAATCAAATTTTTGTTAACTATAGTATGCTTGTTACATTCATTAATTCATATTTTGGCAACTTACTTTTTGGTCAGCTTGCAAGCTTTCCGGATTGGGAGAGGCGGGTCGGATATCGACCCATCGAGGATCCGGTTTGCGACTAGCATATTCGCTGTTTCGGAGTAATGTATGCCATCCCAACTAATGAAATTTGTGGGGTTTTTGCAGGAAGAACTATAAACTTCTGTGCCATTTGGAAATATTGTCTTTCCGCATCCCATTCCACGTCCGACCGCCCCAACGCAACAATAATCAAAAGGATCCACAAAACCTGTCATTAGATTGATTAAACCGGAAATTAGTTGACGACTTAACACAGTCTTAAATGTTCGGTACTAAGGAAAACCGGAACATTAAGAAAGTTTGTCCTAATTGGTTTTTTTCGGTTTGATACTTACCGAGATTCTTTGCTTTGGTGATTAAATTGTATTTAGCTGAGTAGACATCAACATAAGTAAAGAGAGAAGAATGTAGCTCTTTGTTTAGTTCAGAGATTTTGTTCTTGAGTTGCTTGTTGAACTCCAATGCCACATTGTTCAGAGGCTTCAAACAACCGTACCGATCTTGTGGTGTAGCCGGAAAAGATTTCAGGATATACGGTAAACATCCCGTCGGTCCGGTGTTATGAATTGAGAAGAATCTTGCTCCTTCTTTGTACAACAACTAGAAATAGATACCAAGCAATAAGATATGATGTTAATATTATTGAACTTATAACCGATATGTTAATTTTTATGGGATTTCAAGTCAAAATTGTACCAATAGAAATATTCTTTTTAGATCAGTTAATGTAGATACTTACTTTTAAAGCAATGGTGAAGTTTTCGATGATTATGGGTATAGTTGCTTTGAGTTGTTCCTCTGTCATGTTTTGAAACCCGATCGCGAGATCGTTCTGACCGATATCGAATGTATATAGAGCCTTTGAGAAATCTTTAGGCCGAGCAAAGACTCCTTTGCAGAATGGAGTTTTACCTGTGGCCAAAAAACACAAGTGTTCACGAAAGAAAACATAACCGGTATTAATTTTATTTCCGGTTTGGTAATTGTAATGGCTTAACTGGTTTAACTTACCGTTGGTTTGGTTGTAGAGAGACAAGGTGCGAGTCTTGAAGTGAATGAATTGGTTCACTTGAGTCCCAAGATGGAATTGGCTAAAACAAGCAACGGTCGGGCGGATGCAAGAGCCGCCAGTCGCAAAATTAGCGCCATAACGATAATTGGCTCCAACCGAATCCAAGTACGGTGTTAGATACGGCAACGTGAGATTCTCGGCTGCAAAAAAACATTAGAAACTCTGTTTATATTTTGCACTAAATTAAATGTTACAAACTTTGGTCTATTTTCGTTTAGATGTTTAATTCCCCGGATCCAAACACTAAATTTATATATTTTCCTTTCCGAAAAATATGAAGGCACTGTAGCTTGATTTGTTGAATAGACATAAATTCTTGAATTAATAAAAAAGAAAAGAAAAAATAATGGGAAATTGAGAATCAAAGATACTTACTAATGAAATCTAGAATGAGACGACCATCGGAATGTCTTCCGGCAGATCTTCCAAAGAAGGCAACTCCGTTTGGTGGAGGAACTTCTCCGATAGCCGCAGAGATAGCTCCGGTATCTGAGTTTGAATCTCCGAAGTTATAAACAGCCGGAAAATTGCAACTCTTGTGAGACTTTGTACGCGATGCGCTTGAGAATTTCTCATTAAACCCTAAAAGAAAAAGGATGAAGAAAAAGGTAAATTTGGAAGTCTCCATGGAGTTAGTAGATGCAAAGAGCTTGAATACGAAGCTTTTAAAGAGCTTGAATACGAAGCTTTTCTCCTATATACTGATCATGAAGTCGTCGCCTCATGTTCGTTGGCATGTTAGTACTAGTAGTATACTTTTAAGGATTAAAAAAGGAAAAAATGGTATCCATCCTTTAAGAAATCATGAGTTCAACAACTAGAAAATTAATATATTTGGATATTTGGACGATCAAGTTGATGATGGATTCATGTGGAATTTAAATCGATTGTTTAAAATAATTTTAAATTCGATTAAGTCATTCTTTAATCACCCGGTTGATCACGTGGGCAACCAAAATAGTCAAATGTCTACGTCTTCATATATATATGAAATAGTTCTATAGTTTATAAGCCGAAAATCTAAAAAATAATGATTATTATATGAATCATTTTACTAAATATGACTATTATGAAAATAACCACTCAGTTTTATTTTCATATACGAGTGGATAATAAGTAATAAACAAAACTATTATGAATAGTTACGCAAATGCACAGATAAGCCTCATCTTTTAAAATATTCTAAATCTACTTTCTTTAATATATATTCTAAATTTACTTGCTTCTCAAGCATTATATCTCTATATATATCTTAAATTTCCTCTAATTATTTTTTTTGTTTTCAACATTTTACCACCACGAAACCATAGCCAGTAAAACTATAGTCTGACATCTCGCCTTCGTTTTCATAGTGCGGTTGAAGGATTATTTTTCTGAAGCGGCACACTGCGAGAGAGCGACACGGTCGCGAAACAAGTGCCACGTCAGCGTAAGATTAATTATTTTATCTTTTGTAGTCTTTTTGTCCCAGCGTAAGATTAATTAAGAGATGAAGGTAATTAATTCCAATTGGTTTCTCTCTCTTATCCTCGGTTGCATTTGATAATCTTATAATTAGGAGTTGAAAGATTCAAACGGGAAGGCAAAGGAAGCGAGACGAGCGCCGCTCTTCGTCTCCCCCACACTCACTAACTGTCTCCTTCAGCAAATTGATTCTTCGAAGCTTAAGAAGCAAGAAGAGAAGAGCTCTCGTTTTCGCTGAAAAAAACACAAAACCATCTGATTCCCTTCTTCTCCGTCTCGAAATGGGGAATTTTCTGGCCAAGGAACCGCCGCCTCCGGTGGTGCTTGTCCCTCCGCTCTTTGATTTCCCTCCTCTCTCCGCCCGTAGCAGGTAATTCTCTCTTCTCTTCGCCGTTTTGTTCATTTGCTCCCCGTTTGATTTTTCGTGTATCACTCGGAATTCTTCAAATTTCAATATCATCAAGTTCCGATCGATTAGGCGCTGGATCTTATGCATCTCTATCAATTTACGGATTCTGATTACAGAAATTGCGGGACATTGTGTCTTGTGTGCATCATCGCGCGTATGTGTTGTGGCTATTTGGTGAATGTCCTATTGTGGAATACAATTGTTTGCTCAGTTTTGATACAAGTGTTGAGGTGATGCAGGATGTTGGAATCGTCATATAATCTGCTGTTTGGGAAGCTTGCATTGAAATGTCTCTTTGAGGATTACATTGAAGAAGCACGCCACTTCTCCGCAAAGTTCCTGTTGAAGCCTATTGATGACCCTCATGTGGACTTGGTTGCATCTGTATCCATTAAACAACTATTATTCGTTTTTTAGCTGCAGTTCATACTTGGGGATGGTGCAAATTAAAAAATAAAATTCCTTAATAAGTAAAAGGTTTCAGGCGCTTTAAATCGTAAAGTGGAAGGAGATCTTGTCGGGAATGCAATGTTTCGCTGGCAAAGGTAATATTGCGTATGGATTTTAACTGTTTTTTGAACCAAATAGAATAATGCTCAACAGTTTTCGCTTAATTGTGCAGTGATGTCGATGATCCTCATACTTTTGTGGACCTCTCTGTGTCGACCTCCAATCCGTAAACTCCCGTGCTAATTTTCATATCTTTCTGGGAGCTCATCTTCATTACTGCAGTTTTTTAACGATTATGAAATTATTCTTGTGTTTGTCATCACTAAGGGTTCTACTAATGAGGTCTTCCGCTTACTACCCTAAATATGGGATCGGAGCATTTGCAGTCTACCCTTTGCTTTCGAAGAAGAAGTAAGTTGCATTTTGGGGAAGAGGCCTGTCATTTTACTTAGATTGGATGTTTTCCTATAATGCCAATATTGTGAATATGAAAACATGTTGTTTCTGTAGTGAAAAATTATCTGAAGAATATGGAATCATGGGGTTGAGATATGGCTCCACGAATTTATCTCTCGGAGCTACTGTCTCTCCTTTTGCTAGTAAGCACCTTTCCTCTGCAATTTCCTTTTGTTTAACTCTTTTTTTCTTAACACAATCCTGACCCTTCAACTCCACATTCCAGCAAAGGACGAATTGCCAAAGAGTGCATGGCTGGTAAGCAAGATGGGAAGGCTTACTGTAGGAGTGCAGTATGAGCCGCTATGTGGTACAATGTTTTATCCCTGCTGTAACACGTGGAATCTATATATTATGTGATTGAAAGAAAGTGGGCATCAACGCTTGGGACTTTGTGCTAGTTGAAAGCAAAGACACCGCAAATTACAGAGACCTAAGGAACTGGAGTTGTGCTGCTGGCTATGGAGTAGGGTCAAGAAGCCCCTTAAGCCCTTCTTTCAACTTTGGCCTTGAACTAGCGAGGAGCTCTCAGGTCATACTTCTAAAGCCCCTGTCGATGAAACACGGCTGTTATGCTGTCTATATGCACAGATCTTAAGCCCAACCAATTCCTCAACTTCTTTATATTGCTACTCAATGAAATATCAGTATTCCGTTTTGTGGCATTTTTGTTAATTGCATTCTTAGTCTTGCTGATTTTGTTATCCTTCTTGTAAATGCAGTTTATCGCTTCGTTCTACCAACATGTAGTGGTCCAAAGACGGGTACGACTCTTTCAAACTATGTAGTCCCTTTTATCTGTGCTGCATCTGTTACTAGGTCTATATAAAGTTTAACACAACTTCTGGCTCAATACGAAATGGACTTGGAACAGGTGAAAAATCCATTTGAAGAAAACGAAGTAGTTGGAATCACAAACTACATTGACTTGGGTTTTGAGCTACAAACGAGGTAGTGAGCATCTCTGTCCAAAGAAGACATTGTAAGCTAATGTTTGTCTATTTGCACTAAAACATAGGTTTATTTTGTCTCTTATTTCGAAGGGTTGATGATTCCCAGACGCCAGACAGTTTCCCAGATTCTTCATTGCAGATGGCTGCGTCTTGGCAGGCCAATAAGAACTTCTTGTTGAAGGCATATTATATATACCTTTTTATGACCCAGAAAGCTTGATAGTAAAAGTCACAATCTCAGTATGTATATCTTTTCGATATTTTTTTTCAGGGTAAAGTAGGAGCTCTAAGCTCAACATTCACATTAGCATTCAAGTCGTGGTGGAAACCATCTTTCGCATTCAATATCTCAGGTATGTCCTCCATAAACAATCTTCCATCTCTGGAGATTATTGATGAACAGTTTGAGAAATCTGTCTGTAGATGTGGTGAATTGATTAAACCGGAAAATTCAGCAAAATCAAGATGAACATTGGCTCTTACTATAATAAGATTTCTGGCACATGAACAATTCATTGTTGGGAACATATTTGTGCAGCAACTACTAATCATTCGACTGGAGAAGTAGCATATGGGTTTGGTCTCCGTGTTGATAACTTAAGGGAAGCCAGGTCAGTGCAATTAACCCTCTTTCAAGTATTCATGGTTTCAAGTATCTATCGTCACATAATGTCACTAATATAAATAAATTCTCTGGCATTGCAGTTACCAAAGAGCTGATCCAAACTTTGTCATGCTGACACCAAACAAAGAACATCTCGCTGAAGGGATTGTGTGGAAAATGGGGAAGAGACCAATGTTTCAATCCGATTTAGACGCAGAGAATTTCAATGAACTGCCAAAAGAACTTAGACCACCCCAGAAGATTCTCTAAACTAAACCCTTAATTTTTCTTTACTTCTATTTCACTCCTTTTCTTTTTCTTTTTTCTTTTTTGTTGATATATCTCGACAGAGTCAAGATTTTAATAAGTTTGACCAAAGAAGTTACAGCACGGTTTATAATTTTTTCTTTAATTTTAAAAATATCTGAAAATAAAAGAGCAATAAAACAGAGGCCACAATCCCCATTGTCCATGAACACAAAGTAAATGGCGACGAGTAGTTGTTCGCTTCTCCTTTCTACTCTCTTCCTTCACTCTCCTCCTTCCTCTCAATTCTCTAATGGGACCTTGTTGAATCTCTCTCAACGCTCGTCTCCGAGCTCGATTTCTCTCTACTCTATCCGATCCAAACGGTGCTTTCGAGCTCTCTCGAAGCTTCCACTAGACGACAATGGAGACGATGGTTTTCTCACGTCTCTCGGACCTCCGTTATCCGCCGTCAAGCCTCTCTTCCTCCTCTGCACCTCCGTCGCTCTGTCGTTTTCCCTCTTCGCCGCGTCTCCCGCCGTCGAATCCGCCGCTGCGTTCGTCGTCACTACTCCGCGGAAGCTCCAGACAGATGAGCTCGCGACGGTTCGATTGTTCCAGGAGAACACCCCTTCCGTTGTCTACATCACCAATCTCGCCGTGAGGTATCTGATTCTCTCGTCTCTTCCACTGAATTTTTGATCTCTCCACGCTAAATCGGTGAAATTTGAGGAATTGTCTCTAATGTTAATTTGGTTTCTCTGGGTTTTTGAATTAGGCAGGACGCGTTCACATTGGACGTGCTTGAGGTGCCGCAAGGGTCTGGTTCAGGATTCGTGTGGGATAAGCAGGGCCACATTGTCACCAATTATCATGTCATCCGTGGTGCTTCTGATCTCAGGTTGATTTCTGTTTTGATGAGTTTATGAAATCTGTTCTGGAGTTGGATACTTTTGAATTCGATTGTTCATGTTTCATGAATTTACACGAATTATGTTGTTTTAGTGGCTGCGTATAACTGGAACAATAGTAGTTGTGGTTCATCTAAGATATGGAGATTAGTAGTTGTGGTATCATGACTTTGGAAATGACTACAATGCTTCATATCCACTTGGATGTTCGTGTGTGGTTGAGAGATTACATGATTGAGGGATTACATGATTCAATAACAGGGTCACTCTTGCTGATCAAACAACATTTGATGCAAAAATTGTTGGATTCGACCAAGACAAGGATGTCGCAGTTCTACGTATCGATGCACCAAAAAACAAGTTAAGGCCTATACCTGTTGGAGTCTCTGCAGATCTGCTTGTCGGCCAGAAAGTCTTTGCCATTGGGAATCCTGTGAGTATACATCCTTAAAATGATCAATATCAGTGGTCTCTGCTTTCTGTTGTGGGCGGGGTCAGAACTTCTGTTTCCTGTACACACGCATTGAGGCAAGAACCCCTTTGTGCGGTTTTTTTTTTTTTTTGGCAGTTCGGACTTGATCACACTCTTACAACTGGTGTTATAAGGTATGTTAAATTATCTCTGTCTTTTTAATTTTTAGTTTCATTCTCGTCAACTTTTCGATGTGCTCTTCGCAATGTTATGCTGGAAGGGTACAGTAGAAGGAACACAGAGATAAACTATTCGTGTTTCGGGTCTTCTTTTTTTTTTTTCTCAAAACTGTAGTGTTTTTGTGTATTACGATGTGTACAGTGGTCTGCGAAGAGAAATTAGTTCTGCTGCGACCGGTCGTCCAATTCAAGATGTGATACAGACGGATGCAGCCATTAACCCCGGTAACAGCGGAGGACCGCTTCTAGATAGTTCAGGAACCCTAATTGGTATAAACACAGCCATTTATTCTCCTTCTGGTGCATCTTCTGGAGTTGGCTTTTCGATCCCAGTTGACACCGTGAGTTCTCATTTTTTTCTTCCCCCATTCAAGAGTCTCTCCTTTATCCTTGAATCCACTAACGAGAGAGTGAATTGTTTCGAGTGTCTGTTTATATGTTCAGGTTGGTGGAATCGTTGATCAGTTGGTGAGATTTGGGAAAGTGACGAGGCCTATATTGGGCATCAAATTCGCACCGGACCAATCGGTTGAGCAGTTGGGAGTGAGCGGCGTGCTCGTATTGGATGCTCCTCCAAGTGGCCCAGCTGGGAAAGCCGTAAGCCTTTCTTGTTTCCATATAACAACTCTCTACAGGATGCGTTGTTTTAGTAGGCAGAGGAGATAGCGAAATGTGATTGAAAACGTGTGTAATGATGGTTTTGTTCCACAGGGACTTCAGTCTACAAAACGTGACGGGTACGGGAGACTAATACTAGGAGACATAATCACGTCGGTGAACGGTACAAAAGTTTCAAACGGGAGTGATCTGTACCGGATTCTCGATCAATGCAAAGTCGGCGATGAGGTAAAATCGCGAGAGTCCAGAATCCGCATTCTTGTTCAACTTGTTCCTTTCTACTACTTCCTACGTGAGAGAGTTTTGATTTTTCTCAGGTCACCGTAGAGGTTCTAAGAGGCGACCACAAGGAGAAAATATCTGTAACTCTCGAACCAAAACCGGACGAGTCTTAGAAGGTTGTGGCAAAGAAAGTAAATACAACGCTAGAAAATTCCCGGTTGGGTTTATTCTTGTATACCAATTGTTCGGAAAAATAGATCCTCCAATTCTGTACATATGAAGAAGAAGACAGACAAATCTGTTTATATTGCATAGCCGGTCTTATGGTTTGGATTGGTTTCTATTCTCGGTTTAGATTTTGAACCTTAACCGTTTTTCTCTCCAAGGTTCTTCAACTAATTGGGCAAAGGGACATTGGAAAGTGACTGGAGTCTGAGACCACACTCCGTAGTCCGTACTATCATAATTTAAATTTATACTCCCTTCCTAGTGTCGTTTAAGATTTTATTTTGTTTCAGAAAGAATGTCATTTTATATTTTCAAAGCAGAAATTTGCATAAAAATCCAGTTTAAACCCTATTCATTTATTGTATTAACAAAAGAAATAAATTTATTTAGAGTATTAATAAGCGGTAAAGTAAAAGTATTAATTAAAGCCTTTTAAATAAATTATTTATTTTTTTTAATATCAAATAATCTATTACTTCTTCTGTTTCATAAATAGTGTGATTCTACTTTTTTTACATATATTAAAAAATGTATTAAAAATTTTATCATATCTTTTATTAATATACTTAACAAATTTATCTTTCTAATTAATGCATTAATATAACAAGGTTTAAACTGAATTTTTGTTTAAATTTTTGTATTTAAAATATAAAACGATACTTTTTGTAAAATAAAAAGAAAATCTTAACACAACAATCTTTGTGAACAAGATAGAGTAGTATCTTATAAAATATTAAGAAATCTTCCTCTTTCGATTCATAACATATAAAATAATAATTTTTTAATAGTTAAATCATTTTTAAAATAATATAAAATATCACGATAAAACATAATTAACAAAACTATACATATTAAACAAGAAAATATATGTTCTTAGGCATTTTAATCAGGCCGGGCCAGACTCCAGTAAAGCGTGCATATATTCAAGTCTTCTCAATCCTAATAGGGTTATAAGGTTATTACGGGGTTTTTTTGCTTTTAAAAAAAAAATCAAAATCAAAACGAAATTAAAAAAAAAAGTATTTATGAAAAATAAATCCAAATTGAAACAATCATCAATATAGTTTTATCAAATACAATTCAAATTAAAAGCAAAAATTTGACTTAATAAATCCATATGAATTGTAATATTAAATAAAATAACATAAATAAAACGCTTCAAATCTAAGTGTTCGGGAACATTTTCCGTGATGCATTCAGAGAGTATGTGTTCTTTGGTATCGAACGAGCTCAAGATGTATGTTCGTCCTCTCGGAGGATCATAAATACTCGACAGGTCTTTACCCTCCGGTTGACTGGACCTACACTCACAAGAAATACATCAAAGAGCTTTCGGAAAGGACAAAAAAGAGTTTCCTCCATAAGATACTTCGATGCTTAACCCATACGTATTCAATTGAAAACGTATAATCGGAAGGCGTTTGAAGTGGGTACGTGAGAAGTTCGTCAGTAGATCGAGACTCATATATGCTATTTTAGCATGGATATTTGGCACCGATCATGCCATCCAGAGTTGGTTAGAACTATCCCGTACTGATTGGTGGTTTATCGGTGAGCTTGATGCTTACTAGGAAAGATTATTAACTTGGATTGGCGTCCTTATTCGGATACGGACATGGGAGTTGAGTCTTCATGCGAGAGGGAATTACGGATATGCTCGGTCGATTTCGAGCATCGTGTCGCCTTAAAGGTAGGGAATGGTCGGTTTCGAGCATCGTGTCGCCTTATCCCACCCCCCACCTCTTCCTCTATTTTCCCCCTTCGCCAGGTTGACCCTCTGCCATTGAACTCTTCCTATTCGGCACTTTTTATTCGTCGGATTTATCTTTTATTTTTTCGGGACCAGTGGGACGCTCTTTTCTCCCTTCACCCGATAACTCTTACACCTTCGGCGCTCGTCATATCATTCATACGATCTAGGGATAGGTATTCTGTTCGATGGAGTTTTCTGATTACATGGTGCCACATGACCAGTTCCCGTAAAACCGGTCCCAGCACTAGGTAATATAATATTGAACGACGGCAGAGGTTAAGACTAGGCATGCGTCTGTAAACAGTTTTGAGATTTATAAAAAAGCATACAATTAGAAATTTAAAGTTTTTGATCAATAAAAACATTATAAATCATTATTTTTTAGAAAAGTAAATTTTTAATAAAAACTAAAATGTAAATTGCAAGTCTTTTTGGGTAGGACCGAATCCAGTCGGACTAAAGCTCAAAAAACCATTATTGCATTACGTGATGGATAATATTGTCGGAATCTTGTTGAATAGTATTTCTGGTGAAGGTGATGGTGATGGTGGTGGTGACGATGTGACAGTGAGTATCTGTAACGGTGGTGGTGGTTGTGATGGAGAAGAGTGGTGGAGGATAGTGATTGTAGTACGATGGTGGAGGATAGTGATTGGAGGACGGTGGTGGAGGATGGTGATTGTATCAATGACGGTAATTCAATATTGTTATTGATATCGATATCATTATGTATAACTTGTTATTTTAATTTTTATCATGTTAGCGTTGAATTATTACTGTTGAATATTTCATATAAATTATACGTTAATATATATATTATTGTTATATTTAATATATTAACATGGTAATACAAATATTATGCGAATATGTAATATGTTATCACATTACAAGTATTAATATTATGCGGATATATAACATACTAAAATAGGATCCGCATATATGCGGGTTTTTAATAAAATATTTCAAACCCGTAAAATTAAATTAAAAACAAAATTGAATACTCTGTAAAGAAAAACAAATAATCGAATCTTTTTTTTTTTGTATTAGTAATCGAAAAAGAAACTTAAATGAATAACAACATTTAAGAAAATAATAAAATTTAAAACCCGTTAAAATATTTGTTTTAACAAATAGAAAGCATAATCTGATCACTACTAAAAAAAATATATGAAAAACACAAAATGGAAACCTAAAAATTATTTATTTATTTTAATTCTCATTTATTTTAAAATTAAAATATTCAAAACACAAAATCTGTTACGGATCGTAAGCAACATTAACTCTACTTCTCATATAGTTCACACACTATATTGATGTCAAAATATTGTTCTATTAAGAAGACTGAATGTTTTATTTGGATACAAATATTGTATCGCTATGTGGTTTACTTTACTTAGCTGTTTTGTGGTTTGGCGATAAAAACAAAAACACAAAGAGCAAAACAAAAGAGATATAAAGGTTAGCGAATCTCATTGGAAACAAAATCACATTCCAAACAGTGAAACATTTATATATATAATCTTTTTTGGGGACAAATACAGTATGTGATAATATATATATATATATATATATATATATATTAGAAAAGGACCCGCATAAATGCAGGTTTTTAATAAATATTTTAAAACCGTAAAAATAAATTAAAAACAAAATCCAATAATGCGTAAAGAAAAATAAAATTTACTTTCATTAATATTTCCAGATATATATGTTGAATTATGTTTATTTCTAATGCTTTATCTATATATATATATTTATTTATTTATTCTAAAATTTTGGCGAATTAATAATCCTTCTTTTATCATAATTGAAATCTAGATTAGGATCCGCGTATACGCAGATTATAATAATAATATTTAAAAGTCATTAAAATATATATTTTAAAGAAAATAGAAAACAAAATCTGATCACTATTGAAATAATATGAAAAACATAATTTCGAATCCTAAAAATTATTTATTTATTTTAATTCTCATATATTTTCAATTAAAATATTTAAAACAAAGAATCTGTTGCGAGTCCTAAGCAACATTAAACCTACTTCTCATACATTTCACACACTTTATCAACTATCTTTTTCTATTCCGCTGCATTAAAAACTTGGGTATTCAATTCGAGTCATTCGAGTACGTTAACAATCTCCCCATTCTCTCTTCAAACAAATAAAGTCTCTCTTTCTCTTCATATTCATCTCCCTTATATGATCTCTCTCTTCTCTAGAGAAGTTATGCTTCTCAAGACTCACATCAAAAGCCTCTCTACATGATTCTTGATACCTTCCTCCTTATTGAGCTCACCATCGTTTAATGACATATCATTAGCATCTAAATTTTTTTTTTTTTTTAAATTAAAATATATCCTAGTTAATCAGATTTATTTTTTGTTTCTATCGTATATGATCTCTCTGCTCTCTAGAGAAGTTATACTTCTCAAAACTCGCATCAAAAGCTTCTCTACTTGATTCTTGCTATCATCCTTCTCCTTGAGCTCATCATTGTCTAATGTCATATCATTAGCATCTGAAATTTTTATTTTTTAATTGAAATATATCCCAGTTAATCTAATTTATTTTTGGTTTTCCTTTTCCTTTTCTTAAATTGAAATAAATCCTTTTATTTTATCTTCTTTTTCTTAAACTGAAATATATCCTAGTTGATTTTATTTTATTTTTGTAATCTAAATCGATAAATTTGACATTTTTATTTTTTAAACCGTAGTTAACTTATTTTCTTTTTTCTTAATTTTCTTATTTAAATTTTCGATTTTTAATTTTTTCTTTTGGTATTAGTAATTGGAAAGAAACTTATTTTCATTTTCTAATTTTAAAAATAAAATTTTGATTTTCCTTTTAGTATTAGTAATTGATCATACAATTTCCTTAATTTAAATGAAAAATATAAAAAACTTATTTTTCCTTTTTAGTTTTCTTATTCATATTTTTTATTTTTATTTTCCTTTTTGTATTAGTAATGAAAAAAACTTAGTTTTTTTAAATTAATTTTCAGATTTATGTAAAAATTATGTTAAAATTTAATTGGTTGAATTTTTTAACACATGTCAAAATCTAATCGATTAACTTGACACGTGTCATGATCTTGTTAGTTAAAGTTTTGATTTTCCTTTTAGTAATAGTAATTGATCATACAATTTTCTTAATTTAAATGAAAAACTAAAAAAAAACATATTTTCATTTTTTTAATTTTCTTATTTACATTTTTGATTTTTGATTTTTGATTTTTCTTTTTGTATTAGTAATGAAAAAAAACTTATTTTCCTTTTTCTATTTTTAAAATTAATTTTTAGATATATGTAAACATGTTAAAATCTAATTGGTTGAATTTTTTAACACGTGTCTAAATCTAATCGATTAACTTGACACGTGTCACAGTCATGTTAAAAACTAACTTGGATGCATCCTACTTTATATAATAAAGATTGATTTTTTATTTTCTTTTTGTATAAGTAATGAAAAAAAACTTATTTTCCTTTTTCTATTTTTAAAATCAATATGAAAAAAAACTTATTTTCCTTTTTGTATTTTTAAAATTAATTTTTAGATTTATGTAAACATGTTAAAATCTAATTGGTTTAATTTTTTTAACACGTGTCAAAATTTAATAGATTAATTTGACACGTGTCACGATCATGTTAAAAACTAACTTTAATGCATCCTACTTTATATAATAAGATTATCACGTTAAATCTTATTGCATCAGGTGGTAAATGATATTGTGAAAATTTTATTGAATAGTGTTTTTGGTGAACAGTGTCGTTCGCATCTTAACGTTAAAAATAGTTTTCGCTCTAGTTGCATTTTTATAATAAATTTATATCAAAAAGATAGTTATGGCAAAAATATTATTTATTTTTGTTACTTTCTTAAATTTTAAAACATCATAGCTTTTTTTTTGGTTATCTAGAAGTTTTTTTAATTGAAATTTAGAATATCTTACACATACCAAAAGTTCAAACAGAGCCCGACGGAATTAGAAAATATCCTCGGAAACAAAACTTAAACAAAGGAAAAAGAGCCCGCAAAAAAATATTAAAATCCCGGAAAACAAATCCCTATGAAAGCAAAACTAAAACAGAGGCATAACAAGTTACACTGAAAATCTATTACCAACTCTGAACCACCTATGCACGAGTGAGATGAAGATGCCCACGGACAACCATCGCGACCGAAATTCGTCCTATGACGAAGAGAGCCCCTCTCTCAAGAAAACGAACAAAGACTTCATGAATCGGCAAACATCTTGAAAACTCCCCAAAACGATGGTGACCGAAGCGATACTTTAAAGCCTAGATAGAATCCCGAAAGAAAGACCAAAACTCGAGCAGAAATGGATAAAAGAAACAAGGAGCCAAGCCTAAACCACCTCGCACCAAACCGAACACGAACACGAACCCGAGAATGGAGAAAACATGAGCGGATTAGTGAGCATAGCGACCACCAAAAAGAGAATCAGAACCTGCAAGCTTAGAGCCAAAACACCAACCCAGGAAATGATGAACTCTCTGGTTAGAACGAAAACGAGCCACCGAAAGAAATACAAATTGCTAACCCGAGAGAAGAGAGAGAAAAACAGAGCAAAGAAGCATGACCGAAGGAAGGCAAAGGAACACAACCAACCACTCCGGCAGCATAAGCTTAACAAGACGGCATACTTGGCGAGTCGATCTAAGACAAGATATGCGAGAGAAGAGACGTTTGCAGACTCTCTGCATCGTAGATCTGGTGCCTCCCACCTCATAGCAACCTAGATCTACTCATGGATGAAGCTTTTAACCCCAACACAAATCCTTCATCTCCAATTGAAGCAAACCAAATCATGCCCACACATAAATAAAACTCAGAAAATGAAACAAAAATGAAAGCAGGGGAGAAGAAACCCGACGTCAGCTCTAAAGGAGTAGCCCGACGCCGGCCATTCGAGAAGGAGAGCGACGACTGTTTTTAATGTAGAGAGAAGGGAGAGGGTTTTTATCTCTCTAGGGCGATGGATAGTCCTTTCCTTATTATTTTCGAAAAAAAATATATCAAAGCTATCTACTTAATAAAATAAGCAATAGTAATCTAGGGCAATCGATAAATCAAAAATTAAGTTATACTCTGATATATTTTTCAACATTGTTTGTACAAACACAATTACTTTCTGCCTCTCACCATTTTGTTTCATATCAGCAAACTCATTTTCTTGTTTCTCACATTCTCCTTGATCGGTTTTTTTCTCTCTCCACCGTATGTATAACATCAAGTTAATATTTTGTACATTTAATCAAAATGAATATTTGATGATGAACAAGATATCAATGGTAGTGAAGAATACATCTACGGTAAAAAAGACGAAGGTGTTGGTGGTGATGATGGTGGTGTTGTTGGCGGCGACGATTGGTGACGGTGTTAGTGATGGTGTCTCTAATAGTGTTGGTGTTCGTAATGGTGGTGGTAGCGATGGTGATCGACGTCGGTGGTGATAGTGACTGTGGTAACGGTGATGGTGATTGTGTTGGTGATGGAGACGGTGGCGGTGGTCGTGAGTGGCAATTGTGTGTTGACGACAGTAACTTGGTAACTATCTGTTTTCTAATTTTACCACGATAATACAAATAATATGTAGATAGATAATAGGTTATCACGCTATGAGTATAAATAACTCGTCATTACATGTTATAAATACACTTATCGTGCTATAATATTAGTTATCATGGTGGGGTGGGTGGTGGAGAGTGACTCAGTTACTCTCTGTTTTCGAATCTTACCACGATAATACAAATTATATGCGGATAAATAATAAGTTATCACGTTACAATTATAAATAATTCGTTATTATATTATTATAAATACACTTATCGTATTATAATATTAGTTATCATGGTAATCACATAGCTAACAACTAAATTCATACAATATTAACGACCAAATATGAATAGTATCATCAAATTAACAGTAGCATCAGTATAAATTTTGGTGATAAAAAGTGATATTAGAACTGATAACAGTGTCATTACAACTGATAACAGTATTAAAAATTATTGAAAAGTATTTTGTGTAATTACATTAAATCAAAAAGATATTTATGTTTATTATAAAAATATTCTTTTAAAATTTTTAAAACTTTATTAATAGTTGCTTAATTTCTTGGTCGATGTATTGACAAGACACTGACACACATACTATTTATATAAGGCCACGTAGTAAATAGGTCACGTGATGTATTTTTATTTTGAACAAAATATTAAAAACAAAATTACAAAAGGAGGATCATGTCACATTCATGTGCTTAAACACTGCTTGCACATGTCTAAAGCCGGACCTGATTTGGGTGATCACTAAACCAAACCGGTTTTCTTAGGGTTTCGTTTGCACTGTCTTTGTCTTTTAGAATTTGTGGGGTCATAAATCACGGGTTTCTTGATTCGGATTTCTAATAATAACTAACTAGTAACTATTTTCGAACAGACTTGGCAATGATATAATGTTTTTTCTGGAGTGAATTTTCTATTTTCGGTTATATATATGTACGTGATATAATATAGGTGTATCATATATGTATATACGACATGTCGATTCCCCAACTGCCTGGTTAGAGAATAGCTTGGAGACCTTCGCTATGGCAATCATATTAATTTTGTTTGGCTTTCTTTACCTATTTATCGGCCCATAGTTAAACCTAACTAAATCAAGAACAGATAAAAATAGCTTGTTTATCAAATTTTAAACTCACCTTCATATATAATAGCTTGTTTGTAAATGATATATTTGGTCAGATAGTATTTGTATCAGCTTTTTTTTCTTTCTACATATTAAATGTAAAGGTAGCTCGAGAACCAAAGAGAGGAAAGTAAGATGGTGGCAGGGAAGACTGGTGAGCAGAGAAGCTTCTTCTATTCCCCCAATTAAGTACACATATAGATATATAATAGACATATAATGTGTATATATATATATATATATATTTTTTTTTTTTTAACCTATGTGTCCTACAGTCCTGGTATATTCAAAACACACACCTATATATATATATATGGTTTTTTTCTCTCAGGTTTTTTGGATTACGTCAGCTAAAATTAGAATGATACAGAACAAATCACACATGATCCATATGTACATCTAGCCCTGCAAATTTCGAGACGGATTCACGGTTCCTACCCATATCCGTTTCAAATTTCCCGTTCGGTTCCCGTTTCTGTTCAAAAAAATTGCCGTTTGGGACCATTTATTTTTTCAAACGGGTACGGGAAGGGAACGGAAATGAGATCGAGTACTCAAACTTCCCGAATTTTCTAAAAATTTTCGAATTTTTCCGATTTTCCCGAATTTTCCCAAATAATTACCCGTTTGAGAAAATATTTTACATAAAGAAATTTCCCGAACCCGTCCCGTTCCCGTCCTGTTTTAATGGATTCCCTTTTGGGAATTGTTTTTCCCAAATTTCCCGTTCCCGTCCTGTATCAGTAAATTCCTGTCCAGATTCCCGAAATTTTCAGGGCTATGTAATTCTATTTTTATTCAAGCAACAACAACAGAAAAAATATCCTCTCAATTTAAAAGAAAAACTTGAAAAATGCATATAATTTTAGAAACTAGACTACGGATATAATTTTCATAGGAGAACATTTTTTCCACTAATTAAACTCCATTATTTGTTGATCCATCAAGTTTCTTAAGTGATTTTTCTGCGGGTATTTCTACAGTGTGAAATGGGGAATTTTATTTTTGTCAACAAATGGGAATTTTAAAATTGGCTTTAATTACGTAGTACTGTAGTAGGTAACATAGAATAAAGCTATATGTGTGTGCTTATATAATCACGTATCACGAGTGCGCGCCTATATACTCACTAGTCACAATCTCTCTCTCAGACACAAACACACAGTATTAATCATCAAAGGATGAGAATGAGGAGAAGATCAGAGGAAGGGGAGAATCATCAAGAATACAAGAAAGGGTTATGGACTGTTGAAGAAGACAACATCCTTATGGACTATGTCCATACTCACGGCAAAGGCCAATGGGACCGCATCGTTAGGAAAACTGGTTTCTCCCTCTCTCTCTGAACATATATATTCTACTAATCTCTAGCTAAATCATATATATCTCTCAGCTAGAATTGGACATTATTTAATTTTAGGGCTTAAGAGGTGTGGAAAAAGTTGTAGACTGAGATGGATGAATTATTTGAGCCCTTGTGTGAAGAAAGGCAATTTTACTGAACAAGAAGAAGACCTCATTATCCGTCTCCACAAGCTCCTCGGCAACAGGTACGTCTCTCTCTCTCTCTCTCTCTCTAGCATGTCTTCGTCTATAGGTTTTAAGTCTATTTTTATCTACATGGATAATATCTAATGATATATTTTTGTTTTCCCGAATTCAGATGGTCTTTAATAGCTAAAAGAGTACCTGGAAGAACAGATAACCAAGTCAAGAATCACTGGAACACTCATCTCAGCAAAAAAATCCTCGGAGATTATTCTTTTGTCGTCAAAACCACCGGAGACGGCGATTCTCCATCGTCACTGTTTATCACCACCGCCACAAGTTCTTCTCGTCATCAGCAACAAGATCACAATGCAACCAAGAACTTCGACGGCGCCGTATCAGCTTCTTACGAGAAGAATAAAACCAAAGTGGATTTGGCACAAACCGACGTCGTATTGGCAACTACTGCTAATGATCACAGTCTCTACTTCGAGGAAAAGAACAATTGTTCTAGCAGTAACGCTTTCTGGATTAATGAAGACGAGTTCGAGCTGAGTTCACTCGTTATGATGGATTTTTCTTCTGCTGATTTTGGCTACTGCCTCTAGTTTAATTATTTTGTGTTTAATTATATACAATAAAAAAAATTCTATTGTAATGTTTTCTATTCCGAGGAATAATTTTTTTTTTTTTGTTAAAAGTTGTATAATATGTATGCGCTGAATCTAAACTTGAACCTAAACCTATGTTAAATATATAAATTGTAATGCTTACTTGGGCAAGTAGTTAACTTAACACGCTCTATAAGCCAATAATTAGAGTCCGAAATCTTAATAACTGTACTACTAGATGAATTCTAATTTCAGAAATCATACATGGCATCCAAGTTGCATATTTTCAATTTTAATTAATTTATTTACTAAGAAAATGAAAACAAACCAAAAATATTGTCAGGAAGAGCATCATGCATGTCGTGTTAGGCTCTTAAAATTCCAATGAATAAATTAAAAACAGAAAAAGTTAGTTGAGGTCCTTGAGGAGTTGTGTTATTATTCTTCTTTTTTTTTTGGTGTGCACCAAGTGTTATTATTCTTTAATTCCTTTTTATAATAGTTAAAAAATTGTTCCAACCAAATTAAAAGTAAAGACAGATAGAGAATTAGATTTATAGTTGCACTATTCACTGTTCAGCTAACAACGAAGCTGTGATAACTGATCACTGATCAGTATAGCTAGGTGTCCATTCAAAATAACTATACAAATGCCATTTATAAACGGTAAATTTTAACTAATGTCAATTTGTTATGAAATAGAATATATCCATAAATAAATGAGACCTCGTATTAATGCATCTTAGTTAAATTTGATATTTTCGTAGTTTTTTCTAATATTTCAATTTTTGCTTTGTACCTATGCGTACGCATCGACATTACCACACTGAGTATGACAGTAAACAACACCAGAAAGGACGACACAGAATTACTTTGGGTAACATGCAAAAAAAACAAAACACATATTTTCTTTTTAAAAGTTTAATTTTCTAAAAGTAATTATCTTGGTAACAATTTCTGTCACAATATTCGCATATCATTTACTTTTCATTTATTTCTGTATTTTTCTTAACCAATTTACTGATCTAATTTATGATAGTACGGAGTACTCTCTTCCTTCATTTCATTTTTTCATATAGAACTTTACATTTTTTCACTACTTAAAACAAGTTTAGTTCAAAATATTTCATTCAGAATGTAAAACAACATTACTTTAAAGCAAAAACAAAGTTATAAAACATAAACTACTTTTAAATGAAAAAGTACAACATAACTTGTAAAGATTAATTGGATGTTAATAAGTACCTTTGTCGTCCGTTTTGGAGCAAATGTGAAAACCCTTTTCAAATTTAGTAGATACGTAATTGAGAAACTTTTGTTCACGATGCGCTATATCCAGTGCCAGCCCGAATTCATTAGGCACCTAAAGCATACCAAAAAAATATTGTCCTACATCAAATAAACCTACTAAATTTGGTGTCCACATAAAAAAATTTCAATGCATCACGATGCGGTATATCTATATATATATATATATATATATATATATATATGCGACTATGCATTACAATATGATATACATATGCATTACGATGCATCAAAATGCGGTTTCCACATTATTCATAGGTATACCGCATCGTGAACAAAAGTTTCTCGATTACTTATTTGAATTTGAAAAGGGTTTCCACATAATGTATAGCAGCGGACCTAAAAAAATATTTTGTCTGGAGCCACAATATTAATGCTACATGCTATATGTAGATGCTGCCTGGTCAGCGAGAACAACACTTTGTGGAATGGGCTAGATCATCCGCTGTAAAGGACAACCATACCATATTAGAGGATCGGTGCACCAAGACTTTGTCGGTTCGACTCTTATGGCTGAAACTTTGGCGGTGCGAATGCTCCTTGAAGTTGCTGCAGAGCTCAGAATTCGATCCCTGAATGTTTTCTCAGATTCTCAGGTTCGTATCTCGCTCCTTCTCTCAAAAAGAGTTACAAGTGAGCTAAAAGGAGTACTCAATGATATCTTTGGTTTATGTTCTTCTTTTATGTCTATCAACTTCCGTTTTACTTCTGTTTAAACAATGTTGTGGCGGACTCTCTAGCCAAAATAGTACTCTTGGATGTAATTGGTGCCTCCTAGAGAGAATAACTTTCAACTTATTAATATAAGCCTTGTTTGACCAAAAAAAAAAAATGTTTCTTCCAATGTAAAATTTAAAAGATGACAAAAATGTAAAAAATTGCTATCAGAACTTGCTATTTAAAAAAAAAAAAAACTGAAATTTTCATTAGATTTTATACTTAAAATTCAATATTTTGATAAGAATTCAAATGATGTATATTTTGAAATAATTTAAAAATAATAGATAATTTACGTTACAAAAGTTTGAGTGCGTTCTAAAATTAGCATCTGCAATGAAATGATGATGCTGGTTATTAAAAAAAAAAATAGAGTTGAAAACATGTAAATGTTAAAAGATAACTTTTAATGAAATAAGCAGTTATAAGTAAAAGTGTACATAACAGATAATAAAAAGAAACACAATTGAAGTTATGATATTTAAAAGATACAACCGTAAGTTGTATTTATTGAATTTGTTATATTAATATATACGTAATAAATAATAAAAAACACAACTCTATCAATGGTTACGAGTGGACATGTATATCAAGAAAAATTATGATTAAAAGAAACAACCGTAAATTACATCTCCATTGGTCCTATCTGGCTCAGTATCTAGCTCAGTCTTTCACAATTTAAAAATATAAAATAATATATAAGGAGAAAATAGACAGAGAAACATCTCTGGTTTGAGAGACATCAAACCATCTCCATCAATGGTTCTTAAATAATTCAAAAATAATAGGAAATGACGTTACAAAGGTTTGAGTGCATTCTAAAATTAGCATCTGCAATGAAAGGATGATGCTGGTTATTAAAAAAAATAAAAAAAATAAATAGAGTTGAAAACATGTAAGTGTTAAAAGATAACTTTTTAATGAAATAAGCAGTTATAAGTAAAAGTGTACATAGCAAATACTCCATCTGTTTCATAATAAGTGTCGTTTGGAGAAAATGTATATGCAATGTATCTGAATGTATTAAACTCAAAACACATCTAGATACATCCAATTACATTGCATATACATTTTTTCCAAATGACACTTATGAAACGGAGGGAGTAATAAAGAGAAACACAATTGAAGTTATGATATTTAAAAGATACAACCGTAAGTTGTATTTCTTAAGTAATAAACTTTGAGTGGTTTTCTTAAGTTTTTAAGAAACTCATTCATTATTTTAATAATTTTTATTTGTTTAATATATTTTAAAAAACTCTTTAAAAAATATTGATGGAAATGCTTTTAAGAGCACCTCTATTAGTAAAAACATCATTATTGCAGAAAGGGTTCTTTAACATTTAATATCAATAAAAAAAGAAAGTTCTTTTTTAAAAAAATGATTTTCGTAAAAAAAATAAAAAAATTCGACGAATCGGGTCTCGACACGTGTCGAGCTCCCCTTCAGAATCGATTCTTCCATCTCTTCCCAGAGAGGTGGTTCTCTCAAAAACTCTACCACATCATAATTTTTTTTGTTTTTTCTTTATTTTGTTGGTTAAGAACTTTTATAAATCTGTCCAATACAGATGCCCTACGTCTCTCAACTAGAATTTCTCAGATATTTTTTATTAGTATAATTTAATAATATAATTAAATATTATATATAAATAAATTGAACTAATAATATGATAACATATAGTAGATACGTTCTAAAAATCTTACAAATGAGAGACGTCTCTCTACCTCTCTCTTACTTTTCTATTTTTTCTATTTTTTTAATTGTCAAAGACTTAACTTAGATACGATGGATGGAAGTGCTCTAATAATATGATGACACATAGTAGATATGTTTCTAAAAATCTTTCAAATGAGAGACGTCTCTCTACGTCTTTCTTAATTGTTAAAGACTTAACTTAGATACGATGGATGGAGGTGCTCTAATAATATGATGACACATAGTAGATATGTTTCTAAAAAAATTCAAATGAGAGACGTCTCTCTACGTCTTTCTTACTTTTCTATTATTTTCTATTTTTTAATTGCTTAAGACTTAACTTAGATACGATGGATGGAGGTGCTCTATTAATATGATGACACATAGTAGATACGTTTCTAAAAATCTTACAAATGAGAGACGTCTCTTTACCTCTCTCTTACTTTTCTATTTTTCTATTTTTTTAATTGTTAAATACTTAACTTAGATACGATGGATGGAAGTGCTCTAATAATATGATGACACATAGCAGATACGTTTCTAAAAATCTTTCAAATGAGAGACGTCTCTCTACGTCTTTCTTAATTGTGAAAGACTTAACTTAGATATGATGGATGGAGGTGCTCTAATAATATGATGACACATAGTAGATACGTTTCTAAAAAAATTTCAAATGAGAGACGTCTTTCTTACTTTTCTATTATTTTCTATTTTTTAATTGTTAAAGACCTAACTTAGATACGTTGGATGGAGGTGCTCTAATAATATGATGACACATAGTAGATACGTTTCTAAAAAACTTTCAAATGAGAGACGTCTCTCTATGTCTTTCTTACTTTTCTATTATTTTTCTATTTTTTAATTGTTAAAGGCTTAACTTAGATATGATGGATGGAGGTGCTCTAATATATGATGACACATAGTAGATACATTTTTAAAAATCTTTCAAATGAGAGACGTCTCTCTACGTCTTTCTTACTTTTCTATTATTTTCTATTTTTTAATTGTTAAAGACTTAACTTAGATATGATGGAAATGCTCTAATAAAAAACGTATATGGCCATGTGTCATTGTGTGATTAGTTTAATTTCTTTATATTAATAAAATATAAATGAGATACTCAATTGGAGAGACTCACCCGTAATCATATCCATTGAATGAGATTCTATAAGTAACTTTTGACCAGCCCCACATATGAACTATTCAATGCGTAACTGTCCATTTAAGCCATTAAACCAGTAGTTTATATATAAGCTATGTGCAACCAGATGGAAGATATTAAAGTATTATATAAACTCCAGTTGCTCATACTGCTCTGTCGATTATGTCTCTCCCAGTTTGTGCAAACGCCGTAAATCCACCACCAAAATTCATGAAACCCATGATGCCTTCGTCTCTTCCGTTACCAGATGAAGTCTCACTGATCTGTTTCGCTTACGTTCCGAGATGTGACTACCCTTCACTATCTCTCGTCTCCAAGAGTTTCGGCCGTCTCATCGCTTCGTCCCAGCTTAACCTCGTACGTTCAGTCCATCAAAGCACCGAAAACGTTCTTTACGTTGCCTTGAGATTCAGCAATGAACAGAACCCTATTTGGTACACTCTCAATCAAAAACCCTACAAAAAAAACGAGCCTAACTCTTTTAACCATAAGCTGGTTCCGTTTCCTTCTTTCCCTTCTCTGCCTCGTTGGGGATCTTCTGTTATTGTGATCGGTCAAGAGGTCTACGTCCTCGGTGGATGCATCAACGGTGAGTTAACCACTAATGCGTTTGCTATTGATAGTCGATTTGGCACGTGCCGGTCTCTTCCTAGCATGCGTGTGGCTCGTGGCTGCGCTGCGTTTGGTGTTGTAGACGGGAAGATTTATTTAATGGGAGGATGTGACAAGGCGAAATCGTTGGGTGATTGGGTTGAGGTCTTCGACCTCGAGAAGCAAAGTTGGGAATGTTTTTCGGGTTTGTGCAACGAAGAGTTGCACGAGATAACGATCAATAGCTTTGTGATGAACAAGAAGATTTACGTGATGGATCGTTCGAATAGCTTTGTTTATGATCCTAAGAAAAACAGATGGGAGAAGGCATATTCGTTGAACGAAGGATGGCAAATTGGTTCGTGCGTTATTGACAACATGTTGTACACTTTTGGTCATGAGAATCGAATAAGCGTTTATGATCCGAGGGCTAAGTTTTGGAGATTCTTGAATGGCGTTGAAGATCTACCTGACATGCGTCGTGCTCTAGGAGGGTCTAGAATGGCCAATCACGGCGGGAAACTTGCGGTTTTGTTTATGCTTTACGATAAACATGGGGAGACACAGATTTGGTGTACAAAGATTGCATTGGAAAGGCGAAGTCGGAGAGAGATTTGGGGGAAGGTTTTGTGGTCTAATCTTGTAGTTACTTTAAAAACCTCCCCCACCATTGTTCAGTGTCTAGATGTCCTGGTTTGATTAAGATTGAGATGGGTTTATAATCATATTTATAATAATAATAAAATGTCAACTTTGCCTGAGATTGAAAGATGCTTAAATGTCTAAAAACAAAAATCTTTAGGCGTGAATAATCCACCGCTCTCCAAAACGCCGTGGGACACACACACTACTTTTCTAACCTGAAAAAAATCATGACTAATTTATAAAACTTGGGATGTCATTAGTCACTAACCATTATAAGACTTTTTAAAAAGAATTTAATGAGTTTTATTGGCCCGAGCACTAAAAGACTAGTGGAATCGTCTTTTTTATCTTGTTCCTTTCACCCAATCTACTAATCTCATCCTTCTTCTTCTTCATTGGTCGAACATTTTTTGTCAAAGCTCTTAATCGGAGAAAATGGAGGCAGTTACGGCGATGAAGCCATTGATCAGAGTCGCTGCTCTCTCCGGTTCCCTCCGGAAAGGCTCTTTCAACAGTGGTCTCCTCCGCGCCGGTAATATCCCTTTTTCCGCCCTTACTCTCGTCAATTTTGGGGTTTCGCTTTGCTAATTAACTTTTGGTGGTTTTCTCAGCAATCGACTTGACGAAAGAATCGGTCCCGGGGATGCAGATTGACTATATCGACATATCTCCGTTGCCGTTGATCAACACCGATCTGGAATCCAACGGGACTTATCCTCCGGTCGTCGAAGCTTTCCGGCAGAAGATCCTTGAAGCCGATAGCATTCTGTTCGCTTCCCCTGAGTACAATTACTCTGTCTCAGGTAACTTCAAAAGGCTCTTCTTATGCGCGCTTCTTCATATCGATTAAGCTGGATGATGTGTGTATTGTTGAGCATAAGGATCGCATCAATTGAATTCTGGAGGCTATTTGATGTTTAAGATTTGAGTTTAAGAGGTTTCTTCTTCTAGCTGTAAATGAGATTTTATAGAATCCATGGTTTTGGTTTGCTGCAAAATGATATGTTGCCTTCTTCTTGTAGAAAGTGGCAAGAAAGTTATTCCCTACAGAGGAGTTTAGTGTTTTGGAAGGCTTATGATTTGATCAGATATCTACTGTAACCATGGTCGATCTTGGTCTTACTCTTAGTCTTGAATTGAAATTGCAATTGGTAAATTAGTGCTCAAATTGAAAAACACTCTCCTGACTGTTGTTGGCTTGTGAATCCCAGTTTTGTGGGAAGTTGTGACATTTTTTATGTTAGTGACATTTTCTTCGTTTTACCTTACTCGTTTACTGTACCAGCTCCTCTTAAGAACGCGATCGACTGGGCTTCGAGATCGCCAAATGTTTGGGCCGACAAACCCGCTGCCGTCATAAGCACCGGTGGAGGATTCGGCGGAGGAAGATCGCAGTATCATCTCCGACAAATCGGAGTGTTCCTTGATCTTCATTTCATCAACAAACCAGAGTTTACTCTCAATGCGTTTCAGCCGCCTCAGAAATTCGATGCAGAAGGGAACTTGGTCGATGAAGCGGCCAAGGAGAGGCTAAAACAAGTCCTTGTCTCGTTACAAGCATTTACTCTGCGACTTCAGGGTAAGTAGTAGTAAGCGAGGCAGTTCTTGATCATTTGCATGAGATTGACCGTGTGCTGAAAATAACGCCAATCGTTGTGATAAGAAACAGTGTGTCTGTCACTTATTGTATAAGTGATGATGATTTTTGTGTTTTTTTTTACTCCTAAATAAGAAGAGGGATATAAATTCAATCATTTGCAATAATGTAGGGGATTTTTCACCTAATTTTTCAATCCACTAAGAGAATTTCTCACCTAAAATATAAAAGAGACAAAGAAGTTGACTTTTCGGAGGTCGCAAAGTGGATTGGATTCAATGATTTCAGTTAAAAACGCATGCATGAGTTCGGTTTCCATGGACTATTGGAAGCTACTCGGTACAAATGCCAAAGGGGTTTTGGAAGATGGAGGAATGTTAATAACTTAAATACCGTAGTGATCGTTGTAAATTGATGTACCTTAGTTTTTTTTTTGTTTAACGCTTTCATTAATAATCTCCAAAACATAGTCCTAACACAACAAAAGACACGATGCCAGTAGGAGGCACTTTTAATAAAGGTCTCAAAATGAGAGACTAAGAACAAGACCAAGAGCAAGAAAACTATAAAACAGGGCAATTCAGAGAGCTGCAGCCTCAGGCTTGACCTCTTACATAGTTATTTATATCCAAAGACAAAGCATATCCAACGAAATCAGCAAAAAAAAAAAAAAAAAATTATGGTAAGCACAATGGTGGATCCCGTGTGAGATGGAGCTATAATGGCAATTGAAGTTAGGAGTAGTATGGTGTCAGCACAATCAGGAATTAGGTGAGCAACACAAACTTGAGCAATAATGTCACACCAAACGCTGTAGGGATTAGAGAGACAAACAATGAACAAGTGATCGCGAGTCTCGCGGTAGAGCACACACGCTTGGACGTGACTCCAATTGCGCATACAGTCATGTGATGCAATGAATTTTCTCGAGTCATATATTACAAAATAGACCGTATCCAAAAAAAAAAAAAAAAAAAACTACATTACATCTATAATAATTACGTAGCCAAGTTAGGAATGTGTACTTATAAATGCTACGGATCGGTGTATAAATAATCTACATTCTATAGATGACGTGACCCTAGCGTAGGAGGCGACAATGATTTTTATAAAGAAATTAAACTTTGCAGTTAGTAGATGGCATTTACGAAAACACGGTCCATTATTATCCCTTTTGAACCCGAAAGAAAAACATATCTACGGAAATAATAAAGCTCACTTGTCACTGTATGATTTATGATGTCCATCTATAAAAGTTTAATTATTGTCTTCGTTTACATACGTGTTTTGTATCCATTATCTTCCTCAACAAACATAACACACGCAACTTGCAACGTTTTTTTTCTATATTTTGCCCCTTTTTTTTTATATACATGCAACTATATTTACATCAAATCCTGAACCCAAATTATAAAAAAAAATCACAACAGCATATATGAACACGATGAAACTGTGTACAAAATTGTATAATTTAAAGATGTAATTATTAAATACCCGTGTACATCTTTTATAAGCTATTATGAGATATTATACTTTATTAGATACGAATGTAGTAAACTAGCATCTTCCTTTTTTTTTTTCCTGAAAAGAAATTAATTTAACGAGAAAGAAAGAACAAAAAAAAAAAAAAAAAAAAACTCTAATATCGCCGAATAGATCCAAAAGAGAAGAGAGGACTTTTTATCCATTTTGTTGTGGATCAGATCAGAACGGAGGAAAGGCTTTTCCGTATCGGTTAATGTTGGAGAAGAGCCCAACGAGATCTTGCTTGTACGGTAGATATGATTTTCTCTTGTCTTCTTCCTTCATCGCTTTGTTCCTCAAGTAAAACTGCTCATGTGCAGAGACTTTCTCCTTCTCCTTCCTCTTCGCCGTCTCCTTGCTCTTCGAAGACTCGTTTCCGGTCGCTATGTAATTCTTGTTAATGGAGCTTGAATTCAGGAATTTTAGTGACTGTTTCCCGTCGCTGTGGCTTCTCTTGAGCAGATCTCTGATACGCCACCGTTTCGTCGACCATGACGATGTGGAAGACGAACCTGTCGATTTGCTCTTTCTACAGCCTCCCGGTGACATCATCTCCGTTGATCTCTCCGGCGTCCATGGGCAGTAGATCTCGCTCGGGATCGTGTCCAGCTCGTCTTCCTCTTCCTCGGACGACGATGAATACGTCTGCTGCGGCGGCGGCTGCTGCTGATCGCTGCGCTCGCGGAGGAACAGATCTTTCAACGGCGTCACAACCGCTTCCGGGGAAACGTCGTCAGGCTCCACGGCGGAGGTTTCGGAGACGAGATTCTGATCAAAAACCGGGAACACTAATCCGCCGTCGCCGGAAGAAGACGCCGTCGCAAACTCGAATTCGTCGTCTCCTTTCTCCTTATAATCATCGTCGGCGAATTTTCGACCAACTCGTGCGGCGATCTCGGCGGTTCGATCGCCGGAGTAAGTGCTGAAGCTAGGTGAAAAAGACGCCGTGGAGGCACTATAGTCATCATCATCAATCTTCTCCATTTCTGAGAAGCTTTCTCTATTGTGTGAATCGGCTCTTCTTCTTGTCTCTCTCTCTCTCTCTATCTCTCTCTCTCTCTCTATCTCTCTCTCTCTCTACCGGGTTTTACAGTTGACAAACGAGAAGAGCGTGAGGGGAGAGAGGATTTATTTGATGGCGTTTTTTTTTGTCTTCTTCTGTAAACAGCCGTATATATAGGAGAAGCGGTTGGGCACATGGGAATGGCAATTCAGTAATAATTAAGTAAAAGCTCGATGTGTGTCATTTGCGTCAAACTATTAAATATCGAGTATAACGTGGACTTTCTAGAAGCGTATCCCGCTACTTGATCCAGAAGTTTTGGTGTATGATTTTTTTTCATTTTTTTTTAAATACACTCAAATCAATTGACAATGATGATATATTTATTTCAGCCATTAAATTATGGTTAAATAGCCGACAAAAAAAAAATTAATGGTTAAACAAATACTACTTCAAGAAATGATGGTGTACTATTTGGACGAAGTTTCTACTTGTAGGAATATTAGTAAACATGGCTAATTGTATATTTACAGTTATTGATTTTCTCTTATATGATGTAAAGGTTGAATTATATTGTTGTAGTCTAAGCAGCCCATTATAAGGAAAATGCATACGTAATTGCTGACAAAGAGGAATCATTCATGAATCATGGCTGCTGCGTTGTAATCTTAGCTTCTCGAAAACGAAGGTTCGAAATTGTTTCTTTTTGTTTCAATTTATCAACTTAAAATATATATATATAGCTGAAAGCAATAAATACGATCCTGCTATAAGAAATACGATTCACATGGGCAGCGGGCACGTATATGTACATGTGTATAATATACACGTATAATACTTCTAGATGTCGTTATCACTTTTCTTGACGAAGTCTTATGAGCGAAGCTAACTTGACTTGAATCGCTATCAGAATCAAATCAAAGATTTTTACGTTTTTTTTCTTCCACCGTTAGACCAAATCGTCACACTATGCGGATTAAATGCTATTAGAATTTATAATATTAATTAATACTGTATACTCCCTCTGTTTTTTAAAGAAGGTATTTTTAGGATTTTCACAGATTTTAAGAAATTTGTTAAAATGACAGTTTTAACTTTCTCTTTTAATTGCTATAAAAATAAAGAAAAAAATAAGTGAGGACAAAACAGGTAAAATTGAACCAAAAATTCATTGAAAAATGAGAACTATTTTCTTTTTAAAACAATTTTTTTTCCTAGAAATACCTTCTTTAAGGAACAGAGGGAGTATTGTTTAGCGTCATTGTCAATGTCACATGGCCTATAAGAAAATGTTGACAGAGGAAATAGTATGTGTCAAGATCAGCCATAAAACTTCCTAAAACACACAGCTAGCTATAAACTAAACACACAACTAAAATACATATTCACTCGTATATTTACAAAATCAGAAAGAAACGAAGCCTAAGTTTTGCGTGATAAAATACGAATCAATTCCAAGAATCTCTTCTCGACAAATTTGCCCTAAGATGATGCAAAGTAAACTCAACTTGCACCGGAAGATCACCGGGAACCGCACTCGTCCTGGTGGCATTCTCCGGCCGTTCCGTTCTCCTCTGTTCAACAATAATATCGTGGTACATCGGTCTGAACTTGATCTGAAACGCCCTGTAAGAGAAATACGGCAAGAGAGCGGAGAACACGACGAGGACAAGAGTGAGCCAACACATCGGACTCGGTGCTGATGTCTCGACCAGGACCTGAAACGCGGTCGTGGAGAATGTTGGAGGAAGAGCACCGTAGACGACAAGAAACAGATACCAGAACCCTATGCTTCCCCAGATGAAGCAATGTTGGATCCAGGTGAAGTAGTTTATCGAAATCGCCATTTGGCTATTCACGGTCCAGACCACGCAAGTGTACATTGTGACTCCGAGAACCGAGTAATCGACTACTTGGCCATCGATCCGGAAAGCTTGAGCCGCCATTGTGTTGATTGTGAGGAAGAAAATGATCATGGAGCTTATGATTCCGTTCAACATCCATCCGAGTATCCGTTCCCAGCTGAACAATATGTTCTGTACTCCTTCTTGGTACAGTAACGGATACTGCGGTAAACAAAAAAAAATCAAGAACCGCAAAGTGATAGTGTTTTTAATCAAGAAAATACTTTACCTTGAGACAAAGGCGAGCAGAGACGTCTTGGTCGAAGACTCCGAGGGCGATGACGGGAAGCGAAGTGAAGAAGACGTTGTAGCACGACATGTACCAATCGTTATAAGCTGGTTTTCCAGAGAAAGAAGCATAGGCTTCGTACCAAAACAGCGTGAACCCGAATGTGAGGTTCTTGTAGAAGAAGTAGCATATCTGAATTTCCACAAATATAAGCAGAAATCAAGACCAAAGTTCATAAACCAAACTGGTGAATCAATATCCGAACAAGCCGTTAAAGCTTTTTTTACCATAATTGCTATTCTTCTATAACACCAATGTCCGTGAACAAGCAACAAACGTTCTAGAAACCGAAACTGAGCGATCGCAAAATCACTAGCCATCACTGCCTGTAAAAGGAAAACTTTCAGAGCTCTAATGATCGTTTCATAGTAAATATAGAAGAAGAGCTAAGCAAATTTTGTTACCTGCATTCCTTCGGCACCGCTTATACCGACTCCGATATCGGCTTCCTGAAGCATTCCAACATCATTTGCGCCATCTCCAATGGCCAGTGTTGTTCTACCTGTCCCGCTTTTTACCAATCTTGTAACCTAACATACATATATTCTATGCCTCTCAATCAGATTTCTTCAATGTGGAAAGGCAAGTGAAACCATAATGAAAAGTGTTGGACGCGAATCGAATCTTACGAGAGCCTTTTGTTTTGGCGAAGACCGGCAACATATAACAGAATTACACCGAATCGCAAGTTCCAAGAACTCTTTCTCCAGCTTCTTGTCCAACGCAAAAGTTAATGACTTCCCATCAATCACTAAACCAAACATCTCCGGATTTTCATTAGCTGAATTTCCCGTTGCAGCAGCAGTTTGTGACATTCCTTCTCGTAACTGTTTTTTAATACTCTGAAAAGAAGCCTATTAACAAACAAACAAACAAACAAACCAAAACTTCTCATCACTTCCCATGAACATAGAATGTCATTAAAGTTTTAAAAGTTACGTGCACGGAAACAAAAAAAAAAAAAAAGAGAAACAAACTACCTTTGCAACAGCATCTTTGTCTCCTTGTTTTTCTAATGCTTCAACATCAGGTGAATCTAGAGTTATCAAAATCTTTTTCATGCCTTCTCTTAAGAGACTACAAGCATATCTGCCAACAACGTCACAGCTTAATACATTTTAACTCTTAAAAGAAAAAAATGATAATCAAGAGAAGATATGATAAATCTAAAATACCCGATATTAATTGCAGTTTCTGTCTTATCCCCGGTTAAAACCCATATCTTGACCCCAGCCTGAGATAGTTTGTCAATACAATCTGGAACCTTTTTAACAAGAAAAAAAAAACGAAACAACATAAGTAAGTTCCAAGACGAATCGAAATCCTTCTCAATCTTATCAGAAGAAGCTGAAAGAAAAAGAAAAAGCAACCAATTTTCTTGTTTTGTTATACTTACACCCTTCTGGAGTTTATCTTCCACAGCAGTAGAGCCAAGAAGAATCAAATCCTTCTCAATTTTATCAGCAGCTGCATCAATTAAAGCATCTCTATCTTCAGTGACCAGAGTTTTGGCTTTCATAAACTCCTCATCCCAGATTCTGTACTCGTCTTCATCGACTTCTCTGTATGTAATCACCAAGGTTCTTAAACCTGCCTCCGCATACCTCTTGACGTGTTCCTTTGTCTCTCTCTCATTTTGGCGTCCGTGTTTTGCAAGTCGTCCAAACATTACACTGTAACACATGACAGAAGAAGATATTTCCCACTGAATCATATAGGTTATATATACTTTTAAGATCTGAGCTTCTCCAGAAAGAAAAAAAAGTATCAACCTGTCTGCGCCTTTTGAAAGCAACAATAACCGGTTTTCTGGATTTCGCACAATCACCGACATTCTTTTGCGTGAACTGCTGAACTCTAGGACATGAAGTAGCTCATATACTCTGAACATTCCAAAGAAATGTGACAACTTTAGAAATGTTGTGTTCTCATGTTGGCCAAAAAGAAAAGACTTTGAGCTTCGATTACCTGTCTACTTTTTCACCGGTCATGTGGTCAATTTCGTGCAAGGAAATATTAGTTTGAGACCTTGCAAAGAATTCAAATCCAAGCTCTCGAGAAGCTATGACGAAGGCTGCTTCATCGGGAGACTCAGCCTCATACGTGATCTCTCCGGTGTCACCGTTTACATCAGGAATAGCAGTGTGGCAAATAGCCAACACCCGGAAAAACTTCTGGATGAGTTCTGCATGTGGTTGATTAATCCATTGCCCATCTACTATTCTCTCGTCCCAGAAGTTAAAGCCTTTAACCTGCTTTGTCGAATTCGCTTTTATCTCCTTAACGGATAAAGAATCATCATCAGCTTCTTCTTGAGGTATGGTCATACCCTTTTGCTTTCTCAAGGCCATTTCAACTTCCGTCATACCACACCCGTAAGCGGTTCCAGCAATCGAACATTTCACAAACTCCATCGAGTTGCAAGTCAGAGTACCTGTTTTATCCGAGAGAATCGTATCGACCTGACCGAGCTCTTCATTGAGATTAGACGTCCTTGCACGAGCAGGCCTGTCTGCTTCCTCGTGGTACATCTCTTGGTCTTGGTTGATGAAAATACTCTGCAAGACCTTCACAACCTCAATCGACACATACAACGATATCGGTATCAAGTAACCGTATAGCATCAGAGCCGTCAAGAAATGAAAGAAAGCAGCAAGAACCGCTCTCCTTGGGTCATAGAAAACAGTAGCCTGGTCCGGTCTAAGATACCATCGAGTCAGCTTCCGATTACCACTGAGATCTCTCCTCGTTATAATCCCGAAGAACACGGATCCAGTAAACGCTATCGCAATCAAGATACTGAAGAGGATGTAAATGATCTTGTCCATTTTTCTCTCAATCTTGCTCCTCTTTGAAGGAGGATCAGTAGCGTTCTGCATCACTTTGGTGTCATGGCCCGTGAAAACAACCACGCCGTGGACGTGGTCCGTGTTTTTCAGCTTCGAATCCCTCAAGAGCACCTGCTGAGGAGAGAGAGGGTATTGCTTCCCTTGGAAGTGAAGTGTCCCTACAAAGGAGTAGAGATGCTCGTTGGGATCCTCACATTTGATCACCCCCTTGAAGTTCTTGATTGACTCTTCATCGGATGTGATCTCCAACGCGTGCTTTAGCTTCAGATTAGTCTCCCCGTCGAGATTCATGGTTTCAACATAACATATCCCATCTTCGTAGCTAGACGAAAGGAGAAGAAGATCAGCTGGAAAGTAATCATCCTTGTGAACCTTCACAAGATCACCAACTCGGAGATTTTTCCACTTCGTTTCCCCAAATACGCCGTTTTTACCACAAACTTCAACTTTCCTATTGTTAGCTTCAATGTCCTGTTACATTAAAAAAACATTAAAAAAAGAAGATCCGAATCTATAACATCATATCCAAAATACAAAAACAAAGCCAATACTTGTTTCCTTCTCCTCCAATCTTCAACTCCTTCTTTGACCATTGTCGCACCGATCACAAACAAGAGCGGGGCAAGAACGCTAGGGGCGGTGTAAGGAGCCAAAGGGCTAAACGAAACGAAAGCGACGACGAGGAAATATATATTTGCAACTCTTCTAAACTGCTCGAACAAGGACTTGGGGATGAAATTAACAGCTGTGTACTTAGTGGTTGACACATAGTTCCCTCTGTAATTAAGCTGAAGAGCCTCGGGATTATCCGGATCATTACAGAACACGACTCTTGAGTAACCTCTTGACCCAATCTGGGAATGATCTTCTCTAGAGAAAGGCTTAAAACACTTGAAAGAATACAATTTACTCAAACGCACCACTCCTTTCCTCTCTCCAGTCATCTTTGAAACAAACAAAAAAAAAAAAAAAAAGATCTTTCTTCCCTTAAAAAGACAAACTTTCTCTAGAAATCAAGCCTGAGTTCTCTCTGTTCCACTACTCGTTTTCTCAAATCCCCAAAACGAATCAGAGGAGATTTCGTTCTCGACACGAAAATTACTATTTTCTCAAGTTGTTGAACACAAATTTCAAACGACAATCATGAATCACCCACCAGATCACAAATCCATCACCAAATGTAGTAGCTGATGATAATAATCAGCTAGAATCTAATTAAGAGAGAAAAAAACAAAAAGAAATCAAAATCAGGGATAAGAAATATAGAAGCTGCACTAAACAGTAATAAAAAAAAACATTCTGACCAAAAAAAAAAAACATTTGTCAGATACCTTACTTGGTCCCAAAGATCTATTCCTTGCAGAGAGAGAGAGAGAGACGAAGAAGAAACAAAAAAAAATACTCTAAAATAAAGCAAAGATCTTGAAGAGAAAGAGTGTGTGCTAGCTCCGAGCAGTACTCAGCTTTGCCTCTTTGGTAAGTAAACGACAGTAGAGAGAACGACGAGACGAGAGCATTGCCCCAATTTGTCTCTATTTTTAATTTCGCTTTTCTTCTAACATTTTTTCTATGTCTTTATCTTATCTTTTTTTTTATTTTTTAAATTTCATTTTTCATTTTAATTTTTCCTCTGTATTTGTTTTTGTTCTTTCCCCGTACGATTCCGTGAAGACATGCTGACATTTGTCAGTCTTCAACGAGTCCAACGTGACATTATGACACGTGGCGTTATCTTACGGTACTACTAAAATAAATTTGTTGACTGATTAATTATTTGAATAAATGTAACGCTGTTGTTGGATGTAGATTAGTATCGCACCGTTTCTAGCTATTTCCACTTTAGTTGTTGTCACACATTCGGTTTGGTTCACCTTTCACGATGATCAATTATTATAAAAGAAGAACCAAAAACACCAAAGTATATGTAGTATATGATAAACAGGAATGCAATAGCTCACGTAAACATGCAATTATAGTAATAATAAAGTGAAAATACTTATATTCTGGAAATTTATGTTTATTTTAAACGTAACACGAATTTCAACACCTACCAGCCTCGTCTACTCATCGTTAACAATACATTTAATTGTTAGTTTTTTTTTTCTCTAAAGACAAACATTATATGCAAATTTACAGATTTTAAAACAAACAAACAAAAAAAAAAATTATAATTTTGAATTTACCAAAAAGAAAATAAGAAGCTATTATTATTTGATGGGCTTTGTAATCTGTCAGAAGGTTTTTTCAAGCCCATTAGACCCACTTGCTCTTTCTCACGTGGCGGCTTCTCGTAGTTCGCAAATCTTCTCCTACATGATAAACCTCCGTGACCGTTTTGCAAAACAATCCAATGTAGAGTAGACACGTGGAAACTTCTTAATATGACTGTGTCACAGGCTTGTCAATTAATTCACAGGCTTTATACTCCGCTACGCTCGTTTCGGCCCAGCTTGGCTTGGATCGGCTGAAGTTGGTTGATCTAAGCGAAGAAGGCTTAATTTGATTTTTTTTTATTGTAATGTTTTTGACCTGCTTATACTGTTAACTTTTGAATCATTTCTGTGGTCAAAAACTCGGATCGTTTTCGGCTAAACAAAAATATCTCTATATCTCACAGGCAAAATCAAAATGATTTAATTAACTACTTTGAAACGATGAACAATTTTCAGATGAATTTTTACATGCAAGTTGGATGTAATAATCGAATGTTTACAATATAACACTATTCATCAAGAAGTTTTGCATTGCTTTCACGTATGGTTCAAACTTTAAACGTTCATATTGAAATTAGATCTATGAAAAATTTATGAAGATCCTTGAAAAAATTATATATTAAATTCTGAATTATAAATTTGTCAACGTTTAAATGGTTGAGTAATTCGTTTAGTTTGGAGAATATGAAAGAAAAATCAAAGTGAAAAAAAAAATAGATTTGAGGAAAAGGGTGATGCTCATATTCTATGGGTGTAATGTGAGTCTATCAGGCCATTATAAAATGGCTTTCAGTACGAGGAATTACTTTTCCAATCATCGCACAAACCCAAATCAGATCCAATTTTTACTGCAAAATTACGCAAAATCTCAACAAAAAAAACAACGAATTCCACAAAAATATTGTTCAGAAAAAAACGGAGGCTCAGAGTTTTGCATAATCTGCTCAAGGAAGAGTTTATCAGGCTCTTCTCATACAAGAGGTGTCAGAAATAATTAAGCAATAATCATCCTCGCCAAAATCATATATTTCAAAAACCAGAAATAAACAAACTTCTCGACTCATTTTCAAGTTTTATTCATTTGTTCCATAATCCGTCCATCTGATTATTTAATACAGCAACAATCTCGTCTCTCAAAACGCTATTTGGAAACACCCGATTAAATGGTTGAATAATACAATGGAATTAGCCGCAAATGTGCATTTGTCTAATATGACTTTTCAATTAGATACATTCAATAACAGAACAATTCAAAACAAAAACTTAATTTATTTCTCTAATGAACCCAATTTGTTCGAATTCGAGAGTAAAGGCTCCGCACACAATTCCAATGATCTAAAAAGACGATCTTCAAAAAATACGAAAGACAACCACAGTACAGATCCTCATAATCTAATTAACAAAAAGATTAAAAGTATCAAAGCGATTGAAAACGTTTGGAAAAAATGGGTAGTGCTCATATTCTATGGGTGTAATGTGAGTCTATCAAGCCAATGGCTTTCAGTACGAGGAATTACTTTTACAATCATCGCAACAAACCCAATTCGAGATCCAATTTGAAATACTTTCAAAAAACGTAAAAACGAAACTGATGATTATCGCTGAATCAATTCTCTAATAAATTAGAACGGAGTAATAGAAATTAAGAGAAAATATTAACAGAGGCTCAGAGTTTTGCATAATGTGCTCAAAGAAGAGTTTATCAGGCTCTTCTCATACAAGAGGTGTCAGAAATATTAAGCATTAATCATCCTCGCCAAAATCAACTACTTTCAAAACTAACAGCACAAGAAAAAAAAAAAAATTCAGATAGATCTTAAATCGAAATATTCATCAATGAAAAATAAAAAACTGTAGAAACAAATAGATGCTCAGAGTTTTGCATAATGTGCTCAAAGAAGAGTTTATCAGACTCTTCTCATACAAGAGGTGTCAGAAATATTAAGCATTATTCATCCTCGCCGACATCAAATACTTTCATAATCAACAACACAGGAAAAACCAAAAAACCTCACAGAGATATTAAATCGAAAGACTCGGTAACTAAAAAGAAAAAAAATATATGGAAACGGCGGAGAGAGAGGTATAGGAATTAGGGTTTTTTAGAGTCAATGATGTGAAAGATGCAGGAGCATGAACCCTATTTATAGGTACTTACTGGGCTTTTTAATTAAAGCGTCTCTCGTTTAGCGGGTTATGTATGCAGTTAGGTTTACTTGTAGAACTTTGTTTTCGGTCATCACAAGATTAAGATCAAAGGGCCCATTGGGCCTGAATTGGAATCACATAATAGAAAAAAAATTATTGTTATACTTTTGTTCTGCTGCATAAAATAGCCTCAGGCTTTGAAACCTCTCGAGTCTCCTAAAAGCTAGCTAGTGTCTTCAACTAATTAACAAACAGACTTAAGAGGAACGAACAATCATATTGCTTATCTTGTCCAGCAAGTTTCTTGATTCGTCTTCAAGTTTCATCTTCAGTTCTTCCGTAATCACTCCCTGTGATTGATCAAGCAATGCTCTCATCTCATCAAGCTTCTTTTTCAAACACTCGATTTCCATTATGGTTTCATCTTCCTTCTTCTCATTTGGGTTTTCAAGTGAATCAGAAGAAGGGTACTTGAGCTTGAATGTAACGGTGGAAGTAGCAGCGAATGGGCATTTCTCTAATGACTTGTAGAAGGCTTCTTCTCCATCAGATACATTCAAGAAGGAAACGCATGCGGAGGAGTTATTGTCGAGCATACAGCTTCTCTCTATGTCCAAAGCTCCAAACTTTTTGTATGTTCTGACCAAATCATCTTTCGAAGGCAGAGTTGAACCAGAAGGTCCAACACCAGCCTTAATATGTAGCTCAACACCTGATAATTGCTTCTCAACTTCTCTCTTCTTCTTCACCGTCTCATTCGGTTCATTTCTGGTTTGCTCTTTCTCATCCACTACTTCCTGCTTCACTTCAGGCTTCTTATCTTCATCTGAAATGTTTCTATTGTGGATCTTGTTATCGGCTCCATCATGATATGTAAAGCTTCGATAAATGGACACAAACTCTCTTATCTTGTCACACGAGCTATTATAGTCTTCTAAATATAGTGTACCAAGAGCCGCCTCACGGATTAGATTCAGTGTTTCCTCTGATGCAGCTCCCAAAGCTATGGCTTTTTCAGCAGCATTCTTCGTTATTCTCACTGCTGCTCGGATCTGACTTGATTCAGATTCTAGTTTGCTCTTTCTCGCTCTCCAACTGAAATCCGTCATATATTCTGGCGAAAGATACTTGCTTTTCTTCCTCTCTCTTTTACCTGTTTGCACAATAGTCTCGCCACTTCCATTGTTCCTTTCAACACTTGAAGAAACATCAAACCCTGTCTCTTATACACATCTAGATGTGTATAAGAGACAGCTCTAAAGACAAACATTATATGCAAATTTACAGATTTTAAAACAAACAAACAAAAAAAAAAATTATAATTTTGAAATAAGTTTTGGGTTGCATTTCGATAAAATTTTATCAATAATTGTATTTTGCATTGTTTATTGGAATCGAATGATGATAACCATGTCTTGTCGGTCCATGAAAGTGAATCGTCGAACCAACTTGCCATCATTTCCCTTATCCATGTGATTATTTCATCAAACCGTGGAAATCTTAGTTAGCTTTGATTTATGAATTTTTATTAAAAAGAAAACACAATTGTTTTTTTTTTTTTGAAACCAATTGTTCAAAATATTTGTGGCATTCAAATGATATCAGTGCTTATAAATGTAAAGTTAATATATATGGACATAATTGANAATCAAACCTTCTTCTTCCTTTAGACCGATAAAAGGCATATATTTTCCTCTTCAAAACCTCAATCTCTAGCGAATCACTAAAACCAACCGCCCTCGCAAGGCTCTCAACATCTTCGAGAATTTTTCCAGGTCTTTCAAGAACCAAAGACGACACAATCTCTCTTCTAACATCAGGCACAAGAACTCCTTCCTTTATTCCAGAATTCACCGCTACACGACTAACCAGAGCCTCATCGCAGACCAACAAATGCTCAACATGTTCACCAATCTCCCCCACAGCTTCTTCCACAGCACTGAGAAAGCTTCTGGAATCGCTCGTCTTCGAGAACTCTCTGAAATTCTCCAGAAACGGTTTCAATTGCGATGGACTGCACCAAGCAAACCTCTCATTCCAAAAATATGCCACGAGTGCATTTGCTGCAAAGCCAAGTCTGAAGCATCTGAAGAATCATAAATCTTCCCAGGCCACCACTGATGACTATTGACTTCCTCTACCCATACAAAATCTCCCACATGGAACCAATTCTCTTCTTCTTCATCGTCAATCTCTTCTTCTTCGTCTTCATCGTCGTCAATCTCCTCCTCTTCTTGAAAATTATCTCTGGAATCTCGCTTGGTATTCAGCAGCGAAGAAGCTTCACTCATCACATAATCTTCGATTGGTCCAGCGTCGTCGTTAACACTCTCCATCTTAACATCGTTTCCCTTAAAATTATCATCAGAACCACCACCGTTCATATGACCTAAAACAGCTCGCTCTTCGTTTTCAGAAACCCTAGCACCAGTCGTCACATAATTTCCCATCGAACCCGAAGAGTCTCTTCTCGTTCTCTCAACACAACCTATCCTACAGTAAATGCAAACTAAACATTCAGACAAAACGACAATGATAAACAAAAACAAAATCAAAGAAGAAACTTGTACTCGCGACAAAAAAAAAGGGGGGTTTTTTTTCACGAGAGAAACACGCAAATTTTACACCTTGACAAGAACAAAGAAATCGAAATTACCTCAAGAAAAAAGGAGAAGCGGGTATTTTTCAGTTCGAGCAGCGAATCCAGAAACACCCTTCTTCCTCGAATCCTGCGGCGCAAAGTTTTCGTTTTCCCTCCGCCCTCGAGAGAAACTAAGAAGGAAAAAAAAGGTATATTTGTGATTTAATGCTTTTGCTTATCTATTTTCTTCTGATATCATCCCAATATTCGTTTCCATTTTGTTTCATCGTACGTTGTTATTAACAAAATTCTAACTCGTGTTTTCTGACATCTGCAAGATTTATTAAACGTCAACAATTTGCCTACCTCTCTTTCTTTTTCCCCTCTATCCGGTTTATGCGTTTGAATTTACGATTTTGATACACAAGATTATTAAAAAAAACTATCAGATTAATATCCAAATACAACAATTAGCCATATTTCTTTCTCCTTTGACACCAAGACCAGATAAAACTCACTTTTTCTATAAACTGTGTATTGTTGTGTCTTATCTCTTCCTTTGAGCTAGGCATTTCAACAAACACGCTATGTGCTGCAGCTAACAAAGCATGCGTACAAGGCTAAATCCGCAATGTGAAAAAGAAATTGATTCAAATTACAATAATTTCTCAAAGCTGAATCAACAACAATTCCAAACGCAAACTATACTAACAACAAAAGGACCCATGAATTCCGAAAAAAAAAAAAACACATTTTAAAAAAAAAACTTCCGATTGTTAAAGCTTAAGCAATGGAAACCTTAGCACCAGCTGCTTCGAGCTGCTTCTTGGCTTCTTCAGCTTCATCCTTCGTCACGCCTTCCTTGAACTTCTTCGGCAACCCTTCGATGAGCTCCTTCGCCTCCTTCAAGGCCAAGCTAGTCAATGCCCTTACCGCTTTGATCACAGCAATACGCGAACTGCTGGGCACTTCGTTGATAACCACATCGAACTCGGTCTGTTCCTCCACCACAGCCGCCGCGGCACCACCGTCTCCCGGAGCAGCCACAGCCGCCGCAGCGGGAGCTAGAGAGAGTGGCGAGACACCGAACTTGTCCTGAAGGTAATCGACGAGGATGCGGGCTTCTTCGAGGGTCAGAGACGAGATCTCGGATCCAATCTTCTCGATTTTCTCCGGAGCTTCGACGGCGGCGATGGGACGGAGGTTGATTGCACGGTGGCTGAGCGTGGAAGAAGAAGCACCAGAGCGAGCCGGGAATTCGACTGCGGTGGGCCGGGAAGGAAAGCAATGTGCGGAAGCGAGGGTGGGAGGAGACGAGGAACGGATTGAGGTAGCGATGGAAAGAGTCGTCGCTGCCATTTTTCACTCCTTCCTCTCTTTGGGGATTTGTTTTGTGTGTCTCTCTGTGTGTGTGTTTGTAGGAGAGATGATGAAGATGAGGATAGAAAAACCGAGGATAAGGGGTAATTTCGAGAACTAAAATAATGCTTACGCTTGCTATCATGCGCGTGTACACACACACACAGAGATGAATTTGTATGATTAAAAATTCTTGGTTTAGAAAAGAGTAAAAAGGGGCGTTCCGAGAATCGAACTCGGGACCTCTCGCACCCAAAGCGAGAATCATACCACTAGACCAAACGCCCTTATTAATTTAATGAGTCTCTTATATATTGAAGTCCCAAATATTTCAAATCCTAAACATTGACAAGAAAGGGATACAGAAAGACTTTGAATAGTGAAACTTTTTGTTTTTTTTTGTGTGTCAACAAGTTTGCATTGGAAACAAATCTTTTAGTTCAAAAGAAACATATATAATAATCGTATGACAATGTAACCACATCGACTAGTTTCGATTTCAACCTTCTATATTTTCCCCACCAATGCTACAAACAACAGCAAATCCCATTTCCAATGAATCCAAAAGCCCCCCCGTTTCAAAAGCCTGCAAAGAGGTTTTCATTTTTCACCATCTACGGCGTCTCCTCCCATACCAAAACGCAAACGCAGCCACGGATGCAGCAACAACGACTCCAGTCGCCGCGTGCCATAAATGCAAAGGCTTCTCCGTCATCGCCACTCTTGCAGACTGCCTCGCCATCTCTGAGCTGGGAACATCCTTAACTTCCGGAACTATATGCTGACTCACCACGGTCTGAGCGAACCCGAGTCCTTCTCTTCCCAGTTCTTCCAAATCAGTAACAGCTGGTTTCAACTGTGTCGCCTTTGAGATAGTTTCATATTCTTCTTTAGTCCCTCCTTCAAGAAACGACCCAACAAGGTGACCTTTTTTAACCCAATACGCTCCAAACGCTTTACCGTCTTCATACTCCCCAAAGTGCACAACTTCACCTACAGGGTCTCCGTAGAACTGCCACGAGAAGGCAAAGACCCTTGAGTAGAAAAACGGCAAGTAGTCAAATTCCCCGGTCTTTTCTGGCTCCATGATGGCTGAGACTGCGTGCCGTGCAGATTTTCTAGCCGAGTCCACATGCTCAAGCCTCCTCATTTCGCCAAATAGTTTCACCGGAAATGTAGCTACGTCGCCTATTGCATACACCGAGCTGTCACTTGACTGCATCTTGCTGTTCACTTTTATCCCTCCTTTCTCTATCGTTAGCTGTCCTTCAAACAAGCTTGTGTTTGGTCGTATTCCAATTCCAACCACAACCAAATCTGCTGGTAACTGGTTCCCATCTTTGAGATTAACTGCCGTGACCTGCACATCGAAATCCCGAAAAGCTCATGTCAATAAACAAACACGCCAACAATGCTCAAGATTTCATGGTTTCGTCATTGGATCAGGAGGCTCTGTCGTTCTTTTGAGCTTAAGAAAAATATAACCTTTTTATTCGAGTCAAACTCAAATGATGTCAAAACAGTTCCTTTGATGAATTTCACTCCTTTAGCCCTGTAGTACTCTTCATACAAACTTGCAATCTTGGGCGTAAAGAGACGTGCCACTGTCATAAGAAACTGAAAAAGGTCAAGCCAACCACACAGACAAGCTTTCTCTTTTACACGTAAGTTGAGTAGTAATGGAGAGTACTTACTGCAGTGAGCCTCTGGAAAAACCATGGTCACGTTGATCTTGTTGATCACTAAAGATGCAGCACACTCCATGCCGATGTAGCCACCACCGATAACAACAGCATTCCCATTGGAGCTTGATTGGATCGCAGTAGCAAGCCTATTTGCGTCGCCCAGATCTCGTAAGTAACAAACATTTTCAGCATCTGAGCCTTCCACCCCAAACTCTTCGAGCTTCAACGCCTGCTTCCACAAGCCACATGTGACAAGAATAAGGCCACGACTTTAGCAGTTCAAAGCTCTAAGCTTTCAAATAGCACAAATTCCTTAAACAATGTCCAGGATTGAGCAGATTTGCAAAATAAGTGTTCACAGCATCTAACAGACGTTCCAGTATTACAAAACCATTGATCCATTTAAGACTCTTAACGATAATAAGTAGTAACAGATTGTAACATCTCAAGGAGGATGATATAATGATGAGAACCAGTAATTTATCATATACGTTACTGGCATTTTCTCACCTGCACAGACAATTACTTTGGAAAAACGAAATCATATATATTATTGTGCAATCCATACCCTGGCACCTGTTGCAATGATCAAGAATTTGTAGCTAATAGTCTCCCCGGTACTCGATAATAGAGTCTTCCTCCTCACATCAACGGACTTAACACGAGTTCCAAGGACTAATTCAATTCCTGACAAAAACATTTTACAAAATTGTCAGAACTTACTCTCATAATCACAGCCCAAGTAAAGTCACACTTTCTCAAAATCAAAAGTGCAGATGTAGTTACCATGTTCCTTGTACCATTTCGGGGTGAGCTTCTCATCATTAGCCCCAACACAAGTGTGGAAAGAAGGAAGCCGTGCAGGAGCTGCAGATAAGATCGTGGGTTAATCTATACAGAGCCTAATGGGTGAACTATAACTCAATTCCTTGTTTCTTGAAAACAGTCTATACATGTTAGCTTCCCCTAACTCCAAAAGCAGAAAAAAACGCAAGCTACCAGGTTTCTCTTACCTTCTGGCAGCAGAAAACCTTTGCTTAACGCAGGCCTTTCATATGGTGCAACCTAGAGAAAAAAAGCAAATGCAGAAGCTAATTACTTACAGAGCGAAACAAACATAGGGTATCCCTTTTCCTCCTTCTTTAATATTGATTCACAACCAATACTCTCCATAACAAAACAAAAAAAAGCATGAATGAAACAAACATGAATCACAAATCAGAAGCATTTCTTTTATAGTGAGTCGAGGGCTGTTTGGAACGAATCGATAAAGGCATATCCAGAGATGGATAAACGTCATATAATGCCATCTTTGCAGGCTAGACGCTAACAATGCATTGGTGTGCTATGAGACATGGCAATACTCGGATATTTTGTCATGTCTAACTTCACCAAATATCTCCCACCGTATCTCAGATTCATTTCAGCGTGCAATTAAGACCCATGTACAGGATTTCAAAAATCTTGAGCAAAAACCTAACCTTTTAAGGAAATCCACACGAAGTTCGTAAAGTAGCCCTATTAGTAGAAAGTATCAGAAGCAATAAGGGACAAAAGAGATAGAGACAAGCCTAATACAATTTCAATCTAACAAGTAATAAGCATCAAAACCACCAAATCCAAAAGGATGTCAAAAGAAACTTTCAATCAAAAACTAGTGATAGTAAACACACAACTACAGCAGAGTCACTCGAAATCAGAGTGGAAAATTCAGGTGAGAGAGAGGGAGAGAGCTAATCAATACTTCCTCGCAGGAGGAATTAAGAAAGGACCCACCATGAAAGGAAAAGCGAAACATAGATTACATCTTCTTCTCGCTATCAAAACAATAAATTTCGAATTTAATCAATAAGAGAGAGAGAGAGAGAGAGAGAGATTTACGGGTTCTTCGGAAATGATGCAGAGTTCGCCATCGGAGACACCTCGCCGCGTGAATTCGAGAGCTGCATAGCCAGCAGCAACACCTCCTCCGAGAATTACATACACGAACGCTCTTCCCATGCCGCTCTTCTTAGTTTCTCGCGAACATGTCAAAATCTGTATATGTATTTTTTTAGTGAATGTGATTTTCTTTCTTTTTAAAAAATTTTCCCGAGAAAATAATATTTCTGAGGCACAGAATTATAAATTTCTTCTGTTATCGGATCTTTTCCACCAGTGAATGATAGATAATCCGACGATTGTATTTGTACATTTACGATAGTACCCTTCTTTGACTTCCTTGTTAACGAACGGAGGATGTTAAGTTTTAAAAAAAAAAAAACGATTTCACTAGATCTGGACCATCCATTTCTGAACTGATGATGGCAGTGGGACCCAGCTTAGCTCTTTGCTTGCACGACTTGCTTGGCCCATCATCATTGGTAAAACGAGTATTGTTTTAAATAACAATATCAAATCGTTAGAATGAATTTTGCTAAACAGATTAATACTTAGTAATATTTAGATGCATCTAAGTTCAAAACTTGAAAACTGATTTGGATTAGAGCAACACAACAAGGGATCCAAACGTTCTCTAGTAAATAACAAAATACTAACAAATTAATTGTAGATTGTAGAGAATAATATAGAGATGTTCAAAATGACAAATTATATCCAGTTACAAAAAGAATTTAACAAATTATAGTTAGCCATGTGTCAAGACCATGAGGTAGTTGGTCTTGGGAAGTGTGGTCGAGATGAGGATATGATGATGCCCCGGATTAAATCCAAAGCGTTAGTATTAATGAATACTAAAAATTTTATATCGCTAGACAAAACAACAAGGCTTTTATCGTAGACTTGTTGGAGCCATAATATCTCTGCCAAGTGGCTCATACGCTTATTAAGTTATTATCCTTCTTTTTTATTGTAGTATATTATAGGAACATGAAAATAATATAACTTGTGGTTGAATGGTAGGACACGTATTTTGAAATAAACAAAAACCACAATACAATGTTTTTTTCTTTCGGACTTAAAACTAAAAACCAAGAACCCTCTGATCCTTCTTGATTTTAACAGACATTTATGTATTTCTTTTCCTAAAAACACGTTAATGTAGTAAGTTTTAAGCTTTTTATGGTGATGAGTTTGCGTTGATATTTGATTTGATAATATCTTTAGGAACTAGAGACAAAGAAACTAAAAATACTCATCTGATTCACACAACAGAGTAATACCACCGAATCGGGCTTACCCTTTGGGATCTTCTACCAATATATATGGGCCTTCTCTCACATGCAGGCCGTAATGGTAAAAGACATCACAGTGTAAAAACAACAAGATAGTTTGTTTAAAACCCTAAATGTAAACGTGAAACGTAAAGAATTTTTTTTTGTTATTATTCGCATTTAAAATTAACATAAAGTTTGTTTAATGGTTGTGGGTTTATCCAGAACAAATATACCATCACTAAACGTAAACACTAATACAAACAAAACTGTAGAGTATATATTGTGAACTTAGTGATGACTAATATGTTGGAGTTAAATTTCTTGCATAAACTATCAGCAATTCGGTTTGCGACCCGTGATTGTCAAACTGACAATAGTATGAACGATGAACCAATTTTATTGTCCTTTACTCCTTTTTATGTAAATGGTTTTAATCATTAATAACTCGATAATAATCAAAATCTTAGCCGACTTCAACATTAATTGAATAAATAAAGTTAAAATATGTCAAACTCATCGAGACGGGAAGAAAATGGTTTATGCTATATATAGAAAGTACAGCTAAGGCATAATTGGCTGCCTAGAGCAACGTACAAGCAAATTAAATAAACGAACAAAACAAAAAGAGAAGGTAAAAAAACCAATTCTTCCACGTTTGTTTATTTGTAAATTATCAACCACTTGTATGTTTGTGACCGACCCGCCATGTGATTTTTCCTTTATAATTCACATGGGAAGTCGACAATTCCCACATGATAAACACGTTGGCCTAATACAATAGATAAACATGTGGCCCAATTCCATATTCATTTCGAATTCAAATTTATGGTTAAGATAGAATCAAATATAAGCATACTTCATACTGATAGTTTTAACCTTAACTTATAAGAAATATATAATGTAGCATGGAATCTGGATATAGTTAAGATACTATGTATTGATCTGAGATGTATATTTAATCATATATTGAGATTTAGAAAAGATGAATGAGAAGAAAAAAACTTCATTTTAAATACCATGGTAAAAAAACTCTTATATTTCTTTAGGAAAAAAAAAACTCTTAATTATTAGTATATCAAAAAGTATAAGATACATAATATAGTTTTTTTTGTTAAAGATACATAATATAGTATAGCTACTACATTCATTACTTTAACTATTGAGGCTGAAATCAGTTCATGTTATATGCATAAATTCGTATACGACTTTTGAATCAATATGATATTCGAACTGAAAACTCTATTTATCCAATAACATCACATCATGATTCATGCATACTTCAAAACTTGAATCTTTAAATATTCCGAGAGCAAGTGATCTCACTTAAACATATATGTCTCTCACTTATGTTTCTTTTAGTTATAACTTATAAGTTTTAAACATAAAAAAATGTTTAGTTATTTTTTTTTTAAAAAGAAAATGTTTAGAATTTGAATGACGACGTAAAGACCAGCCCGGAAAAGATAATGCATTCATTGGTTCGTTCCTTGCTATAGTGCACTTCTTTTCGTTCCGTTTCGTTTTTTTTTTCATTTTTTAAATACACAAATTTGTATGCGCGTTAAAAACTTTACGTATCAAATTCAAAGTCCAAAAGGAAAAAAATTATTGAAATATATATTAATTATATATATATATATTGCCCGTCAACAAAAAAAATTGAAATATTAATTATTCCTATTCTAGCCAATGCATAGAGAAGAGGAAGTGGATCTTGGATATATCCTCTACACATGCTTCATTCGGACAAAATGTGTCGTTGGCTAAAGACTTAAAAGTTAAAGAAGTTCGGTAAAGCTTAAATGCTTTTGCCGTCTTGCTATAGTGCTTACACTTCCCGACCTAACATCATGTCGAATATCCATTTACTCTATCCATTTTATACAAATAATAAATCTACACATATTTATTTTCAGTAATATATGTCAAATAGTCGACTCATCTTGGCTTTATTATCAGATCAATCTATATAAATAATTGCGGCACAATTACTCATTACGTTTCTAGCTCATCGAATCTTATTTTTCATCCCATGTTTGGTATCTTTTTTTAGGTGTAAAATATTTATGGTTTTGAAGTATGGATAAAAAATATCAATGAAAATGAACCATTCTATAAATTGTTCTTTTATTCAAAGAAGTCGATATCTTCGCCTTGAAGGTTGTGGTTTTGGTTAGTGGAGTTAGGCTTACGTCGGGTTCTACATGTTGAATGGCGATGCCCAAAAATGGATAAAAATTGTTGAATAAAGGCAACGAGAACTGTACCAGAAGCTATCTATTTTTAGCCATCATGTGACATGTGTCTTATTGCAATTGGTGAGATTAGGTTCTGTATGTTTATGTCATGTGATATGTACATACACCGATCCACATGTATATACACTAATACACACGCCTAACTCATGTAGTCATAAGTATGTGTGTACGTACATATATATATGGACGAACAAATCAAGGTTCGTCTCAATTTTATCATTACGCTTGAAAGAATTGCTCTGTTTTAACTCTTTTTTTACGCCTTGCTCTGTTTTAACATTACCTGAAAAAAAAACTGTTTATAAACTTTGCGAGTATGTTAACTATAGATTTAAATGTGGTTATGTTATGTTAACTATAGATTTAAATGTGGTTATGTTAATGGATAGTTGTATCGGTCGAGTAAATAATAGGAGGTACCACATCTATTATGTTTGGGGAGGGAATTAGAACACACAAAAAATCCCTTTTAGTAACTTTTTTTACGTACAAACGTACATTTACGGCAACTGACGCAATCATTTGCACTGAATCCATTGTCACATACTACTATTAGATTACGAATAGAATCATTATCCCATATTTTTATTAACGGAAGTCAATGACCCTTTCCGTTTTATGAAGATTGGTCATGTTATACTTTTTTTTTTCTCATGAAAATTGATGTTTTGTTAGTTTTTTTCAACAAACTCCCCCCCACTCCCCGACATAATCTTAATATTTAGTTGTAATTAAACAATATTTAAAATAACAAAATGGTTTATAAGGATAGATTGGACATTTTCAATGTTTAGCTTTTGTAAGGCACATTCTTAATGTTTGATTAGGATGTGTAAATTGAGGGAATAAATAAACAAACGTTATATCTAAAATAAATTAATCATATGTAAGAAAGTAAATACTAGTGTTCTCTCATATACATGACAGTTGACACACGAACATTCCCAAGACAAATTATTTTACTACTACAAACATGAATGGGAAAACCAAATGACCCCTTGCAGTTTTATTTATGTATAACATCAAACGGGGTGCAATAAAGTTCAAAACATATATCAACGATTTAGATAATTAATATAATATATAAATTTTATCCCCCAAACCTCTAAACAACGAGGCAAAAACCATATACATGTCACGTACTAATCATATATATTACTCCTAAAAATCACAATTCTCATAGTAATATTCCTGTCTCTTATACACATCTAGATGTGTATAAGAGACAGGCATAATTGGCTGCCTAGAGCAACGTACAAGCAAATTAAATAAACGAACAAAACAAAAAGAGAAGGTAAAAAAACCCAATTCTTCCACGTTTGTTTATTTGTAAATTATCAACCACTTGTATGTTTGTGACCGACCCGCCATGTGATTTTTCCTTTATTATTCACATGGGAAGTCGATCGACAATTCCCACATGATAAACACGTTGGCCTAATACAATAAATAAACATGTGGCCCAATTCCATATTCATTTCGAATTCAAAATTATCGTTAAGATAGAATCAAATATAACAATACTGCATACTGATAGTTTAACCTTAACTTATAAGAAATATATAATGTAGCATGGATATAGTTAAGATACCATGTATTGATCTGAGATGTATATTTAATCATATATTGAGATTTAGGAAAGATGAATGAGAAGAAAAAACTTCATTTTAAGGTACATGTTAAAAACTCTTAATTATATTTCTTTAGCAAAAAAAAAAACAACTCTTATTAATTAGTGTATCAAAAGTTTAAGGCACATAATATAGTATAGCTACTACATTTATTACTTTAACTATTGAGGCTGAAATCAGTTCATGTTATATGCATAAATTCGTATATATACGACTTGTGAATCAATATGATATTCGATCTAAAACTCTATTTATTCAATAGCATCACATCATGATTATTCATGCATACTTCAAAACTTGAATCTTTTAATATTCCAAGAGCAAGTGATCACTTAAACATATCTCTCTCACTTATGTTCTTTTAGTTATAACTTATAAGTTTTATAAATAAAAAAAATGTTTAGTTATTTTATAAAAAAAAATGTTTATAATTTGAATGACGACGTAAAGACCAGACCGGAAAAGATAATCATTCATTGGTTCGTTATAGTGTGCACTTCTTTTCGTTCCGTTTCGTTTTTTTTTCTTTTCATTTTTTATAATGCACTAATTTGTATGCGCGTTAAAAACTTTACGTATCAAATTCAAATTCCAAAAGGAAAAAAAAATATTGAAATATATATATATATATTGCCCGTCAAAAAAAAGAAATTGAAATATTAATTATTCCTATTCTAGCCAATGCATAGAGAAGGGGAAGTGGAGCTTGGATTTATCCTCTACACATGCTTCATTCGGACAAAATGTGTCGTTGGCTAAAGACTTAAAGTTAAAGAAGTTCGGTAAAGCTTAAATGCTTTTGCCGTCTTGCTTTAGTGCTTACACTTCCCGACCTAACATCATGTCCAATATCCATTTACTCTATCCATTTTATACAAATAATAAATCTACACATATTTTCAGGAATATGTCAAATAGTCGACTCATCTTGGCTTTATTATCAGATCAATCTATATAAATAATTGCGGCACAATTACTCATTACGTTTCTAGCTCATCGAATCTTATTTTTCATCCCATGTTGGTATCTCTTTTTAGGTGTAATGTAAATATTTATGGTTTTGAAGTATGGATAAAAATATCAATGAAAATGAACCATTATATTCAAAGAAGTCGATATCTTCGCCTTAAAGGTTGTGTGGTTTTGGTTAGTGGAGTTAGGCTTACGTCGGGTTCTACATGTTGAATGGCGATGCCCAAAAATGGATAAAAATTGTTGAATAAAGGCAACGAGAACTGTACCAGAAGCTATCTATTTTTAGCCATCATGTGACATGTGTCTTATTGCAATTGGTGAGATTAGGCTCTGTATGTTTATGTCATGTGATATGTACATACACCGATCCACATGTATATATACACACGCCTAACTCATGTAGTCATGTGTATGCGTGTACATATANTGCGTGTGAATATCACATAATTATAATTAGCACATATGTGTATATTATATACATGCATGCTTATCAAAACACTGTTATAGATGTATATTAATGATCTTACATAATTTTTTTGTATCACTAGGCCATCTACACATGAAACGTCATTGGATTTTTTTATTTATTTAGATCTAGTTTTAACAACGAACGAATATAAGAAAGCATTTTTCGTTTTTTATTTATTATAGAACTAAAGTTAATAGATTATAAAATATGATTTATATGTGTATAAATCTATTTATACAAGAAACGAACGCAAAGAGAATATATATATTGTTTGCGGTATGATGATACCTTTGCATGTTATGACGAAACCCTAGTTCATTATATTAGCATATATATATATACAACGTAAAGGAAATATATATGTTATAAGTGATTAGTATTGAAATTTGATTTTTTTTTTCTTTTAAGGAAATTAAATGAACCTGCAGATTTGGCAAGAGAGTTCCAAACGCCATCGCCGTGGTTGGCGATATAGTTGATAAGAATAAGATCTTCTTCCATCGTCCATGGTCCTTTTCTCACCTCTGCTTCTCCTGAAGATCCCGAAGCTCCACTACTTATCCCTCCTCTTTTCTCCATTTTATTATTACTTATTTCTCTATCCACACGATTGAGTTTTATATAATTTATATCTAGAGAGAGGAATATAAAAGAAAGAGTGAGAGAGTACGAGAGAAGGTTGTGGTGAGTTGATATTGAAGGTTGTGGAAGGTGAGCTATGCTTTTATAGAGACTAAATTCACCGCGTGATTAACACCTTAATTAATCCAAATTATTAATTAATTATGTATTACCATTAATTAGCTTAAGTTTTAATTAATCATACAATTATTTTTCTTAATTGTTAGGGTTTATACTATACTAATAACACATGGGACTGTATCTAATACCTTCACAACCTAACATATATAGTTTCATCAATCATCATCCATGCATATATATATATATATATATGTTAAATATCGAAGATACTCTTTGATGTTCTTTTCAACAAAAAAAAAAGATACTCTTTGATGTTCAAGCATGGATCGATGATGCACACAACATGCATATATGCATTGCCATTTAGGTTCACATACATACGCATGCTTGTTGATGCGTATCATTAACTTTACTGATACCAAATGATGTTGTTTTCCAATTAATCCTGGATGGATGAAGTTATACTTTAGGAGTGTTTATCTTATTTAACGCTGGTACTAGATTCCATTAATTATAAATTAAAATCAAAGACGTCAAATTTGTTAGGATTAAGAATGAAGTCAGTCAACTAACAATGATTATTCATTGGTTATCATCTTTTTGGTGTAGATTAGCAGTCGATTTCTACTAGACTCCATTTTTTGGGGATACTAGGGAAGATTTACATACGGCTATAAATCTAATATTAGTTTAGATTTTCAGTGAACAGACAGCATGCCGTTCCATGTTAGACTTTCATAAATTATGTCAATTTATTCCTTCGCGTCGTCAGCACGCACAAGCCTCGACGTTCGAAATTTTCATTACGGGACTCCTTGTCGTTTTCATAAGTCAACATCAAGATCGTCTAAATTCCCGTTGACCAAATAATATTTGATGGTATAATCCGCGGGTAAATTAATGATCACTATATGCTTTTGTAGAGGATCTCTCATGCATAAGTAATTTGATAAAGTAAATTAGTAGATCACCTTTAATTGATCATGAGGCTAATTAACTTTTTGTTTTGTTTTGTTAATAACGCTACTTAACTTAATTGGTAACTGAACCGATACTCTATTAGTAAACAAACTAACAACAGGACAAAGGAAGTACAAAGACGGAGACACAATAAGATCCTGACTCTCTAAAAGTTAACTCACTCTAAAGTCTAATCCCTAACCAAATTAAAATCCACTTATCTCAAAAGTGACAAGTGACTAACTCCTAACTTAATAAAAAAAAAACCTTAACATCTAAATTAATCAAGAGAAAAGACCCTTCACACTTCAATTAGCAAATACTTGCTTTTGTTTCCACGTCCATGCTCTTTTTATGCGCCATTACATGCGTTTATCTAGATTTTTTTTTAAAAAGTTGTGAATTGTGATTAGATGGACATTGACGTAACTATGTATATAGCTGACAACATTATTGCTTTAGCCTTCGTTTTTTTTTTTTTTTTGACAGCGTTTTAGCCTTCGATTTTAAATGCAGTTTTTTACACTTACGAAATATAAAACATTAAAAGTTTTCCAGAAAATAATTATACCAAAAATGCAAACGCAGTTACGCAGGCGAAAGGTTTGTTTCCCGCTTGTTTTAAAATTTTATGTTTACAATAAGAACGAATTTTTTGTTTGTTTTAGATGCTTATGTTGTGGGTTCATTTGGAAAAGAAAAAAAAGACACTAAACCAAGACGTAAACACAAACGCAAACAATCGATCGAGATTTAGAAGTATAAATGGTACGCACATGGTTTTTATTTTAAAATTTATTTTCAAAGAAAGTTTTAATATGCATATGGATTTCTGTTTTTAACATCAAATATATTTTTATTTTTAATCTAATTAATTAGTGCTTAAAATGGCAAAACGATGTTATACAACATACATGGATATTAGACTTAAAACAAATACCAAAAAAATGAATGACCCGTTTACCTGACCCCGTTACCCAACCCCGAATCGGTACATATTGAACATTTGAGAAGGTAAATGATTTATCGACCTAATTCACACAATATTCACAAAAGAAAAAATAATAAATAAATGCTTAGCGTTTACAAGAGTGATCGAAATCTCATCGTTAAAGCATAGTTAAAGCATTTCCATATTTGAAAGGGCACTTGATTTGGCGTGTCATCCAAAAGTTTAAGTACTCTTAAGCCATTTTTAAGAAAACCCATTCTTTTTCTTTTTATGGCTGCAATTTGAGTAATAAGTCGAATGGGTTTTCTTTACTCGATTACTTCCCTCTTAAGCGCGTCATGTGCACTTCCCTACTGTCAACTCTGAAGGCAAATTTAGTTTTTTGGTTTGCAATAAAAAAATCCATAATAGTTATCTTTTAACCCTTGTTCGGGAACGCGTTAGACGTTAGTCGGGCGTTCGGTCCGAACTTAACAATTTTTTCAAAAATCAGAAATAAAACGGGGATTTTGTTTTTATATTTTAATTATATTTATATATATATTAATCTCCGTACACAAAACATAATAGTATAGTGTGGTATAGTGATTCGCGCTGTCTCTTCATGTTCGGATGTCGTGGGTTCGTTTCAGGGATTGTGGGTTTTTGCTATTTCTCTCATTTTCAACTTTAATGAACGTAAAATGATCCAAATAGCGTCGTCTTCTTCCTCACATCCGCGATGGTTATACCAGTAAACCCTAATTTCCGCCGCTTACTATTTTTTTCATAGCTGTTCATGGTTTTGTTCATTTTTCTTGTGTTATTTACCCATATACATTAGATTTACCACTTATCATGAGTTTTTGAACTTAAAATTTAGAAATTTCCGACTTTTTGACCGATGAAGGTCGAATCGCCACGGCTTGCGGCCGCCGATTTTTCTTAAACCACGCTTACCGCGGACAAAATTCGAACTGCCGCCTAATTGAACCGATAACACCAAACTCGCCACGGAGACCCACCGCCTAACGAGTTCCCGGCCGCCGAATGGGCTAGGCGACCGAGTTTTAGAACAAGGCTTTTAACTAGTATTTTTTTTTTTTTTTGGATTGGTACAACTTATAATTGTTTAAGTAGAACAATCATAATTTTTTTAATAATAATTCTGTATGAATAATTCAATATAAATATTTTAGAAAAAATTGAATGCTAAAAACAAATAAGATAATATAGATCAGGCTAATAAAACAGAATTCTCTTCTTTTTTTTAGGTTTATAATCTTATTAAAATCAAAGATTTAAATAAAGAATTTGTTTACTATCAAAATTTTAACTCGTGTTTTTTAAGATTTCACCCTAAATCTTTTTAATTTTAGTACACATATTGACATTCTTAGTATTACAATTTTTGTAATGTTTTTTGAGTTACTAAATATTTCAAATTTGTTTATATACCTAAAAGTAATTTGACTCTTTGGAAACCAAAAGTTATTAGAACATCTCCATCAGTAAGTCTTTAAAGGATATCTCAATAATCATAAAAAAAAAGAGTAGAATCTTCTTTCAAATGAGATACTTTCAGATACTCGCAAGAGATGCTCATGACATTTGTTTGTGTATGAGTGGTTAAATTTTTTTTTATAACTATTAAAACTTAATTAAATTATTGAATTCTACTAAAATATTAATATCCTTAGTTTATATATTTTGTTGAGATACTTTAACGATAGAGTCTTTGAGCAAAAGCAAAGGTAGTTCTTATAGAGATTCTTAAGAAAGTTTCTTATTTAAGAACTTTTGAGTGGATTTCTTAAGTTTTTAAGAACCTTATTCATTATTATAATAATTTTTATTTGTTTCATATATATTAAGAACTTCTCTAAGAACTACCATTGCTCTTGCTCTTAGTGTTGGACTTTTTTTTTAAAACTTTGTTTTATTGATTTTTTTTTTGAATGATTACAATATAGAAGAGATCTAACAAATAAAATACAAAGAGAAATCAACGATGTTTCCCGTCAATTTAGTGAAAAAGTGATTCTTTGATAATACATTGGCAATATCAAAATAATCTTGTTTCGAATCTTGAAAATACCAATAAAAAACGTTCAATACCACAATAGCAGACGAACTTCTTATATTTTTGACGACAACACGATAACAATTTTCACGATATATATATATATATATATATTTCTTCTTTGATTGTTATCTTTAATTTTGTTCCGGAAAAGTTAAATCCGCTCCAAACATTGCCGAACAAACTTGAACTACAAAGCACAAATCATAGATAGGCAAAATCGACTAAAAACAAAAGCATCTAAAGCAAATTATAAATCTTATACAAAAAAAATTCTTAGATAAAAATTTTATCTTAAGAGAGAATAACTGAACTCAAATAAAAAGCTACAAAATTCATAAAACTAAGTCTTATGAATTATAAAATCTGGAATTTATTAGAACGAAAACTAAAAAAAAAATATTCTAGTTCACCAAAAAAAACTACTAAAAAGCGACAAAAAAACGCCGGGCAAAATATAGAAATCTTTCTTTCTTTTCTGTGATATTAGTGCTGACTTTAGATAATGGATTCATTTTATTTATTTTTGGTAAAAATAAATTTAAATTGTTTGTCGCATACGCAAGGAGGCGCGTGAAGAAGAGGAATCTTAAAATAAGCAGAAACTGAAAACGTGGACTCCTCTCACCTTCACAACAAGCAAAATGTTTAAAAAGGGCAAAAGCCTATTGCTTTATGTTATGTCATGGAAGATTTAATGGAAAGCCTGTAAGTAGGAAAAAACAAGGCTTATGGGGTTTAATGGCAGTGTCAAGTGGCTTAAGCTTCATTTATATGAGTGGGCTATAAGAATGACAAGCATTGGATCACCAATTAGATGTGTGTGTGGGGACCTTAAGAGATGAAGGGAACACACGCATGTGAATATGTGATCCCAACAACTAATTTCTTATCAACAAAATATAAACACCTAATTAAGTTTTTTTGTTTTTTTATCTCTCTCTAAAATCCTACAAGTTTTATGTTTTCTGTTATGGTGAATTATGTTAATGGCAAGAAATTTAGAAGTATTTTGGTAAATGATAATTCTTAGAGTTGATATTAGAAAATAACAAATATGTGCGGAGAAAAATTTATTTAATGTCAACAAAAGTTAAAAAAAAAACGTGCCGAGAAAAATATGGTTGAAAAAATACCACACTATTATTTATTATTAAATCTCTAAAAATATATCATGTAGTAATTTCATACATAAATAAAATTAATATTTAATGCGTTATATAAATATATATAGTCTAAAAAATAGTTAACGACACGCTAATATGACATAGATATAGCTAGATTCAATCGACAAAATAGATGTCTACATAAAAAATTATATAATATAAAAATCATTTAATTATATAAAACATTCACTAGGTTCAATTACTTTTCTTTTATTTTAATCATAACCAGAAATTTCAGACATTTTTATGTTTAACGTTTCGGACTTTTAATAACCAAAAGATTATGTTTTAACTTCCAAATACGTAGATATGTGGCAAAGATTATTACAAAATTTGTGGCATACATATACTATTACGAAATTTTTTGGGGAAAAAGTATGTTTATGGATAACGCAGGCCAATAATCCAATAAGATGTTGCATGTAAATCAAGTACAACCACATGTTCCAAGTTGGCCGATTGATTTTTTTGTTTGCATTGGATATCTTAATTAAATATTTAATTCAACTAATTCCGGAAAAGAATTATTAATCATAATTTATTTTGATAAATGGGTCGGATGGATGAATATGATAAGAGGAAAACAAAGGAGTAATTTAAAAAAAAATTCCAGATTATTTTTCTTTCTTTTTACTTTAGATGCAGACATGTGAAAAGTTTCCAGTTTAAAAGATGAGGAATTTTTTCCCTCATTATTATATTTTTTTCCCCTTCCGCTCTATTATCTAATTTTATCACTAAAGCAACACCAGTTAAACTCATTGTGATATTACTAAACGGATAGGTAAAGGAAAAAAAAATCAATTAGTTTTTCTATTCTTTTTAAGGTGACGATCCAATTAAAGTCGGTTTAATGAGTCAAGTTGGAAAAGGCAATGGCCCGTAATTGAATATTCTATTTTCTTTTTCTCGGCAATTCATTCATTAACATTATAAGAAACATTGTTCCAATACATGATCGAGGAGTTTTATATTAACTTTTATCCAAACGTCTTTAGCTAAAACATCAGCCATGACATTTGCGTCTCTTGATATCTTCATGAACCTGTATTTGTAGTCTCCTCTAACTAGCTCCATTACGTCCCTTATGTAAGTAGATATCATCGAGTGCTTCCATCTTGAGAGTTGTTGGGTAATCTACGTGTTCTCTAGCAATTTATAAAGGTTCGATGAATCTCCACAAAAAGTAACTTTCAGATAGTCGAGCCTTTTAACTTGTATTATTGCCATCTGTAAAACCTTAGCTTCAGCTTCAAGTGGTGTGTGTTCGTTGGAATGATGGGTGTCGTCCAACCTTTTTATGATCAATTTGGATTCCTTGTTATACATAGCTTATCCTATTCTTGCATGTTGAGATGGAGAATCTATGAGCCATCTACAAAATAATAATCCTAAGATGAAAACAACTGCATTATTTTCAGTTCTCTTCTTGTGGTAACTGTTTTGCAATTGTTTACCTTGAAAACTCTAAATTTGTCACTTCATACTATATATTAAATCAACCACTGCCTTATTGATTATGTCTGAGATAGACCATTTTTGTTTCGAAAAACCAAATCATGTAATTTCTCATCTTCAAAATTCTCTTATACCATTGATAGTCAAGCTGATCACCTGGTGCATTTGAAACTGTTGCTAGCTCCCAAATTTCCTTTCTAACTTGTCACTGAAACAACCTATAATTTACTGATTCTGGATTTCTCCACACCTTTGGCATATATTTTCAACTTTTATCTTTCTCTTCTCCACATTATATGCAACATGCATGAAGGGCATTTTGCATAATTCTCCACCAGATATGCTTGCTTTTTGGTAGAATAGTAAGCTTCTAAATGTCCTTGTGAAGGTTATGGGAATGGTTAATCCATCATAGTCGATTATGTTGTAGCATTTACAGGTTAGCGTAATGGTTAAATCCTCATAGAGTCATACATTGTCGATTTAGAACTTGGGCACTTATGGTTCTTTGTGCCAATGATGCCATTTTCCATCATCAGATCATTGTGTGGTTACTCTCATAACTTCACGCCTGAAAATGAACACAAATCATAGGAAAATTTCATGGGGCAAAGACAATGAGTTTTTTTTTGTTCAAACATTTCTTTCATTACTCTTAACCTTGCAGATTACAATGAAACAGAATACAGAAATTAAAAGTGCTACCAAATGAAGCTGAAAAAACAACATAAGTAAACGACTGCGAATCCAAAGAATTCGCGTCGAAATACGGTTCTCGGCAAAGCCGGAAAGATAGGTTACATTGCTTATATCAAAGATATAAACAGGAAGCTTCTTAGAAAGGGCTTCAACATCGATTGCGAACAAATCGATCTTCCATTCTTCTTCCAATGAAGACAAGCGAATGACATTTTTAGCTCGAAAAATTGAGCTTTTATAAACACACTTCATGGAGGAGGATATTGCGGGGTTACATCTCTCCATAGAGGAAGCAAATGATAAACCGTACACGACCTTTGTAGATGATTGAGGCTTTGGTAATAGATTGAGACAATGAGTTTAAGTTTTTCGTTTACATGGGCAAATTTATGTTTTTCACAATTTTATACATTAAATATTTCCAGTTTAACAAGAATATGTAATCCAGTGATTTGTGATATTTTCGACACTACCCCCCCTACCCAAATTCAAACCCTCATAATGTAGTTTCTTGACAAAAAAAATAAAATCACTGTTTCATAAAACATCCTTAATTACAACAAACGCCAAACACAAACTTATAATTATGATCTAAAGATTTATACTTAAGGTTATGAGTTCATTTGGAGAAAATATACATTGTGGCCTTGATTGTACGTTTCATACGGATTTCTGCGTTTGCGTTTGTATTTCACAGTTTTAAAATATACAACATTTTCAGTTTCACATATAATATTTTTTCGAATTTAATGCGTTTGGCGTTTACAACTACAAGTACTAATTTTGTTTTCTAATTATAATAGTCTAAAGGTTGTGGATTAACGAAAAAGGTTGTGGATTAATTCATTTGGATAGAAAAATATTAGTAAATGTAACCACAAATATACAAACAATTGATACCTACATGTAATCGCAAACACAAACACAATCGAGACCGAAGAAGAAGGAGGACAAGGAGACTTGCCTTGTTGCCGATGTTGTTGTAAAGCCAGTCGAGAACCCCCTCATAGTTTGGGAAATTGCTCATTTAATTCCTCAAGTATTCGCAATCGGCACTTTTATTCCCCAAGTATCACTTGTACAGATTAATTCCCCAAGTTTGAGTTGACTGCGCAAATTTAGATATGAAAAAGTCAACGTTAACGAAGAAACGGAAACGTTACCGTTGACTTTTTTCAGTATAATTTTGCAAAGTCAACATAAACTCGAGGAATTAATTTGCCAAATTGAAAGTTGGGGAATTAATCTGCACAATTAAAAAAACTTGGGGAATTAACTGATCATTTTTTTATTTATAAAATTATGATTATTTTCATAAATCATGATTATTTTCATAAATCATGATTATTTGTACAATACCATCAAATACTTAAAAAAAAAAATTATTATATTATATTTTCGGTCTAAAATTTCATTGATATTTAATCAAAATTACAAAATCAGTATACATAACTTTTTAAAAACAAATAACTTAAGCACATATATGTGTCTTTAAAATTTTCAGGACTCGTGATGAGAATTGGAAATATGAAAATTCGATAAGAACGAAACAGATTTGGAAAATTCTCTTACCCAAAATCTCTTCTCAAACTCCCAGTAATTTGGGTAAAGATCAACTTCAAGATATATATTTTGGATAATTTCGGAGAAATTCGAATTTTTTTGAGAAATTAATAAATATATATAGATTTTTTTTTTTGAACATATAATTAAGGTATATGATCTCATACCCATTCTTTTCCGTACCTCTTTGAATAAAATAAATGGTCTTGATTGAAAATTCTTTTAAACGGAAAATGGATTAAGATGTGAATTCATGATGAATACGAGACATGGTTACTACCATATACTGACAAAGATGATGAAAATAAGTGTATTTTATGAAAACTGTTTCTTGTAATAGAGTGACCATACCAATGATCGTATGATAGGAGAATAATCATCGGTTGATAACCAAAATAATTGTCACTAAAGAAAAAAAATCACCATAAAATACACGTAATTTTTTAATTTTATGCATAAGAAGAGAAAACATAATATAATAAAAACTATATTTTTTAAAAAGGTATTTGATGGTATTCTACAAATAATCATGATTTATGAAAATAATTATAATTTTCTAAATAAAAAATGATCATTTAATTCCTCAAGTTTTTGTAATTGTGCAGATTAATTCCCAAACTTTCAATTTGGCAAATTAATTCCCGAGTTTATGTTGACTTTGCAAAATTGGACTGAGATATAAAGTCAACGGTAACGTTTCCGTTTTCTTCGTTAACGTTGACTTTTCTCGTGCCTAAATTTGCGCAGTCAACTCAAATTTGGAGAATTAATCTGCACAAGCGATACTTGAGGAATAAAAGTGTCGATTGCAAATAATATGGGAATAAAATGAGCAATTTCCCCTCATAGTTTACTATTTTGAAATGAACAAAATTATGGACGACCCCACAAGATGAAGTTTTATTCCAAAAAGGGCCCAAACTTTTTTAAACCTTCCTAACGATGTAGAGGGGTTTGAAGGACTTGTGGACTGGGTGTTGTTTTTTTTCTGGTGAGAGATGAAGAGTAACAAACATGCCGTTTTTCGGCCAAGTTTTATGCTGGATCTAAGGCCTCTTTACGTACAAGTGGACATCATGCAAAGGCCCACAAATTTCTAACCTCAGGCAAGGCCACACGCCAAAGGTACTTTCCGGTCTGATTCCTTGTTGAGATCAATATGTTTTTATTCACTTATTAATTATTATAAATATAATTAATTGTTCTCACTTGGTATTATTATTTGTTTGTACTGTGAAGATTTATAATTGATTATGTCGTAAAAGTCTCAAAGAGGCAACAATAAAGTAAAAAAAAAACTGATAGCGACAAAAACGTAAAATAATGATAAGATGGTTTAACGATATTAAGAGTTCTTTATTAAAAGAATTAAAATTTGGTAGCTTGTCTGTTTTGGGTGTAAATGCAATTGGTTCAAAATCCATCATCGTTCTTGTTATGGTATTTAGTAGTATTAACTATTCAGTTACAAAATTGAAATTTCCTATTCATTATTGTCATTTTAGCTTCTAGTGTGACTTTACATGCTGTAATTTTCAAATTTAGAGTAATTTTGAATGTATCTCCATATATAGAGTTTCCTATTGAATAAAATACCTTAATTTTTCTGTAAAATCTATGGATTTTTAATTTTTAATATATATCCTTAAATTTCTATTAAAAATTATTTTATTCCTCAAAAACTATTATACTTTTGCATCATCTTTCAAACGTTTTAAAATTATTATTTCTTTCCAAAAACTTTATGGTGATAACAATGAGTAATAATTATTATTTTACCATTGAATAGCACATATGCTATTTGATAAATGGGACAAAAATTTATCTATGGCAAAAAAATGAAAAATCTCTAATTAAGGAATGTTAAGTATCACTTACAGTTAATTTTTTTAAGTACCAGCCCTTCTTTATTATATAAAATTTTAGTTTTCTATATATTAAAATTAAAAAAATTGTTAAAGACACAAAATTTAAAAGTTACATATATTCTATTTTTCAAATCTTCTTTACATTAAAAATATTATTAATCATATAAATAAAAATAATTTATAATATGAAAAATTACAAAACATCAAATTAAAATTTGGCATAACAACTTAAAAATCAAATAAAATAAAATAAAAATTTCTAAAACATTTAATATAATAGAATAGATGGGGTATCAATTTAAATTATTAAAGCTGGTTGTAGATGAAATTTATTTTTAAAAATTTAAGGAAGTTATGTCATAAAAATTAAAATTATAATAAAAATTAAAAAGATATATTATCAAAATGATTAATTATTTTGGATGGTGTGTATAAAATTTGGTTATTTTTTATCATCTTTGACCTTCAATGTTTTGGAGTTGAATTTGCGGGACCTACTCCATTTACAGAGAGAAAAATTGTGGACCCCATGCACTATTTCGAACCGTTAGATTGACATTGCAACACCAAAAAGATGATCGCACGGCTAGAAAAAACGGTACTGCTTACATGTCCAACACGTGGCAAAACATGCTCGAGAAATTTTTTAGCAACATTACAAAGTTACAAACTACCTTATAACGACTTCATGATTATTACATGACAAAGTTTTAATGACCATTTTACCATTGGACTACCAGGTTTTCTTTTTTTCGAAAATTTATTTTTTCTAAAACAACTTATCAAAGGCTAGATCTTTGCCAACTCATCACTCTTCACAATTCCTCCTATTTATAAACTCTTAATATTTTACCCCTAGCTCTCTACTTCTCCCAGCTTTTCCTCTTCCTTAATTTCATTTTATCTACCGAATTAATTTCTTCGGCATCCTTTATTTGCAATACAATTACCTGCTTTCTTCTAAATCTTCATGTTCTTCACCAACTCATTTCTTCTTTAAGATCTAGTGTTTATTCTTTTTTTTTTGGGGTACTTTACTCAATTTTTTTCTTTTCATCTTGGTTTAGTCCATCTTCTATTTTCTGTTTGTGTTATTTACTTGTTCGTAATCATCGTATGGAGTTCGAGTCAGTGATCAAAATGCATTATCCGCATCTCGCAGCCGTCATCTTTGATGACAATCTTACCTTAAAAGATATTCATCCATCTCTTACCGATGATGTTTCATTTATACAAAATGTCCATCATAAATCTTTCCAGGTTAATCTCGATAGGCCATCGATCATAAACTCTACTCCTGATCTGTGTCACAAGAATCTAACATCGAAGATCTCAAACACAACTTCCAGTCATATTCGAAATCTAAACACTGTTCCCTATCACTTTGATATGCAGCCTCGCACATACGAAACACCTTCAAAAGATACTTTTAGAGGCATCATTCCATCCCCATGCACCGAGGCTTTCGAAGCATATCTTCATGGTGTATCCAACGACCAAGATCTCTTCGATATGGCGTATAGCAGCACCTCACTAGCTGTTGAACCCCAAGATGTACCCAACATTTCACATGTCCAGCGTGACATTAATACTACTATGTGGGAAAATGATCAAAATCAAGGAGTCATCTTTGGGACCGAATCAATCTTCAGTCTAGCCATGGTTGACTCTAATTTATACGATGTGCCTAGACCAATGAGTATCTTGAGCGCAAACGAAGATGTCATGATGAATCGACGTCAGAATAATCAAATAATGGTCAAAACCAATCCGATCAAGAAGAACAAGAGATTCCAGATGAGGAGAGTATGTAAACCCACGAAAAAAGCTAGCATCATCAAAGGACAGTGGACTTCCGAAGAAGACAGGTAAATTCAACCATTATTTTTTTTTTTGGAATTCTCATAAAGATTTTTGCTTGTATGGTATGCTTATTATTTCTTAATAATTAATTTAATCTATAAGATTTTTGAGGATTCTACCTAAATTTAGGTTATTGGTGCAATTAGTGGAGCGTCATGGGACTAAAAAATGGTCTCAGATTGCTAAGATGCTTCAAGGAAGAGTTGGAAAACAGTGCAGAGAAAGGTGGCATAACCATCTCCGTCCCGATATCAAGGTTTCTTAATTTCTTACCTTCTTTTTAGTTTTTATATATATACATATATATCTCTATATGAAGCATGTAATATGTGTATATATGGTCGCCTGTGTGTGTTTACAGAAGCATACTGATACATATATCATTATATATATGTCCAGTCCATGACACATCAACTTGATGTGTTCATTATGTTATTTAAATTGACATCGTATCAGAATGCATATATAAGCATTATTAACTATGTGTTTTTATTTTATTTTTATGATTTACACATAAAATGAAATCTTGTTATATATATACATCACGGTGTGGCAATACATACATCTGCACATATAAAAATAAATTCATCTTATATAGTAATTGTTAGAAACTAAGTATTATTTGAATGTGTTTATGTTTATTTTTTATGATGAGACTTTTGAAATATTGATTGCATAATATTATACTACAAAATTGATATACAACTACAAATTCTTTTTCACAAAAAAAAACAAGATATCATACTCGATTCGTTCAGATTCAGAAGTGATACCATTGCGAAACTTCTAAAAGAGTTAAACAAACTTTCTTCACATTTGTCAATATTTCTACGGTTTTAATTCATGCATGAATACTTTAAACTTTTGTTTGTATATACATGTATGTCCTTGACATTTATTGACCGGATTTTGTCTTGTTGCTGGACAATAGGTTACAATTGGTAAGCATTCAAAGTTCAAACTAAAGTCATTTTCACTTAGATTCTCTCGCAACAACGTAACAGACAGAAGAATAATAACAAAAAAAAACATATAGATATATAAAATCACGTATACATATATAATCATAATATGTTTATTTATTACAGAAAGATGGTTGGAGTGAAGAAGAGGATAGAATACTAATTGAAGCCCACAAGGAGATCGGGAACAGATGGGCTGAGATCGCTCGGAAACTCCCTGGACGCACTGAAAACACAATCAAGAACCATTGGAACGCGACTAAACGCCGACAACACTCGAGGAGGACTAAGGGAAAAGACGAAATTTCCCTTGCACTTGGGAGCAACACTCTTCAGAACTACATTAGATCTGTTACCTACAACGATGATCAAACCCTCGTGACTGCAACATCTAACGCAAACGCAAACGACGGTCCAAAAAATATGAGAGGTAAAGGTAAAGATGTAATTGTTGCGGTCTCGGAGTACGACAAGAACAATCACGGTGAGAATGAATGTAAGTATATCGTTGATGGTGTGATGAACTTGGATTTAGGCGACGGAAGAAAGGAGACGCCGTCATTGGCGGTTGTGTCTGCGACTACTTGTGCGTCAGGATCAACGTCTACTTCTGGTTCAACGTCTGGTTCCGGCGGAAGTGGTGTAACCGTAGAGTTTGATGAACCGATGACAGATAGTTGGATGGTGATGCATGGGTGCGATGAAGTTATGATGAACGAGATTGCTCTGCTGGAGATGATTGCTCATGGCCGTATTTAGTCCGCAATATAATCATGGCAAACTTGGCTATATCTATATATCTATGCTATATATGTGAAATTAAATTTATGCTTTTAATCAAAGAAATTGACGGTGTAACATATATCGTTGTTTAACTAATGTTTTTTCCGGCCTCTCAGATTCTCTTCTTCTTTCGAAAAACCTTTTGTTGAACAAAGAAAATATAGTCAATTTTATGCGGATGGTGAGCACTTAATCACTATTACAAAATCACTTAAATAGACTTGACTAATTCCATAGAAAATTGAAAGTCTCAGTCAAAAGTTATAAACTAAAACGATGTTCCTTTAAGAATCTTAAACCAATTACAATACGACAGCGTACTACTTCTGTTAACTTACTTTATAGACTTGACTATAAATAGCTAAAAACATACTAAAAGCATCTATGGGCCTTGTAGAATAAGCACGTGTGTTTTTTTCCATTTGGAGGCCTATTAAAAGCACGCACGAGACGAAACGTCGCCGTTTCAATGATGATAAGCGTTGAACAAACGGAGGAGGTCCCACCTGTCCCTCTCTCCACCCTGTTCTGGGCTCCGACTTCTCGGTTTCTGTGGCTCACCGCCATTCGGATGCTTCTCGGATTTATACGAATCCCATAGCTTCCAAGTTTCAATTTGTCTTCTCCATCACAATTTACGACACTGTAGATTAACTAGACGAAGCTTCTACATTTCTTCCTACATTTACGTAAGTACTAAGCATATCATCAATTTTGGTTTCTCCTGTAGAATTTATGCAAAGATTATAGCATTAATTGTTGAGAATTTTTCGAACTCTCGTGTTCTTCAGAATCGGATTTCAACTCTTAATTGTAATTCTCTGTCTCTGTAGGTAAATCGATCAATTGGAATTTAAGCTACTTGTTGTATCCCTCTGATTTTTGATCTGGTTTCTCAAGTCGGCGTTGATCCATTGGGTTTCGGATCTGGAAGATCCGAATATTCAGACGGATCAACTGTTTATTGGATCGTTGGGAGGAGAAGAATGTATTTCCAGAATGTTTCGGCTTTAGCCAGCTTCGATTACTGGTTTAATTGGAGAGTGTTTCTCTGTGCGGTGTGGGTTTTGACTCCCATGATTGTTGCTTTGTTCGTCATATGGAAGTACGAAGATAGTTCAGTACAAACTCAGCGACGAAATGGTAATGACACTGGTGATAGTGATCAACACAATGTTGACCTATGCATTGATGATGTTTGGAGACCTTGTCTTAAACAAATCCACCCGGGTTGGTTACTGGGTTTCCGGGTTATCGCCTTCTGCTTTCTTCTAGCGAGCAACATTGTCCGGCTTGCTTTCCGTGGATGGCGTATTTACTACTATTACACTCAGTAAGCTCTTGCAAGCTTTGTTCAAGGTCATTGATGCTTTGAGACACTTAAGTTTATTGTTAAGTTGTTTCTATCTTGTTGAAGAGGATATTCTTGATAGGATTGAGATTTATGAGATGCTGTTTGTTTCGGTTTTGATTCGGTATTTTCTTGGCTTCTTGACAGGTGGACATTCACTTTGATAGCTATCTACTTTGGGGTATATTTTGATCTCCATGTTGTGAATACGTTAATGTTTTATAATTAGATAGTGATGATGAATGTGTTTGTTTGAATATATTTCATCACATGTGTATATACCGTAGATGGGATCACTGCTTTCAGTTTATGGGTGTTTTCAATACAAGAAGCAACTGAGCACGAGACTAACGGCTGAACAAGTAGGAAATGATGCAGAGAACGGATATCGTTTGCCCCTTATCAATGGGGAGAACATGGTTTTGCTCGAGAAGAGAAAATATATGGACTCAAATACACTACGGTCCTGTGTCCATCTCTTCCAGATTATATTTCAGGTAGGCACAAATCTTTTGGATATGTATAGTTTGTAACTTTCAGATTTCTTGAGTATAGGCACTGACGTTGTTTTGGCATTGTGCGTTTTGGTTTGTTGAAAAACAGATGAGTGCTGGAGCAGCTGTGCTTACAGACAGTATATATTGGACCGTTATTTTCCCGTTTCTGTCTTTACAGGACTATGAGATGAGTTTCGTAAGTTTCGCTTCATTTCACCAAGAATTTTCCGTACCATGTAATAGTAAAAGCTTGTGCACGGCACTTTCTATGTTGCATGAGTTCTGTACTTGTGGTTTTTTATACTTGCTCTAAATTTATTTGAATCAACCTTGACCCTCTTGAAAACTCAAGTCTCAACTTTTCTACCGCAAATTTTGTTTTCAGATGACTGTGAATTTGCATACGAGCAACCTCGTTTTGCTGCTTTGTGACACAACTCTTAATCGTCTGGTAAAAACACCTTTTCCCTTCTGCATTTAAGATGTTACCAAGCGTTTTCTTTACATTAATGTATCAACGTGAGGTTTTTTTTTTTGGGTGTTACTTGCAGAGATTTCCGTTGTTCAGGTTCTCTTACTTCATCTTGTGGACCGGAAGTTTCGTTATTTTCCAATGGATTCTCCATGTCTTCGTCTCCGCAGGGTAAAGTCCATTCTTTGTCCTTTTTCTCTGTCATTGTATCTTACTTACACTTAAGTTTTTGATCTGTCTTGCGTTTTTATTCCTCGATTGATTTAGGTGGCCATATCCATTTCTCGACCTGTCAATTCCAATGGCTCCGGTGTGGTAAGCCTTTAAAACATTTACATTCTGTTATATCCAAAATGCTTCATTCCCTAGACTGATTTTGCCGATCCTTAATAGTTTAATTCATGCATCTGCAGGTATTTGTTGGTAGCACTCCTGCATCTTCCTTCTTATGGCTTCTATGCACTATTCGTCAGAATCAAACACAAACTCACTACCTGAAGCGATTTCAAATGCAAGAATTTGCCTCGTAAGAGTCGATTATCATTTCATTTCAAGGGTATTAACAATGAAAGAAACACAGTGCAAACAGAAGTTTTTTTACCCATATGTCTCAAAACTTCAGAACAGATCAGTATATATAGTGACCAGAGTTTTTAAAACATTCTCAATCGTTTTGTTGATGAATAAATCTTTATAGCTGATCCAATTTGGCTTAGTGTAGAAAACCTTCTAACGCGATGGGTGTGATCTGTTTCAACCAGAGGTTGTTGTCTCCAGAGATCATCAAATGGGTCAAATTTTGTGCCAACAAAAATGCTTCATCAGCTTGCAAGTGAACTGCTTTTACTAGTGTTCCTCTGTTGGACCAGTTTGGTCAGAGCCGTATCGATCTGACCAAACACTTGCTCTTTCGAACAATTTCCCTTAATCTCAACCGTAATATCTCGGTACACGGACAGCACATCTCTCACATTTCGGTTATGAGTCTTTAACCGGAGTTTCACTTTCTCTTCCGTATCATCAAACCGTTGAGTGAGTCTAGCAGCGATCTCTTCGGTCTCCGGAGGAGAATACTTCAAGTGGTATATCTTCCCAGTGACGGGATCTAACCTACGCCCGATTACTCTTTCGACAAGAATATCTTCAGGTACTTCAAGGAGAATGAACAAATCAGGCTCGAATCCAAATCTCTTAAGTGATGCTGCCTGTGATGAACTCCTCGGATATCCATCTAAAAGCCATCCGTTTTGCTTCGACAAAGCTTCTTTCACCATCGTTCCAAGTATTTCATCAGGAACCAATTCTCCTTTCTCCATGAAATCTTTTGCAAGCCGTCCGTTTTCGCTCCAGGAATCGATTTCATCTCGAAGCAAATCTCCAGCTGAGACGTGGACCAAACCATATTTCTGTGTGATGAGCTCGCATTGTGTACCTTTACCTGAAGCTGGAGATCCTGATATTATGATTCTCATAGGCTCTGCTTCTTCTTCTTCTTCCGCAGCCGCCGCCATAACGTGAGAATAAGCGGCGGTTTGTTTCCTGCGAAGGGAGACTACGGCGTTGTTTCTGGTGGACAAAAGAGACGACCGTGAAGCGGATTTGTTTAAGCTCATGCTGCGGCAGAGTGCTTTTGACGGAGAGACACGTGGCGGGCATAGAGTCATCGCCGGAGAATTCACACACCTCGCCATTTCTTTTCCCTCTCCTTTAAATCTGAAAGCACCACAAAGTTAGATTTCACGGGCTAAAAATTGTTATGCCATCGACTTTTTACTCTGTTCAATAACTTAATTCCAAGCTTTCAATAGAATAACGATTACGAAAAAAAAACTACAAAATTCGGAGCATCCATCAATCATCATCGAGGCTGAGCAAAACGTAGGATGAGCAAGAAGCTTTGATGAGCTAACAGAATATCTAACGGCTGGAAATGGATCCGACTCGCGAATCTAGAGCCGCAAGATTGAAACACTATACGGCTCGATTACAACTTACAAGTACACTCAAACAAAGCATTGGAGAAAATATATAATCTCTTCCATTAAAAAATTGAGGACAGTAAACAGAGAGAATATTTACCACTTGCAATAGTCTCAAAATCTGACGAGGAAAAAGAGCGAAGCGGAGACGATTACCGGCGGAGAGCGAGAGCGATATTTTTCCGGTTTCTCTATTTTATTCACAGCGACATGTAAATATTTATAAACTTACCCCGTAAAAATAGCATATTTAAAATTAAACCCAACTGCTATGAATAAATATCAGATGACTCTATAAGTTTTTCAGCTCTCTAATAGGCCCAAAATCTCTTAGCCCTCCTGATGATGTGGAGGCTTTGAGGAAACTGAGAACCGCGCGACGTTGTATAGTTTGCCTTCTACTACAATAACGGTCAAAAGGAACTTGACGCACCTTGACTTTGAAACTCACTCTCTCACTTTCTCTCCATCTTTCTCAGATCGTTGCTCTTCAAGTTTGGTCTCACACAGGTTTTTGATGCTGATTTGAGGTGAGAGTGATTGATTATCTGTGCGTTTCTTAATCTGTATTTGCTCGATTCGTGATCGGTTTCAGTGGAGTAATTGCGAGTTTCGTCTAGTCACTATTTCGCAACTTCATCACTCGTTTTCTCTGGGATTTCGCTTGCGTATTCTGTTTTTACGTTTGAATTTGGCGATCAATTATGAGATTTCAATCGGTTTCCGCGTCAGGATCCGAGCTTATTTCGGTTTGAAATTGTGGATGGTGATGAACAATCAATGTTGTTGTTTCCGGTGTACGGACAGATTTCCGAAGTTATCGCTATCTAGATGTGATGATACTTTAAGATTTTGATTTCGAGCTATTAAAATCTGCAGATCGTCAAATTACATATGGCCATGGATACACACACGCTGAAATCTGTCTCAGATTTGCCTGGAAACTTCCGTTCAGCTTTTAGTTTCAGGTAATATCCCTAATAGCTGAGACTTGTTGCTTATCTAACGTTGGCTTCTGATGTATTTTGCTTTCTCAAGGAATGGTTGCATGATGATGATTTGCTTTTCTTTGGCCCTTTATCAAACACTGTTTGTGAATCTAAGACTTTCCTTTGTGTTGCTTCTGGCTCGTTTGTGTTCAGATACTTCAACTCGCTGCAGAGCGAGTGCTTTCCACTTTGCTTTCACTCCGATATCAACATGGTTATTTCAGCGCCAACGGGAAGTGGTAAAACTGTGCTTTTTGAACTATGCATTTTGAGGCTCCTCTCCAAGTCTATCTCTAAGGAAGGAAGGTTTCTCCATGCTAAAGGAGCTCTTAAATCAGTAAGCTTTTGTGCATGAGATTTTTCTGAATGTTTAGTGCCTTCGTTTTTACAATAAACACACCGATATTGAACTGCTGCTATTTATATGTTTATTCATGGTTTCTTCTACCTCTGGTGTCAAGGTTTACATATCTCCGTCCAAGGCTTTAGTACAGGAGAAGCTGCGTGATTGGAATCAAAAGTTTAATTCATGGGGAATCAGTTGTTTGGAGCTGACAGGTGATAATGAAACCTACAGCACAAAGAATATACAAGACGCAGATATTATCTTGACCACACCTGAGGTCAGATAACAATTTCTCTTTGTTGTCTGTATTTACTGTCTGGAACTTGTTTATAGCTTTTGATTTCCCCCAATGCTTTTAGCCGGAACACAAGCAATATCTGACATTTCATTCTGTATTTACACAAAGTACATGCTTGTATCTCCTCTGGCTGTAGTTTACATTTTTTTCTACAGAAATTTGATGCAGTGAGTCGTTATCGCGTTACCAGTGGAGGCTTAGGCTTTTTCAGTGATATTGCGCTTGTGCTCATTGATGAGGTTCACCTGCTGAATGATCCACGTGGAGCTGCTCTCGAGGCAATAGTCAGTAGAATAAAGATTCTTTCTAGCAATCATGAACTAAGGTCAAGTCCTTTAGGCTCTGTACGTCTTCTGGCTGTCTCAGCTACTATCCCAAATATTGAGGATCTAGGTAAAATGCAGTTCACAATTCTAGTCATATTCTGCAGATTTTATGACTTGTTTTGCGCTTTGTTAACTTGCTTCGAGAGTAAAAATTGAAAAGACTTGCTTCGAAACAGCTAAAGTGGTAATACTTATTCAATTACTGCAGCGGAATGGCTCAAGGTTCCTAGCACTGGAATTAAGAGGTAACCTATGGATTGCTTCTCAGAGAAATATGCCCTCTATGAGGGGAAATGTTTTCATTTTCATCATTGTTTTCCTTCCCATGTCATATAGGTTTGGTGAAGAAATGAGGCCTGTTAAGTTGACGACTAAAGTTTTTGGTACCTGTCGCATCTCAAAGTCAATATTTTGGCTTTTTATTTTTGTTTTTGTTGTTTAAAAGTTAAGATGCTCGCGTTGATGAATTTGGTTAGCCATTGATGATTTCCTGTTTATATGAACTAATGTTGTCTTTTCTGTACAGGTTATGCTGCTGCCAAGAATGACTTCCTATTTGAAAAGGTATACAGTTTCTGCATCTTGGTTTTCAGTAGCTATAGCCCCTCTTGTCCCTTTACTAAATAAGGAAACTAAATCAAGTCTTGTTTTCCTTTCTTTTATTTTCTCATATCCAGCGCCTCCAGAACTATATCTATGGTAAGCGGCTATTATCATGATATTCTTCTGTTATTGCTGTCTTGCGTAGGTTGTAACGTACACCATTTTGTTGAGGAAATCTATGAATTTGCAGACATTTTAATGCAATACTCAAAAGGAAAATCTGCCTTAGTTTTCTGCTCGACACGAAAAGGCGCTCAAGAGGCTGCACAAAAGCTTGCTCAGACTGCAATGACCTATGGCTACTCAAATCCATTTATTAAAAGCAGAGAACAGCTGGAACGGTTGAGGGAGGCTTCGCCAATGTGTAGTGACAAACAAATGCAATCTTATATTCTCCAAGGAGGTATGGTCTGTTTCATCTTTTAGAGTTTTTGATTGTACCTTTGATTCAGCATTGTTCTGCAAGCTGAATAGCACCGCAATGTCCCAATTAGTTGGTTACCACAATGGTGGTCTTTGCCAAAAGGACCGCAGCCTCGTAGAAGGGCTCTTCCTTAGTGGAGATATCCAAGTTCTTTGCACGACCAACACCCTTGCTCATGGAATCAACCTGCCTGCACATACAGTCGTCATAAAATCCACTCAACATTTGTACGTCTTTGCGTAGATAATTCCATTAAGAAATTATTTGGAACTTAAGTTAATAAACTTATATCCACTGACTTTTTTTTTCCTTTCAGCAACAAGGAAAAAGGTCACTACATGGAATATGATCGTTCCACACTACTACAGGTATGTTATTCAAGCATGTGTAGTTGTCTATATGTAATATTGCATTCTGATTATCTGTGCAAGCTACTGGAAAAATTATATTTCTAGCAGAAGTAATCTCTACTTTTACAGATGTGCGGCAGGGCTGGTCGGCCTCCATTTGATGACACGGGAATGGTTATTATTATGACTAGAAGAGAGACGGTTATACGCTGCAACTTTTCTCTGTGCCTGAATCTCTTACTTTAATTTTAATTTTTTCTTATAATCTCTGTCTGTGTTTATAAAATGATTACAGGTCCATCTTTATGAGAATCTTTTGAATGGATGCGAGGTTGTTGAATCACAGTACGTATTTTGGCCTATAAACTTCTGTTTTCGGAACCCTTTGCTTACACATTCTTCAGAAGCTATTTGTTGACTTCAAAAAATATTCTTCCGTTGTTTTTTTGTTTCAGGTTGCTGCCATGCTTAATAGAGCACCTGACCGCAGAAATAGTTCAACTTACTGTCTCTGACGTTGCACGGGCAATTGAGTGGATGAAGTGTTCATACCTGTATGTCAGAATGAAAAAGGCGCGTTCTTATGCTCTTTCAATGATTTTTCCGGTAACTTTTTTATTATCATATATGGTAAAACTAACTTTGAAGTTCGCATGGACAGAATCCAGAGAATTATGCTATTAAGAAAGGAATTCCTAAAGATCGAGTAGAGAAGCATTTGCAAGGTTCCCTAGTGACTTGGTTATAGTTTACCCTTTTTTTTTTCTTTTTTTTTTGAGGTTCTCACTTGTCCTAGGTCTTACCAGAGCTTTGCCTTCAGAAGATCAATGAGCTGTCACGTTATCAGATGATCTGGACTGACACAGACGGTTTTGTTTTGAAACCAGAANTGTTTCAGGTTGCTGCCATGCTTAATAGAGCACCTGACCGCAGAAATAGTTCAACTTACTGTCTCTGACGTTGCACGGGCAATTGAGTGGATGAAGTGTTCATACCTGTATGTCAGAATGAAAAAGGCGCGTTCTTATGCTCTTTCAATGATTTTTCCGGTAACTTTTTTATTATCATATATGGTAAAACTAACTTTGAAGTTCGCATGGACAGAATCCAGAGAATTATGCTATTAAGAAAGGAATTCCTAAAGATCGAGTAGAGAAGCATTTGCAAGGTTCCCTAGTGACTTGGTTATAGTTTACCCTTTTTTTTTTCTTTTTTTTTTGAGGTTCTCACTTGTCCTAGGTCTTACCAGAGCTTTGCCTTCAGAAGATCAATGAGCTGTCACGTTATCAGATGATCTGGACTGACACAGACGGTTTTGTTTTGAAACCAGAAGGTATTGAGATTTATGATTGGATATCTTTGATTTCAAAATATAATTGACTCTCATTGTTTTGTGTAGAGCCCGGAAGGCTGATGACAAAGTATTATCTAAAGTTTGACACAATGAAGTACATTATTCATGCGCCAACGGGCTATACCTTGGACGAGGCTCTTCATATTGTATGCCGTGCTGAAGAGATATCTTGTATGTCAAATCTGCTTTGGTACATAGCTCTTTTTACTTGATGAATAAACTAATTTTGTTTATTTGGAAAAAAAAATGAAGGGATACAGCTCAGACGCAATGAGAAGAAGACCTTAAATGATGTAAATGCAGATAAAGAAGGGCGGCTTAGATTCCACATCAACGATAATAAAGGAAAGCGTAAAAAACGCATCCAAACCAGAGAAGAGAAACTATTTGTGCTTGCAAATGATTGGTTGACTGGGGATCCTTCAGTCCATGATTTATCTATGACTCAGGTCCACCTATATTATGTTCATGTCTCCCTCTAATCACTTGATCACCCTTACTTCTTAGCTCTGCATCTTTAAATTTGATCTTTTGTCTCAGGACGCCAACTCGATATGCTCGAATGGATCCAGAATAGCCAGATGCATGAAAGAGTACTTTATATACAAAAAGAATTATAAAGGAACGATTAGCTCAACTCTTCTAGCCAAATCACTCTTTCAGAAGCTCTGGGACGACAGTCCATATTTGCTGAAACAATTGCCTGGCATTGGAATGGTTACAGCAAAGGTGTAAATCTCTGTCTGCTCTTTATAAGCTCGTTCACTGAACCTTACCTCTTTCAGATGCTTCAGTGAGTTTTTCTTCTTGGTAACTTTTGTCTGAATACATTCTTTTGCTAGGCGCTGCACTCGATGGGAGTCAGGTCTTTTGAAGCTCTTTCTGAAGCTGATCCAAGAAGGATAGAGATTGTTACCGGTCGAAAATATCCTTTTGGAAATCATATCAAGGAATCTCTATCTTCCCTACCTCCAAAAGTAGAAATCAAGGTCGACGAAGTTGAGTGTCAGAAGCAAGGTGTATCTAAACTAGCAGTCACATTGACACGACTATCACATCCTCTTCAATCCACAAAACGCCATTATGCTGACATGGTTGGTTGCCTTAACTTTCTGCCGTTATTTTCTAACTCTGCTGAAGATACCGTGCCTGCATCTCCACTTTTCTGGATAGTCTTGTGATTTGATCATGAATAAAAGATAACTACTAATCTGTATCCTTTTTCTGGCAGATTGTTGGTTCAGAGGAAGAAAATCTTATCCACTTTCATGAGAAAATAAGGTGATGAGCACTCACTTAACCAATGATAAATCATTATGTTTCTTCTGATAACGAATTGGTTCATGGAGGACTTTTTACCAACATTCTCGTGTTTCACATAAGCCTCTTTTAGACATTCATATAAATGTAACTAATCAGTGATATTTTAATGGCAGCAGAATGGATGACTTCTCCAGGTATGTTTACCTGCCGGTCACTGTATCATCATTAACCCAATGTAACTCTTCGTCTAACTTGGTTTAAGATTTGCAATAATTCTAACCTTCTTTGTTACCTTGGTTCTAGTCCCTATAGCGTAACCATACTCCTGGAAAGGCCCCAACAAGCAAAGGTGACCGTGAAGGCTGATCTCATCTTCGAAGAATACAGTTACGTCTTCAAAATAACATCACTTATTTGGTAGCAAAACTTGATTACCAAGTAGTGACTGAGACGCTTAAACATAAAGCAACTAATCAAGTGTGTGTATCTCCGGGCTTTGGTTTTGTAGTTGGTATTGATCTCCATGAAACACTTCTACTGAAGAAGGCAATCAACAGCAAAATAAATTACAAAAGCGAAAACAGGCTGCCCAACTATTATCCTCCTATGGTGGATGTCTGCATAGTAGATGATAACATCCCATTGAAATCTGGACCTTCAAACCGAAAGGATCAAAAAGATGATATGTGAGTCCAATTTTCTCTAACTTTCTTGCTCAGAAAGTGTCTTTATCATCGATTTCTTCCCAGTACCCATAAATACATATGTTTGTCATGAATACAACTTTCTGCTCAATTTAATTCTACAGGCCTAGTTTCAAGCTCTTAGATGAAGATTCAGAAGAAGGTTAGATGCTCAATACATATTTAAATCCGTCACAAGTTACTTTTGTGTGCTTTGTATTCCATTAACCATTTTGCAACCCAAAATTCCTTGCAGAGAAAGAGCCCTATGTGACGATGGAAGAAGACGACTGCGTCATTATCAATGAACATACAGTCTTTGACCATATACGTGAAAAAGCAAAGTGTTTTCCTTCATTGAACACTTTGAATCCAACCTCTCCGGCATCAGAAAAATCAACTCTGAAAAGGAAGAGATTATTGGAGAATTCTCCTGAACTCGATCCTCTATTTCAGTATGATTCTGTGCTTGGTTTACCTACAATTACTAAAGACACCAAACAAAGCGCACAGCAAATTACAAGCCCGGGTTATGCAAGCCTTGCAGACAAAATTGGTGAGTTAAATCATCATTCATTCTGAAGTTTATTTTGTGTTTATACAAATTTGCTTAAACTCTAACTATTACCTCCCACTGATCTAGAAAAAACAGAAAGACCATTCTCCGATGAAACAGTATTCAACTACATAAGGAAAAGGTCCAAGAATTCTCCGATACTAGCCACATCAAAAACAGAGGATCCTATAACCATCTCTTCTCAAGAAGGAAGAAACGCAGAGACAAGTCCGTACAGAGCATACGGATTAATGGCTAGTCCTTGTGCTAAAAGACAAAGCATCACATTTGATGCTACTGCAGAAATGCTGTCCTTTGATATCTCGATGGCAAAGAGAACCAACACCAACTTAGAGCAGAAGAAAGCGTTCTGCTCGATACTTCCAAGTAAGTCCAATGACTCTGATTCTTTCCTTGGATTTAAAAGCATCTTTTCGTTTCTGTGACTTTCTCATTTACACGCCAACACCAAAACTAGCTCCTAGAGAGCACATGCTAATGATAGTTGGTAGTAATAAAAATGGACCGAGGGGTCGTTTGCTGAAAACGTTACAAAAGAAATTTGTATCTAAAGGTTGCAAGTAGACTGGCATGCACTTTTTGACTGCATAAAATAAAATCAAAGTGAATGGTAAGATTCTTCCATGTAATATTGGATTTCTACTTCATGAAAAAAAAAAAAAAAAAAAACAGAAGAATGACCAATATAAATTTGTATTCTGAACTGCATCAAATGTTTACGAAACAAAAACTATTAAAACGAGAAATATAAAACTAAAATAATAAATTTTGATTATGCTACGAAGAGCTCCTGGTGTCTTCTAAGTTCCCAGATCCTGAATATTGATCAACCATAGATGGGCATATATATGTCAAGCACAAAACTCAATTGCTTTCTCTATTCCCTTTGATCTGTAAGGTGCAATGCTGTGGTTGATTCCAGCTTGAGTTGAACCCAATAACTCATTCTCAATGCACTCATACATTTTCTTGCAGAGTTTGTCAACCACATTACAAAAATTAATGGTTTTTGCCTTCATCTCCACTATGTCACCAAACTCATATTCATCAAAAGGATCTTTTAAAATATTGGAAAGTTTCTCGATATTACCTTCAAGTTGCTGCTGCTGATCTTCAAACAGATTCTTCTTCATCTCTCTATCCCTATCGCTCATCTCATCTTTGAACAGCTCTTCACCAAACATGTAGAAAGCGAAAACATACGAATATGAAATAATTCGTCTTGATCTGGATAACAGGTCGGCTCCATTTGTTACCCAAGTCATATCTTTATAGAAAGCATCATCATTCTTTTCTGACACTGACGCTGCCTTCTCAAAGACGCTCTCCCTAAGTTTGTCCTCTAGCTTTGATGAATCGGTATGTGCTTTGAAATGGTAATGATAATGTGTATACCTATCTAAATCCCTTTTCGCTCTCTCCATTTGCCTCACTTTGTCCTCTTTGTACCTACCACAACTATGACCCGCGATACTCGTCCAGGTGTGGTTGCTTCCAGTAGCTCCACCACACAACCAACAAAAATGCTGCCCACAGATACAAGTCATGAGATTGCACCCATCACTCTTGTGAACAGGTTTCTTGCATTTGGGACACATCCTCGTGTGAACGGTTATCCAATTAACTGTCTCGGACTCGTCTTCACACTTTTTGCTCCATAGCTTCCACATCAAACAAGAGCAAGGAGAGTGAGACTCACAGAGACAGCTGAAACAGAACTGAAGACCACACGAGCATTCGACCTCGCCATCGTCGTCAACTTTCCTGATCGCGTTACCGCAATGCGGTGTGCTTGGACACCACTTGACCAGTTTGTTGTCTTCCACGTATGACTCAACGAGGAAACGATCAAACTTCTCAGCTAATTCGGGACAGACTAGTTTCCTAACGGCATCCTCGTCGCAAATCGCGTTGCATTTATGAGCCATACACATAATCCTTTTGCTCTTGCCTTCGTTAATCTGCACCGTAAAATGTTCCTTCCAGCAATCGTTGCAAAAGCAATGACCACACTCCATTCTTGTCATCACATTACTTGGTAAACCCTCTTCTATGCAGATATCACAATTCATCTTCTCCCTCCGCTTGTGCTGAGAGTTAGTCAAGGAAAGATCAAAGACAGTGAGACCAGCACTTTTAAACAGACTATCTTTACCTCTGTCGCCATAAACAGTAAGCAACGTATCCACGTTCCACCGGTAATGAATAAGAAGAGTCCTCGCTTGGCTCTCCTTAACCGATAACAATTCCATAACCCTCGCCAAAACTTCCTTCTGTGCCGCTACAATAGATTCCTTCGTGATGATCTGGCTCGTTGGTTTTCTGGAGGACGCGTCTTGCATATCGGACTTTAACTCCTCCTCCTCCTGAAGATCATAATCGTCGTAATCATAATTCTCCTCCTCCTCTTCCTCCTCCTCCTCTTCCTCCTCCTCCTCGAAGCTCAGATAATCGTCATCCATCGATCAAAAATATTATAAGAATTAAAATTATCGATTCGGACGGAGGCGATCAAGGGCGGAAAGATCAACAAGTGGAGAGAGTGTAGAAGAAGAACCAGAGACGAAAAGTCTTCATACGGTGTGGTGGCGAGATCTTAAAAGAATATTTGCTGTACTCAAATAACGCAAATTCTTAGGGTAAATTGATCAGATAAATCTCAAGTATTTCTATTTTCCTTATTCAAGTTGAAGTAAATCTCTCTTCTTTTTCCTTATTGTATTTAATTTAAGGCTCTTCATTTTCCTTATTCAAGTTGAAGAAATTCTAACCGTAAAATAATGTGTTAAAGTAATTTGATGTCGTCAAGGCATGTGGTACGAGTTTTTTTCCAAATTTTTTTCTTTTCGAATTCTGGCAATAGATTTTTCAGAATTATTAGATTAGTATATATTGTACTTAATTTTTTTATATAAATTAACTCTTAGATAAACACAGACAAGGGACTTGAATTTTTAATTTCATAATTTAGGAATATGTGGATAGGCAAACATAAATAAATAGGAATATTGGGTCATTCTGTAAACTTGAAAGAATTTTTGGGTAGGAAACCCAAATTTCGAGTCAAGTTTCTGTCCTCCTCGCCTCGCCTTGTTTACTTGCAATTTTATTTTGATAACCAAAAAACCCCTCTCTCTCTCTCTCTCTCTCTAGCCTCTCTCTCTCAGCAGCTCTTCAAACCCTAACGACGAAGAGCAGTCGCTATCGGCGACGTGTTTCTGAGGTTTCTCCTTGTAATTCTGGAAGGTCGACGGCGAAGAATCTCCGCCGCGGATTTAGTCTTCATCGACGATCGCTCCGCCACTATTTTTTTCTCCAATTTCTTCCCTAAGATGTCCATCCGTTGTTTTTGATTTAGGTCATTGGGCCTGAATCCGGTTTTTGGCTGTGAAGAAGAGCGTCAGAGTCATTGGCTATTCCGGGAGAACCTGTAAGATTTATTTCCCCTTTTGAAGATTTTTTTCATTTTAGTTTCTGAAGCTCTCTCTAGGTTCGTTTAAACCCTTAGTTTCCGCTGATTGTTGTAACTATTCTGGAGTTATCTTAATTGGTTAGGGGTTTCGAGTTGTTGTGTGGATTAGGAGCTTAATCAATAGTATGTGCGAAGCATGAACCCGTAGTCTGACATTAGTAGTTGTTTTGGAGCATTGATTGAACATTAGATCGTTAGGGTTTCGTTTGGTATATTAGTCTTTGCTGTGCAATAACCTGATGGACACCAAATTGTACCAGATTTTTGTATGAGAGACAAGAAGCTCTGCATTATCCAAGTGAATCTATGGAACTTTCTGTTTCCTCTCCAAAGCAAAGTGTGTTATCTCCACCCGATTGTATGAGTGACCCTGAGGAGCATGAGATCAGCGAGGAGGAGGATGACGATCGCAACCATAAGCACCGTAGGAAAGAAGAGACGAGGTCTCAGTCCTTGGAACAAGATTCTTCAGATCAGGCTTTCTCACGGCCGTACAGAAAAAATTATAGACATTTTGAAAATGGCAATACGTTTGGTGAACATGAAAATCGGTCTCAAGGGGCATCGTCAGCACAACGTGTACAGTTTGATAATCAAAGAACAAGATCAAACCCAATGTTTTCAAGGGACCCTGGTCCTGGTAGAGGTAGAGGAAACTATGGTTCTTGGACCCAGCGTGATTCCAGGTTTAATCCTGTTGATCTCTCATCTCATATGGTTCCGGGCATGTTTGGAGGAAGGGGTCTAGCTGGTGTTTCAGCTGCTCAAAGTGCACCATGGCCTGCTTTTGGAATGCTTCCTGGAGTTCCAAATGGTGGCTTGGATGCTTTCCATCACTTACAAGGGTCCCTAAGACCGCCCTTAAATGCTTCACTCAATATGGGTATTCCTCGGCAGCGCTGCAGAGACTTTGAGGAACGTGGTTTCTGCCTCAGAGGGGACATGTGTCCGATGGAGCATGGAATTAATCGTATTGTTGTTGACGATGTTCAGGTATGTTTTCTTTAATTAAATTTTTATTGGGATCGGTTTTTTCTGGTAAAACACAATAGATCCTAGAGGTTTTGCTGGATATTTGATAACTATTTGCATGACCCTATACTGAATTTTAGCACATCTATGTTTTTTTTTAAGTTGCTAGTAGTAGTATGACCATTTTATGGCCTTCAGCAGTACTTTTCGGCGACATAAAACTCTTTAATGTTTTTAGTGTTAGCTTTACCTGGTATGACTCTCAGAAACGGCAAAACTCCATTCTGATTTCTCGATACATTGTTAAATAGCAAATACTTTGTATTGCGTCATAAACTTCTTATTAGTACCAAACTGTTCTTCTCTTGTGAATACTTAAGTGGGTAATTTTCCTTCATTTTCCATTTGTGCAGAGTCTATCACAATTCAACCTTCCCGTTTCAGTCCCTGGTGCACCTCATCTGGCAGCTTCTTCTAAACAAGTGCCTGCACAGTTTGGGTGTGCTAATTTCATGAATACTAAAGGAGCTCATGGGAAGATTAACGAGGGTGGAATGGGTGTTGATGGTATGGGATATGGTGATGCATATCCTAGTGCAGGTGGAACTGATTTTTACGATCCTGATCAACCTTTGTGGAATAATAGTGCTGGTGAAACTTCAGGGGCATTAGCTACACTAAATTCTCATGGGGTTGATGAGAATGTGGCTCCACTGGATGATTATAACCAAGATGGCCCTGAAAATGCTTGTGGTATTCGAGACTCAAGAAGCACAAGCCAATCGGTTTGGGGTAGAATGCGTGGTTCTAATAGTCAAGCAAATTTCAAAGAGAAAGCTGATGCAGTATTAAATTCATCAGTTGGTCTTGAAGATCAATTGAAGGAGGTCTCAGTTAATTCATCCCGCCATGGTAAACAAAACCATGTTGGTGAAAGTGTCGCAAAAGTTGTTGATTCATCAAATACTTCCAATGATGCGATGAACAATACAAGAAAACCAACGCAAAAGGCAATGCGGACATTATTTGTGAATGGTGTTCCCCACGAGAGCAACAGAAGGGATCTCATTCTTGCCCATTTTCAGAAATTTGGGAAAGTTATTGACATTCACATCCCAATAAATAGTGACCGAGCATTTGTTCAGTTCTCGAAACGCGAAGAGGCTGAATCTGCTCTCAGGGCACCTGATGCTGTGATGGGTAACCGCTTTATCAAACTTTGGTGGGCAAATAGAGATAGTATACCTGATAATGGCCTGTCCACTGGCAATGGTGCTTCTATGAAGGGTCGTGGTATGACTGCTTCTGGAGGGCAGAACCAGTTTCCTATTGCTGCAGCATCGAAAAGCAACCATGTTTCTTCCATTGCAAAGGGTCCTGCCTTCCACACCGGTGGAGCTCCATCATCCTCTGAACAGCCTAAGCCTGTGGGGGTCACTAGTGGTCCCAAGGTTACGCCGCTTCAGCAGAAAAAAGCAGACACTCTTGAGCAGTTGAAGGAGACACTTCGAAAAAAGCAGGAAATGCTGGAGCAGAAGCGTAATGAGTTCCGCAAAAAGTTGGCGACGCTTCAAAAACAAGTAAGAACAAGTAACTGAATCCCTTTCCATTTATTTTTTTCAATCCTGTTAATACCTTTTTAAAGGAAATTACAATTTAGCAGTCACTAGAAAGGTAAGCATAGGTAGAAGTATGAGTATGAGATTTGAATCTCTGAAGTGTCTTTTCGAAATTGAAGAAGTGTAAAATGCTAGAAAAGTGCAGATCTGAGTTCTGGTTATGATATAAAATTTTGTTTGTTTCATACAGAGATTTGAGTAGACATGCGTGTGTTGTGATATATTTACTTTTGCTTTGGGATGTTTCAGCTATTGAATTATACACTAGAAAACAAAATTGTTTACTCGGACAACATTCATATCATCTTGCTCTAAATCTTCTCAGGGTACGGTTGTCAAGGGCGAGGAAGCAGATGAGCCAGATGCTAAGCGCGTTAAAGTAGATACAGCCTCTAATTCCGGTGCCGCAATCTCATCACCAACAACAGAGTCATCGACAGATAAGAAAGTGTCTATCCAGAAACCACTTTCTACTTCTAAACTAAGCACAGAAAGGCCATTGCCCGATTCAAAAAATTTGAAGCAAAGACCTTATTCATTTACCACAAGTTTGAACACTCCTATGGTAAATAGGTATAAGTTGGACAACCGCACCACTACCATCAAAGTGGTTCCTCCTTTGCCAACCGGGTTAGCCGATGTACGTCCCCTTTCTTTGCTCTACTTTATGAATCTGCAAAAACTTTCCCATTTTCCAAATTAGATACTATTAGATTCTACCGGGATTATTAGGTCATTGACTCAGTTACTGATGGTTTGAACTATTTTCTACTTCCAGGTTGCTGTCTTAAAAGAACATTTTTCTTCTTTTGGCGAAGTCTCAAAAGTGGATCTCGAAGACAATGCATCAATTGATAGTGGCAAGGATCAGGATGAAACATATAATGAAAACCTTGCAGCTTGTGTCACATTTGTGAAACGCAGCGCAGCCGAGAAAGCGTTTGCTAATGCAAAGTGCTGGCAAGAACACATGTTGCAGCTCGTGTGGGTAACACGTCAAAGCAACAGAGAGAATAGTAGCAGCAATAATAATACTAATCTCTCTGTTTCTCGTGACCCCCTTAGCAGCAAAAACAAGCCTGCTTCTTCTGTTTCTAATGACCCAAAACCAGCAGATGAAGTCAAAGCCTCTTCTACAGAAGAACCAGAGAACAAAAATGTCTCTGGAGACGACAGTACTTTGGATGAACGAGAGACGAAAGAAAGCGACAGTGGCAACTATAAAAGTAACAGCGAGCCCATGGAAGAAGCTTCTGAAGCGATTGCTGCGTCGGGAACTGATGAAGAACCGCTGGAACAGATAAATGATTAAGTTGGGAAAGAAGATTGGTCAGTGAGGTAATCTTTTGTCGCAGAAACATATCTTTTTTTGTTGGATCTGGTATTAGTGATCTTTTCTCCGTATTAGGCTTTTTAGCCAATTCGTGAGACGTTAATATTTGTTGGTAGCAAAAGATATAAATTATATATCTAAGTTGTTTTCCCCTTTTTTGGATAGTGGAATGTGAAAAAAGAAAAAGAGAGAAAAGAGAACAAAAAAAAAGGTGTATTGTTACATTTGGCCTTCCAAGAACAGTGGTCGGGTCTTTGTATCAGCAGATCTTTGTCTTTCAGTTATTAGCTTCTATAACAACAGTTTTCGACTTCTGGTGTATATAAACATTAGTTGGACTTGGACACTTGCTTTAGTCGAGACGAAAAATGATGTGGAATCCATAAACGGCGCGTTTGAAAGTTTTATGCGATTGTTCTAATTTTTAACATTTATATTAAAGAACAATTGTAGAAAAATGAGATTGCGATTCGATGAATTTGGACAGTGACACGATATTTCAATGCATTAAAGATAAAATATACATAAAATTTATATGATCAAATTCTATTTTCCGGGGACAAAGTTGGTGGCGTAAGCCCATGCATTGTTAGCCACAGGGTCCGCAAGATGATCGAACAGATTCTCGATCGGACCTTTACCGGTAACAATGGCTTGAACAAAGAATCCAAACATCGAGAACATCGCTAGACGACCGTTCTTGAGCTCCTTCACCTTCAATTCCGAAAACGCCTCTGGATCCTCAGCCAAGTTCAACGGGTCAAACGCCCCACCCGGGTAAAGCGGGTCAAGCCCTTCCCCAAGAGGCCCACCTCCGATTCTGTACCCTTCTATTATGCCCATTAGCACAACTTGAGAAGCCCATATGGCTAAAATGCTTTGTGCGTGGATCAAGTTAGGGTTTCCGAGGTAATCAAGTCCTCCTTCTGAGAAGATCTGAGATCCTGCCTTGAACCATACGGCTTCACCGAATTTGACTCCGTTTTTGGAGAGAATCTCTGGGAAGGTGCAGCCTAAAGCGCCTAGCATTGCCCATCTACTGTGGATCACTTCGAGCTCACGGTTCTTTGCAAAGGTTTCTGGGTCGGCGGAGAGACCTGCGGTGTCCCAACCGTAGTCTCCTGGGTATTCTCCGGTTAGGTACGATGGTGTGTTCTCCTAGAATGGTCCTAAGTACTTGGGACGGTCTGGTCCGTACCTGTCACGTTATTTTGGGGATTAATTAGATGGTTTGGTGATTAGTTATATCAAAATTGAGGAAACAAAAACATATGGATCGTTTAATTAATCTTCTAGAAGAGAGTAATCAGGATTTGTATTATAGTAAACAAGAGAGAAAGAGAGATTAGAGTAGGAACCATATGCTCTGAGGAGTAGACTTGACGGTACGGCGCATGACGACGCGGCCACCGCCGTTGGAAGCCCCGACTTTGCGGAGGAGGTCATTGGAGGGCTTCAGGGCCGTTTGGCCGGCGAAGGAGGAGTGTTGGATCGCTGACGTGGCCATTCTTGTTTATCTAAACTCCAAACAAAAACACAAAGGAAGACGAGTAAGTGAGATGAGATGTTGTTGTTGGTGTTATGTTTATGTATTTTCGATTTTATAATAGAGAGATCCCTTTGAGGAAGATTAGCAGATGGACAAGTCAGCGAGTTCTGATTGGTTGGTTTTAGATTTTCACATTCTCGATTCACGTGATATTGGCTATCGTTGTGCCACGTGTCAGTGGGAGATCTTGTGCCAAGAGGATATAGTAGTGTTCCAACACACTCGTGGCGTTTCTCTTATTGCCTATTGGCTACGCTTGCGATTGCGATGATAAGAACTTTTTACACCACAAGTTTATATTATTATAAAGATTAAAGAACACATAAATCGCCAAATTTCCACCACAGAAAGAAAACCGACTTTAATCAGAGAACTTTTGTTGAGGGTCTTAAACATATTTTAATATTAAATATATTATTAATTTAAGTTAAGAATTTTATTAGTTTAGATCATCCCAATGGAGACATTTAACATGAGTGTCTTAAAATTTTATAATAAAAAAAAAAGAATTTTGAAAAAAAAAAGTAGGCCTGGACAAAAAAACCCGGATCCAAAAACTCGAACCGGAACCGATCCGAAATAACCAGGTTCGGATCGAGTTCGGTTATTAACCTTTTTACCTGACGGGTCCTGAATTTCAGAACCGTGGGTTTCGGTTCGGTTCCGGTTCTTATCCGGAACCGATCGGTTACCCGAATTTTTTTTTTTCCTAGTTATCTTGTGATCGAGTTAGGATTTTTTAAAGAGATTTTCCGACGAAGCAGAATGATCCAGAAGTCGATCTACATAGAAGATCTCGCAGTCAGCTATTCAGATCTTCTTTTCGTTACCGATTCCGAGTTATATTCGATCCGGAAATCAGTTCGCAAGTTGACGAAAATTCATTTTTCTGAAAATTTCAGTTTTTAAACATGATTTTTGTTCGGGTATTTGGTTACATTTCGGGTATACGGATATCCAGGCCTAAAAAAAAGAAAGAAAATACGATTTTAAAAACAAAAACAAAAAAAAACAAAATATGTGACGAATTGCGCTGTGACACGTGTCATAAGACACCCTAAAAAGAATCTTAAATAAGACACTTTTCTTGCTCTTAAAACACCCAAGTGTTGCTTTGTCATTATTATTTTTTTTTTTTTTTTTTTGGAACTTAAGACACTCAAGTGTCTCTATCGGGGATGGTCTGATAGTGCGTACGAGTAACAAAAGATTCAAAATCAAAACAAAACCGATTTACGCATTTCCCATTTTAAATCCATGAGGCTTTAGACCAAAATAAAAATCTATTATAAACCCATTAATATTCTCTCTAACAAATACAGCAGTGGGGCCATGAAAATTGCCTTCAAAATCACCATATAGTCTCCTAAATGTAAAAACTATACAATGTTTTTTTTAAAGGAATCAAGACAAGGGATGGCCATAGCAGCAAGCCTAAGCTGCTTCTCAAGAGGCAAATGGTCTCTGAAGGCTACACAAATGTGATGCATCACCTTCACAAGCATTGGCGCGTAATCCCTTTCGCTTCCATCAATTTGCTGTGAACTTAGCCTTGCATTAGCGTCCGAGTCAGTTGCAAAACTGTAAACACGCTCCAACGATGTCCATAGAAACGAGATGAAAGTCTCCGCAACCACTTCCCAGTTTGGATCAGACAGGAGAGAAGTTACGGTAACAGACATATCGCTCAAAACCATGGATCGGTCTAAAGTGAGAAACGGCATGTACTCGCAGCAGATACTAGAGAGGAGACCAACAAAGAAAATAGCCTGTAGAAGGAGGAAAACCAATTTAAACATAAAAATAAAAGAAAAGAAGAAGAAGATCATCTCTTTCGATGGAGGAGATTTTTTAACACTGGAGTGTCTTACATTGGAAGGATAGCTAGAAACGCAGCTGATTTCAACAGCATCAATGAGCCACTGTCTTTTGATTCCTCCTTCCGCGTGATGCAGAGCCGCTACTATCTCAATGTGCACATCCCAGATATCTAACAAACACGGAAAAGAAAAAAAAATCTGTATCATGATCTTTGATTGTATCTAGCCCGCATATAGCAACTGAGGATATTAACTGACCTGACTGTTCACAATTTAATATCATAGCCTTCAATTTTCCTAACTCGGAAAATGGAATTGAGCCAAGTCTTGCTAGCTTGGCTTTTGCCTGGATCTTCTTTAGATTACCTTGGAAGTCAGTCTTTCCGTTTCCAGGTTCAAGACTCGAAACCTGCATGCAAGAAAAATCTCAGTTAAATGGAGATGTCCACAAGGATGAAACATACTTTACAGGCCGATGCATGAAGAAGCTATTACATACATACCTGTAGAAATTTGTATAACCATTCCCTATGCGACATCTGCAAACACCTAACTGCCTCTGACCACTCTTTCACCGGACCCATCTCATCTGCTTTCGGATATTGTGATGCTACTGGTAAGACCGCAAAAAGCAACTCTATGCATTTTTCAACCTTTGTGACGTATTCTGAAGATTCGAACGAAGTTCCTTCGAGACACTGACTCAGACCCTTCCAACAAGAGACCCTCAATGAGCTTTTCTGATCACAGCTATATACTTGGTCTGAAGATAGCGAGATTAAGAAGCAAGAGATGTCGTCAAACAATTTATCAATTCTTGAACCCGAGAACATTCTCATTAAATCCCCTAGATGACAGAGCAGGCATGATTGGAGACTCTGCTCTAGTGCCTTGAATCTGGATAGTTCAGACAACTCGTCCAAAAAAACTAGAAGTTCATCAAATTCGCTTGCGTGGGCTAACGAAAATTTCAAGCACTCTTCCCTAAGAGTTCTTTCCTTGGGAAGATCTTCTGATTGTGACACATCACTCTGAGTCTCTTGTTTCATTAACCGCCTTATTGTTGCTCCCCAGTCCAAGTTTGGCAATCTCGGAGCATGAGACAAACACCGCAAAGCACTTGCCATTGTGACAATATACAGAGAGCTACCTGCCTAAATTACAACAAAGATTAATAAGTATGAGAACAGATTGGGATCTCTATCCTCAACTAATATTAACTTTTACTCGACTGTTGCACAAATTTGATGGAACCTAAGACTGAACAATTTTAAGTCTCTTTTTATGTTCAAACTATCAAGGATTAGAGAAGGTTAGAACTATCAGAAAGCTTTTAAGCAGACATACCGAAGGCAAACTTGGAGTTTTTAGGCCTTGAGCAAGTTTCATGACCATAGCATGCTCAGGAACATTGTGAGAGATGGAATTACGGTGAGAGTCGTCAGACTGGCTTTCATTGTCTAGATTTGACGCATCCCTGGACCGCATGTAATTCCTAAGAATTGAGATGGCCCATGCAGCATAATGTTGCAGCTGGCGATCCTTGGTATTTTGTGCGATAAGGAATATTTCTTGCACAACTGGCGTCAACTGCTGAGTTGAATATGAGTTTGAAAGCAAAGGACCTGATACATACGAGATTTTCTGTAGCAATATAAATGGATGTTAGGAACCCGTTCACATTTGGCGAATAACCGAGCAAAGATCTCGAGAAAGATAGACCAGAGAACTTACGTTTTCCTCAGAATTGGAAGGGGCACGGGGTAGAGGATGGGAACACACCAAATTCCCAGCACCTGCTCCTAAAACGTTAACAACTCCGAGCATGCCACCAAAGTGAACAACCGGTGGGTAAAGTCCAGAGTAACATGTCTTGAACAGTTGTAGTAAGCCTTCTACAAGCTCTACCTCCACAGGGTGGATACCTTCATTCAGAACAGAACCAAGAAGGTCTCCAGCCCCAATACAGGAAGCCATCAACAAATTATTATTAAAAGCACCAGACTTTTTAACAATTAGCAACTCAGAAATAAGGTCCTTGAAACAATTGATTAGATGATCTACCTCATGTGCATCAAACAGTTCCACTTTTTGGCAGAAAGTGATCACAATTGGGAGTGCAAGGCAGGAACCGGCTGAAAAAACTCTCACTGATATGTTACTATTAGAACCTGGAGTTTGCTTAGGAGAATCTGCATATTGGATCCATGATTTGATAAGGTTTTTAATCTTTACTACAGCGTCTTTCTTCCCAGCTCTGTATATTGCACCAACTGACATCCCCAAACCTATTATGAGTCCAGCAATACCCCATGTATCATCATCAAAATTATCAGAATTCTCATCCAACATCTGAGGTAAACCTGCAACGTTGTCTTCCTTTCCAGGTGGGAACAGTGCAGACAAGCTTTCTAGGATATCACACGGAGTGTGCATGAAATGATGTAATATTGAAGATAGCAACCTCACTATCCTTCCTAAGAGCCCTTCTTCTTGGTTCTTGTAGGACTCACTGTCTATATCAGAGCTCGCAGAGGCTTCAGTCCGTGTGAGCAGATCTTGGCATGAAAAACCCAATCCAACCCCACAGGCTCCTTTTACAAGAGTGCTTTTACTGCTACACAAAACCTGAAAGAGCCAATAAGATACATGATAAATAGTGTTTTAGCTGCATGTCAAAGTAAAAAAAAAAAAAAAATCATATAAGGAGTGCGAAACACCAAGACTGATTTTGCATACTACTCAGTATGCACTTTCATAAGAGAGTTAGCTCTACAGGAATTTTCACAAGTTATATGGACCGATATGGTACGTGACGCAATAACTCCCAGGTATAGAAAGTACCTCCAAAAGTCCAGATATATTCTGAAATTTTTGCTTGTGGTCAGTCACATGTAGAGACGACAAAATCAATCCAAGAGATATACCAGCCGTCCACTGACGGTGTTCATGCTCATGCTCCAATAGCCAACCCAACAGAAATTTTGATGCAGTCGCTTTAATATTATGAGCAGCAGCTGGCAAAGCCTGAAACAACAAACAGATTAGAACTTATGTATTGAGACACTTGGCCACTACATATATGGAAGCACATTTATACGAAATCTTACTGCACATAGTGCACCCAGCGCCAGTGCTATGTTTTCTGCAGACCTAGGGAGAGTTTCTTCAGACATGCATACCAAACTCTACATGAAATAACACAGCAGCATCTCAAAAGAAGTTTGAACAAATGAAAAGTTTGAACTAAGTTGCTACATAAAGACACTATCTCATACCTTCATGATGTTGTTTGCAGCTTTAAAAGTTTTATCAGATGAGAATTCCGTAGCCGTTGCATCAATGGACAATACATTAGCTCTCAGCCAACGCCACATAAAAGCTTTCAGGGATTGCAATGAAATAAGTGCAAGGGAAATATTTCTTGAGAGGTGGAGAGATTTGACTACTACTTTAAATGCCTCCTCGTATTGACCATGTATATCATGAAAACTCTGCGATTAAAAAGTATGCAACTCAGTACACCGAAGTATAAAAAATCTCCTCGCCTAAAATTAAATATTCTTACTCTTGATGACCCAAACTTCACATCTTTGGGACTAAAAGATAGACATAATAATGCTGCACCAGGTAGTTCTCCAGTCTTAATTCTTTTCCCTGTGAGTCAAATGGTGCTGTGCTTAGTTCATGCGGAGTACCAAGAAATTTACATAACTGATTATTAGAAATATTTAGCGAAAATGAAGAAAAGAACTGAGCATTCGACAATCTTAACACGGCAAATGATGGTTCACCATGCTTCCTGTTTGTTTAATTGAAGATGCAACTTTAAATCGACATTATCTTATAAGAATCACAACTTGCAAAGCACAACAAGAACTGACAATTATGAACAAGTTAAGTTAGTTATTACGCAAAAATAGCACCAGTAAAAATTTCTAGGCACCCCTCCCATCTCAAGGTTTTATTTATCTATTATTCTATTCCAACAGGCTCACTTGCATTTCTCACTAATTGTGCTAACAATTTGAGGACTTATTTAGCTGAAAAAACAACTACACCTGTAGGGAAAATGACCTGAGGTATCACATCCAGCAGCTTCTCAATCTTACTACCAGGAACTTTCTTCTCTCTTACATATCTACGCCGGACGCTGAAAGGTCAGAAAAGGAAGCAGTTTTAATATGCTGCTAATGAGGATCGAAACCAGTAAAGTTCAGTAGATTACAAGTTCTATACCTGTGCTCGTGAATCATGATCTTGATTGAAAGGTCTTCTAAAGCATTCAAAATTTTTGCATTTGTCTCCGAGAAGAGCAAATATGCACAATTCTTGTTGAAGTCAGAAATTTGCTTTTCCAAAAATGATATCTGAAAAAATGTATAAGAATTAGATAAAAATGTTGATATAAGGAGTTTAGAACCGCAGAAACCAAAGATGACCTGGAAAACACCTCAAAAAGACGTACAAGACACATAAATTCAATACATACCTCATATTGACCAAGGGCCATTAAGGCAGAGACTCTTGCCTTTGTCCATTGGGAATCATGAGGTATCTGCATAGCGCTCCCAATTTCCCACAAAATGTTCAGAACCTTTTCTGCATCTTCAGGATATGCTTCGGCATCCATTGCACCCCACTTTAGAAGAAGGCATGCACTGCGACATATTCATCAAAATAGTGCAAGTTATACGTCAAATATTTTTTCAGACACCTCAAATAACAATAGCTAAAAGATCCATGCACCACTATAAACACCTCCATCGCGCCTGTAAAAATGATTTGGGATATGAGCGCTGCTAACCTATAAGCAAGGAGAGGATCCAGTTTGATGTTTTGAGCATGTTTCTCAATGACACCCCATGCAGTATAGAAATCTGGATGAAAAAAAGCAAAAGTTATGAGAGAAATACAAAGGAATTAATTGACACAAGCAAGCATCAAGAGAGTACCAATGACATCAGCTTCACACAGATGGGAGAGACTCTGAAAACCAAGTGCTCGAACTGAACAGTCTTGGCTTTCTATACAGGCCTATCAAAGTATGAATCCAGTAGAAAAATTAAAGGACTCCCAAAAGTTTCAATATACAGCCAAAGCAGTAATAGCAAACATCACTTGCGAAATTATACCTGAACGGACAAGATTAGGTCTACTCCCCTATCAGCATGTCTCTTGCATACATCGTGAATGGAAATAGCCATACTAATGCAGATATGTCTCTCTGAAATAAAGTCTATAAATCCTTTTGGGTGTAATACTTCCTGAGTAATTTAGATAATTAGTACTATAGAAATACATAAAAATTTTATAAGCAGGCCCAAGCTGACTTCATCAATGCTAAGAAAAACTTCATAGTGGTATAGAATAGCTTACTTGCAGTCTCGAAAAGGCACGGTCATTGACTACCCAGGTGTGGCAAAGTAATCTAATGGCTGTAGCATACAACAGACTAAAATAAACCATCATCAGAGTTACTCATGTCAACTCCATTGCATGGCATTACAGAAACAAATCGAGGTCGAGCACAGTAACCCGATTCAACAAGATTGCTAAATGTAGGCTAACGCATTAAACATCACATACTAATCTCTTTGCTTTCAAATCTAACTTTTATGATATATCATAAGCCCAGAATCTGAAAAATTAAAGGAACCACCGATAGCTGTTTACAAAGGCTACCCGTTTACCAAAGAGCAAAGGTGGAATTCGAGTTTTACAAGCACCAAGTAACGTATTCAACCCAGAGTCAACTATTATAAACACGATTAAAAAAATACATGACACACGAAATGATCAGAAAGAGGTGCACTAACCCTTTCGCATCCTTGTGTAGCATTGGTGTAATCGTCTGAACTACAAGTGGAATCATCACCTGTTGTGCAGCAAGTGATGGGAGCAACCCCAGAAGTTTTGACTGCAAGTCAAAGAAATAAAATGGGAACTAGACTAAAGGAAAAAGAAATAGAAGAAACAAGCACTTGGATTTGAAGATACGGTAACTAACAGAAAATGAATGAGAGTAGTCTCACCAATAGACTCTGACAAGGGACATTAGTTCGAGATAACAAGTTGCTGTAATATAGAACAACTAGCAACAGCGGGACACTCATCTTAGGATCAATGCCACCAATATCAGCCAAAGAATCAATAGCATCAGGTCCTAGGGATGGATGCATCACCAAGACGCCAGCAACAGCACCAAGTAGAATAGGTATCTCTTGCGAAAGACGACACGATGCAGATAACTTTTTTCTATTACAAAACCGTTCAGCATGTTCCCTAAGTAGTGAATTCCAAGTCACTGGTCCAGGATAAGTTTCCTGTGTTTTACTTCCATTGATGTAAGCCACTCTGAGGAAGGAGGACGTGGAAGGTGCGTAGTCATTCTGAAAAAGAACATTCAAAGACTCAGTGAGAAATTTGACTCCGACTTTCTTTTCTGAAAACTTTGATATGGATATAAATCAAAATCAAAATGCTTCTCTCAGCAACCTTCGAAGGAGTAGCCATTTGAAATAACCTAACCCATGAGTGGATCTATGTAACTTATTATAGACCGAATTCAAAAAGAAAAATAGCAGGTTTCTCCACAGGAATTAAACCTGATGCCAGAGTTGCTGCATGATCCTAGATATGACAGAGCCCACCGTGCTGAGTGGTGAATCTCCCTTACTTGTCTGGACCTCAATCTTTGGTGCATTTGACATTATTAACAAGGCATTTTCTACGATGGAAAGAACCTTACTTGCTGCTCCCTTGACTGATTTAGAAGGAGAAGACATCAGTGCGATGATAGGGAACAATAATAGAGGCTCAACACTTGAACAGGCTGCATCTCCAACCAACAAGTTTTCTACAAAATAATTGAAAAGTATCAATTCTCATTCAACAGAAAATGCAAACATCACTTTTCTTTGCCAAAATAAAAACGAAACGGGGACTCATACTATAGCAGAACTCACCAAGTTGATTGCAGTAGTAAATTAGCTACTAACACTATCAGACAATGAAAGGAGCAAGAGTGTAATGGGAAGAAAGATAGAGACACAGATATACCATTTTCACTTTTCCATTTGAGCAGAAAAAGCAGGAACTTTAAAATAGAGAGCTGCTCATGCTCGACACTGGACTTGGCAAGCATGAAAAGTAGCGAGAGAACCACCAAGGATAAATCACGTGAATATGGTAATCCAAGGTCTTTCTGAACAGCTAACAAGTGCCTCAACGATTCGATCACAGGCTCTTGTTCGGTGATTTGGTCATGAGGAGAGGCACAAAGCAAAAGTACGGTATCTACCAGTTGCACACCGAGCAGATGAACGTCTATTACTTCCTGATAGTATATATAAATTAATGAATGTCGGACAATGAGCATAAAGATTAAGATGAAGGCATGAGGCAATTAGCACATACCAATTTAGTTCCAACCAAGTCTCTCACAACCACAGTGTAGGCATCCACCAGAGTCTTGACAATGCAGCTGAAATTTCTATCGTCCTGAATAGTTTCAGAAACTTAGAACTGGGTCCTAAAATTGCATATGATTATGTGCATTCATAAAACTGACTGTCAATCATGAATACTTACTTGCGAATTATTGCCTGGGATATATTGTAGGCAGCGCATAAGTAATCTGAATACTGGCAGTGCTTCGTGGCGGCACGAGCAACAGAGGGAAGCCATTGATGAAATGAATTCCCTCGCAAACAAAGACGACGATGAATCTGCAAGTATTGTGAAATTCAGGAACGGCTCCAAAAACTCACATACTCCCACCATTCCCAATCGGAGATTATGCATCACGAAGAGTGATACTTGGTGAAGAAGCTCCGTCTGTGTCTCCGCTCGGCTAGAAAGAATCTGCAACCAACAACAAGGAGAAGAATCAAAGGCTTGCTAATTTCATTCTCACGGAATACGGACGCATCGTTGGATCACATACCCTGACAAACGGATGATTCTCCGTCGAATTGAACTTCCATTTCCCATCTTTCTGTTCGTAACCGATTCGAATCAAAAACCCTAAACCCTTCACAAAGAGGGGAACCAATTTCGGGTCGCATCCTTCGAGGGCTGATTGTAGTTCCAGCAAACCGCGGGAGAGGTCCAGAACGGAGTCTGATACTAATCGACATAGCTCACGAACGGATTGATCAACGACAGTGGCAGATGCGGAGGTGAGGCAGAAGGAGATAGCTTCTCTTCCGGCTTCGGACTCCGAGCCCAATCGTTCTGGAGCAGATCGTAACTTGGAGAAAACGGAAATCACGGCGAATCTCTGTATGGAAGGTTGAGGGACGCGAGTTTTCTCCAGTAACGTAGCATACGAGGCCATCGCTTTGACCAGAAGAGAGAGAGAGAGAGAGAAGCAACGGCTACTTCGGAGGCATGAACGGAGTGCTGTGGAGTTTTCAGCTCCGGGATGGGGAAGGCCGACCAGCCGGCACTAGACAATGGGCCGTCCCGATTTGGCCCAATAAGCCGATATCAAAACTAAGGGAAAAATGGGTAAAAAAAACCCCGACTTTTACCAAAAGCAAGAATAAACACCCTAACTTTTTTTTAGAGATATAAAAACCCAACTTAAGATATAATAACCAAGGTTTTAATGCAATGGTCGGTATGTCATTTCACAAGTTTTGAAAAATATCATATATAGTTCGAGTCGTTTAACAATATCATCAATGATAGACGACTACTGGCTCTGGGATGCTTGAAGATATTCGAATACATATCATGACAGGCAATGAAGAAAAGATATGCATCATAGACGTATACGAAGAGTATGTAACACAAATGTTATAAAATTACTCATTAAATAGAAAAATAAGGTAAAAGCTCGCACTCCAATTTGCAGAGGTTGATCATGGTAGAGACAAGTATCTCATGTTCTCATATGATTTATGAATGGTTTTCAACTCCTAGATAGAAAGCCTGTTATGAACACATACTAAAACTTATCTCAATGGCCTAAAGATCCATTTTTATGGCACCTTCGATGATTAATTAGGAGGTTTGTCTCACCTTTTATTCCTTAATTCCAGTCGCAAATTAAAATCCCCCTATTATAAAAGCCGCATAATCAATACCCTAAATCCTAAACTAAAGTAGGGTTCTCTCCATCGATGGACTTTAATTTCATTATTAGTTTTTTTTTTTTAACATGTAGACATTTCAAACGGTAAAAAAAAATCCAGTTCTTTTAAAAGAAACGTCTCTAAAGATCAATCTGAATTTTTATATGGAATTTCTGGTTATCTCAAAAAAGAAAAAAAAAACATGTTTATTATTTCGTTTTTTTATTTCACTCACAGGGTGTTTTTATTTGGACACGACAAAAACGAACGTACACATAATTGACAAAATATTCTAGAAGGAAGAAACTGGGACATAAAAAGTAAAATTACATAATTGCCTTTCCAACAGAACTCCCCACAATTACATAATTACATGCGCTCATTTCATAAGGCCCTCCTTGCTTTACCCGTCTGAGCCGGCTCATTGGTCTCGGTGGTCAGATTAGTCTCATGAGCGTCATGGGCCTTATCTTGCACATACTGACCCATCTCTTTTCCCTTCTGACCAGCATAGCCTACCGCGTCAGCCATACGCTGTTTAGCGTAGTCCAATTGCTCCGNTAGTCTCATGAGCGTCATGGGCCTTATCTTGCACATACTGACCCATCTCTTTTCCCTTCTGACCAGCATAGCCTACCGCGTCAGCCATACGCTGTTTAGCGTAGTCCAATTGCTCCGGGACTGTATCACTCGTCCCACGGATGTAGTTTAGGACCCATGAGACCGAGCTTAGACCCGTCAGCCCAAACAACCCGGAGGCCAAGATTCCGGTCACGGCGAGCCCGATGGTGATAGCCGCCGGGACAATCACGGGACTGAAGAGGAGGAAGAGTGGAATGGAGAGCATCAAACCTATCACCGAGCCGGCTAGGGTGAGCCCAGCGAGGGCTAGCAGTGAGCCACCAATGGGGATTCCTGCTATAAGTGCCACGACCTGCATGCATCGATCATATTCCAGTTTATTAATGAGTTGTTTATTTACACCCTTTTAAAATTTTGTTATGAGTGTGTCAAAACTCAAATTGTTATAACCATCTGAATATATGATCCTATGTACATGCCTGCATGCATAATTTTTGTATTATTTTTGCATATATTGTACATGAATCCTAAGATTGAAAACAAAAATATGGACTAATGCAACTGATTTCTAGTTCGAAACTCATGATTCTTCACAAATATTAGTCGATGTTTTAATTAATTTTTTTATTTACAAATATGCAGAATATTTCTAAATAGTTTTGGGTCAATATACGAAACAGAACCAACAGAAAAATAAAAATAAAAAAGAGAAGAAACACAAAAGATACTTGGTTAGTGGAGGGGCCGCTACTCTTGTAATCAGCACCAGCACCATAACCATAACCGACATCACCTTCATAGGTAGGCTGTAGATGAATACGTTTGTCAGTACGGTCGACATGCACACGCCTGTCCACGTTCGCGGCCATATCGGTTGATATGATTTAAAACTAAGTGAAGAGCAAAGTTTAAATAAACAAAAACAAAGAGATACATATAGGTTGTTGTAATAATAGAACATCTATCTATATATATATATATATATATAAAGGGGATTGAAAGATTTATTTTGTAGTAGAAAGGAGATTTGGAGTGAAGAGAGGAGGACACGTAAGAATGTGTTGAAGGGAGAGGTGTGGCTTTGCATGATTTCCAAGTTTCATTCTTTCCCTGATCTATCTTTTTGATTTCCTTCTTCTCTCCCCCACCGTATATTCAAATAAAAACAAACGATACATTCGGTTTACAATTGTTCTCCCCTCGATGCATCCAGATGCACTTGTGTCATTGTGTGCCGAAATCATCTTTCCCTTTTTTATTTCTTTTGTTGTTTAATTATTTTTCAATTTTCTAACAAAAAAATTCTACGTCCGGTTAATTCAACCCGCTAAACGTAAAGATATCTTCTTACTACTTAAATGATCATTATAAACGTGAGAAATAAATTACATACGTGTCTACAAAAGATTGTGGTAAATCAATAATTCTAGTTAATTTATATCGATTGTTAAAGATAAGATTATGACGTTATGTAGTTCTTTTTGTTAATACAAATAACTGACGGCAGTTAAAGAGGTATATATTGAGACCCAAAGCAAGACTTCCTTTGATCCTTTCTTACCTAGCGAGCATTGTGCAAACTGCAATGTAGGACTTTGTATTTTCCTTTTCATCATCACAAGAACTTGGGCCTTTATAATATACTAATTAAGTTTTGGGTTTTTAGTAATAAAACCCCTCGACTAAAGATGGATCGTAAGAAAACTCCTCAATTATTAATTTAGTGTTAAAACTTCTCAAGTTAAACTCTGTTAATGTCGTTTCCCCTCCGTCTTCAATGTCGTCAAAACCAAACGGAAACCTGTGAAATCGAAACGCTACGTTTTAGATAAGTGAAAACGACATGTTTTGTGTATACCGGAACAACACGATTTGTAAACAAAACAGTAGGATGTTCGGTAAAGAACTGAAAACATCATTTTTTTTTTGTTAAAGCTTTGAAGAACTGAGATCTACTGTAGATCATCTATAATTGCACTCCTAAAGCTCTGACAATGGCGAACGAAATCAGATTCTTCGAGCTCAACACCGGAGCAAAGATCCCATCGGTGGCTCTCGGGACACGGCAGGCTGCTCCTGGCGTCGTCGGAGACGCCGTCGCCGCTGCTGTGAAGGTTCGTCTCTGATTTCCGACTCATGGCTTCTCATTTGACTGATCCCTAGAGGTTTTGGGTTAGATATCAGGGTTTGATTTCAAATCTTTATAGAATTTTGTAATTCCACAGTGTTGATTGATCTCGGGACTTTAGGGATTAAATTGGAGATTCAAAAATATCATTTTTTTTTGTGTGTGCTGCAGATTGGCTATCAATTGCAGTGAAAACAAAATTCTACATACTTGGAGAAACAGACGCATCTCTCTTTCAGATGCATTGAGTCTCTCCGAGCCTTTAGTAAAAGTAGCCATCATAGATGCTTGTAACACTCATGTCCTCTAAAGCTCAGATCGAAAGATATAAACTTTCATAACAAATTTTACATGTTTGATGTGTAATTAACTGAGAAGTTTACATTTTACAAGATGTGTTTTCTCACAGAAATTAGCAATAAAAAAACATTACAGAGGAATATCAAGCCCTTCTCGATCTCTACATCAATCACCTCGAGTATTCCTTTGTTCAGAATCTGGAAACGAAAATGATGTTTCAGTTTTGATTTCTTTGCATGTCTAAATTTATTATTATCACAAAAAGCCCATTCGGCAAAAAAAAAAAACTCAGCAATTCGACAGTGAAAGTGCCGATGAGACTAATCATGCAAGCTCTTGAGTTCCATATCTCAGCTGTTTGTGTGAACCCAGAAACACAGGTTGAGATTTAGGTTCTACTTTTGGTACTATCACCTAGAAAAGGATTTTTAATTTTGCCACCCAGGAGGAACAAATGTTCAGGTTCCGACCACGGCCATGTGTTTAGGAATATAAAATGTTTTCTCTTTGTCTTGATCGATCTTTGTCTTCATAAGTCAAAATTGAGCTTGTGGATATAACGATATGTTTCACTTATCTGAGTTTCAATCACAGTGATTGATGAAAAACCCTAATTTTCAATTTGGGGATTTTTCAATCTCTTTTCAAGATGATGTAAAAAACATATCGTTTTTTAGTTGTTCAAAACGCAGCGTTAAAATTTAAAAGATTTCTGTTTTGATTTGACGGCACTGTTTACGGAGGGGGAAAGATATTAACAGAGTTTAACGTTAGGGGTTTTACCACTAAATTAATAATTGAGGGGTTTTCTTATAATCCATCTTTAGTTAAGGGGTTTTATTACTAAATTAATAATTGAGGGGTTTTCTTAAGTTTTCTCTGTCTACTGGACTATTTTAGTATAGCTTCATACTTTTTTATATACCGTTTTTTTTTCACGTAAGATTTTGAGCGTTGCTGATCAATTTAAATCAGACCTTTAAGCTATTTTAATACGTCATTTAATTTCTTTCTATAAGCTTCATATTATACGTCTCAAAAAGCATATAAGTTAAAAAAAAAAAAAGTTATGTAATTTAAACCAATTCATGATGGTTAAGTGGTTGTAAAGTTGGAAGACCAATTATTCAAGTCTTTTAATTAGGAGTGGGCAAAAAAACCGTAACCGAAAAAACTAAACCATACCAAACCGAAAAAAGTGATATGGTTTGGTTATGGTTAAACGTAAAAAACCATTTGGTTATCATTTTTTAAAACGTTTAGGTTTAGGTTTGGTTTGGTTAAAAACCGTCAAATCGAATGGTTTTTTTGGTTTCTAAATATTTTCTTATATCCTTAGTTTAGTTTATGTTCAGATATTATTATTGGTTTAATTATCTTTATAATTTACTAAATCTTAACTCATAAATTTAATATATAATATTTAAAAAATATAAACATATAAATAATAAAAAGTTGTAAACCCTAAGACTTGTGTTTTTTTATTTTAGTTTTTAGCTTTTATAGACTTGATTTTATTGAGGATTTATATTTATTTCTTATGATTTGGATTCTATTCTTTTAACTTATTGTTTTGTTTCACTCATATCTATTATTAATTTATTACTATTTCTATTTATTGTTTGAATCAAAGTTTTCCGTAATAGTATAATTCCAAAAAATCCGAAACCGAACCATACCAAACCGAACCAAGTTACATATGGTTTTTGTTTTTGTAAAACCGAAAAAACCGAAAACCGAAGAAAACCAAACCATACCAAACCAAAATATATATGGTTTTTATATGGTTTCAATTTTTATAAAACCGATAAATCGTAAAACCGAAAAAACCGAACCGAAACCAACCCAAAAACCGAAGTACCCACCCCTACTTTTAATATAATGTCAATCATGGTTAACCACTATATATGTACGGGTCTTACCTATAATTTTACAATCGTAATTTTTTATGGATTAGTCTTTTAAAACGCTTATAATATCTTAATTTGATATAGAATTGGTTAAATTGAGTGTATTAATCTGTTTTATCATCCCAAAATATGCAATTGAAATTCATATAAAACAAAAAACAAAATTAAAATAGATTATAAAATCTTATAACCAGCATGCATATTTACAAATGCATTACTAAGATAAATTATATTGTTATTCATAAATATTATTAACTTACAGAAAAACCAATTAAGTTTTTTATATTTCAAATAATTTTAAATAAAAGGTTATAGATTTCTCATCCCACCTGGGCTGGGTTATTACCTAGTTTATGTTTTAAAAGGCAAAAATGTTATTGATTCAAAGATTAATTTTGAGCTATAGGAAACAAATGTTTGGCAAACAACAATTATGTCACACAGATTGTATATATTGTGGACGTTGTCTATATAAGATTATATGTTTATTTATTTTTGTAAGGAAGACCAGAATTGGTTGATCGCTTTTGTAACACGAGCACACTTTGGTGGCCCGTGGCTTCAGTAATCAGTAGTACCCTTTTTTCTTACAGAGGTCTAATCAAAGAAAAAAAAGACAAAAATCGAATCAATCAATTTCAACAAGAAAACGACGTCGTCCATGGAACAAGGCTTTTTCATTTGTTTCTGTTATTGGACCTTTCTACGCTATTGGGCGGTCTAGTGGTGGTCCACTGCTACTTGATAACGAGATGACAAACTTCTGTCTCACTTTCTCTTGGTCCACAAATTGGGCCCGTATATGGCCCATTTACGGGGTTTTTTTGTGTGTTCTTCGCCTTTTTAGCGATGAGATTGAGATTTCAATCTTTGGATTTAACCTGTAGAAAGTTAGGTCTATGGCTCAGATCGCAAGTACTACTAAAACAGTAGGTTTTCATTGGACAGGGACACTAGTACAATAGTTTCGCTGGAGTTTATTACGGCCACCAAGTCCAGTTTTTGAATATACAAAAAAAGTTCAGTTGTAAAAAAAAGGCGTGAACCCGGCCGTGGCAAAAAGATAATGATGGATTAGTTAAGTTTTTTATTTTCTTTTTTTCCTTTCAAATTTCCATAAGATGTTGAGAAAAATTCAAAATGTAAAAGGATTTGTTATCATTTTGTAATTATCGCAATAAATAAAAAGTATGAGAGAATTGAAGGAGAATGACGGAGATGGAGGGAATAATTGAGGGAAAGTCTAAAGATGTGTACAATATGAATTGATATATCACATGGCAAAACAATCATATTGTTGCAGTAGACAGTGATAGTGTAATAAAATAAAATAAATGTTAAAATGAAATGATAGCAGAAAAAATGTACCTTTAGTTACTGTTTCTGAATCTGACTCGTGTCTGAACACAATCTTTTTTTTTTTTTTTTGCTTAACAACTGAACACAATCTTGAATCCCCCGTGTCTTGAAGTCGACATGTAAATCCTCCCATGGAAGTCAGAGAAATAGTATATGTCCCTTTATTTATTTTATTATATTCAGTATAGTCAAAACTATATATTATATCAGATTACATGACTATGATCAATCTAAATTATCGAAAAAGGAGAATTAGGAGTGGGTTTTTTGATGAGTTAATTTGTATGTAAATATATTTGGTTGTTAGGTCGCCGCCAAATGACATGAAATAAAAACGGACCGACTTTAAAAAGAGATTCCCTATGAAGAAGACATGTGCTTAAAATAAAGATAAGAAAAAGTTGATGTTTTCAGCAATTGATTATTTATATACACTTTTTCATAAGTCGACAAAGTATATAAAATCAGTCGACTAACTTAGAATATTAAGGCCCTTTTCAAAAAAAAAAAAAAACTTAGAATATTAATTAGCAAAATGATGTTTCTGACCAGTGACTAGTGTGTGTGTGATCAAACAACCAATTATTAGCCTACTTTCCTATGAGTGTTCAAAAACTGTCGACATGAAGTTTTATGCTTTTAAATACCAATATATTACTTCATTGACATAGTATCACAAATTCACAATCCTTGAACGAAACTTTAAAATGCTACAAAGATTGGTCATGAATCAATGAAATGTAAGTTTCATTTGGCCCAGTGAGACAATGATATTTTCCTAAAAGGAAGTTAATTTGCCATAAAAATATTGCTTACTAATCAACAAAGAAATTAATCTTACAATTAATTAACTAGATTTTTTTTTGTTAATTAATTAAATATTACATTATACCATCGTAGCGGCTAGTCATGGGCATCGGAATCGGAACCGACGGACCCGAACCGAACCGACCCGAAAAACCCGGTTCGGTTCGGTTTCGGTTCTCGGTCAAAAACCGAATGGATCCTGAACAAATATGATTCGGTTCTCGGTTCGGTTCGGGTAAAACCCGAGAACCGATCGGTTACCCAAATTATCCGAACCAAACCATAAAATATTTAATATTTTTATTTTTTTTAATCTAATTAAAAAAAACCTAATTTTCTAACTAAGAAGAAGAAGCAGCCGTCTCCTTCGATTCTTCTTCGATCCTTTGATGCAATTGGAGTAACACATAAGAGAGAAGGGGAAGAAAAAGATCAAGGAATTGATTTTGATCTGCAATTTGCAATTTTTTTTCTCTCTCTGACAAAACTATGAACACGTGTAGACGACGTGACGTTACGATCCGAAACAGATCTCGAAGACGACGAAACCGTCAGACACCCCATCGTCTTCTTCGTCTCGTAGCCACCGGAGATAGCCTATGCTCCAGAGAAGTCTCTCCTCTCCATCTCCGAGAGCTACTTGCGGCAGATCCACTCCCGCCGAGTTCTGTGGTGGCACGACGGTGAGTTGCGCCGCCGTATGGTGCTGCTGTCCCTGTAGACTGGCCAATCTTCTCGTCCTCGCCATCTACAAGTCCCCCGGGGAATATGCTGTCGTGCCATCCGCAGTCGCCGGCTCGCCGCCTTAAAATGCTCGTCAAGATGCCATTGGAATCATGTAGATGAAAGCATTAAGGAAGAGAGCAATTGGGAAAGAAAAAAAAATAGCAATTGGATTTTTTTCAACTGGACCCGACCCGACCCGACCCGGACCCGAGCAAGATCCGAACCGAACCGACCCGATTTTAGGCCGGGTCCAAAACGGGTCCTAACCACCTCTATCCAAACTACCCGAACCCCGAACTACCCGACCCGACCCGACCCAAGGACCCGAACGCCCAGGACTAGTAGCGGCTAACGGCGTTTCTCATCAAAAAAAATTATGATCATTTGTTGAAGAAAGTTTTAGCATTTCTATTTGTTTGTCACTAAAAATAAATGGCGTACAGTGTCCTCACTTGAAAGTTATAATTAAGCATCTAATTAAACAACCACATACATCAATTACTTATTTACTTATTGAAATTTTTAAAAAATATCCTTTGACCTCCCACCTAACAGAAAAATCCAATTAAAATTACACATACGCATAAGTATATACTGTACGTACATACAAATAAACATACACATACATACGAAGAATCCTCATCACTTCCATCACATCAACCATTCACACACTCTCTCTCTCTTCATACTTCTCCGCCGCTAATTCTCTCAAAGAGTGATGATGACTAATCAAACTCCCGTTGACCAGTCAACCTCTCCTTCCTCCATAAGCCGACGTCGTTTCACTGCCAAGACAACTAGCGTACCTCATGAGATCTGCATTCGTCTCCTCTAGCTCCCTTTGCAGCCTCAAGACCTGTCTCTGGAGCACCGAGATGGCCCCAACGCAGCCATACACTGGATCTTTTAGCCGTGCCTCCGCCTCGTAAGCCAGCGAGTTCACCGCGTCTTCCCGTTGATGCGGGGCCACCTCGTAGAGGATCTTGCTCACGTTGCTTGCCCCGAATATCCGGTGGACGTTCGCAAACTTTGTAGGTTCCTCTGGCGGAAAATATGGTGCGAACACGCAGTCTGATGTGCATCTCCGCCGGAGGAATTTGCATGCCGCGCACGGTGAGTTTGTGTAGTTCGAATACGACGATGACATTTTTGGTTATATATCCCCTGATTTTTCAGTTGCGGAAATGACAAAAACGACAGTCACATATTCATATTTTGTTAGGAGTTCTCAAAAATTACAAGAATGATATTGTAATTCTCTAAAAGCTCTTCTCCTACCTGCAGACATCAATATCTTTTACACAAAAATGAAAAATATGTCTATGAATATGTGTCTACGTAAAACTAACTTGCCACATTTTTTGATATTTTGTTTTCCATTTTGTATTGGTAATTACTAGCAATAATTGTCTTATATCATCAATGTAAGAATGGTTACTAAAGATAATAGTCTTATCAACATTCATCACTATAATTGGTTACAAGACGTACGTGTATGCTGGAAACAAAAAAAAAAAAAAAAATTGGTTTCAAGACGTATGATGTTCTTAGTCTTTTTATCCCTAAAATTCATTATTCTTGGTGTTCTTTACTGCATTAAAAAGTTGTTACCATTTAAATCCTTATTCGGTGCATATATTTCAAATAAGTACAGTATATACATATATGATATATCCTAGACATTGGCTTTATAATCAAATTAGTTTTACATATTATCTTGGGACATCAAAACCATTGTATACTACAAAACATACTGCATATATATATGCACCAAATGTCCACACAATACGATTGTGAAAAGTGATATATAACTATTTGTGTAGCTATACATTACACATAAGCAAAATGTCCATTTAATCTCCATAGCAATATATGAAGAAAATGGGTGTTGCTATATTAATTTCGAATTGCAGGTAACTCAGACGGGTTTTACTTTTGGTTAAGTCTGATCGGGATCATGTACTTTTCAAAATAAGAAAACAGTTTGTTCTCCATTTGACACTAATTAAAATGAAATTTTGCAGACGAATTTCAAAGAAGGTAGTATATGTACATACATTTTTCCTTTTAATACTAGACCTACACTTTTTTTTTTTGAAAACAACATGGCCTTTGTTATAAATATGAGTATTCGTGTGCCACCAAATTTCGTAAAAAAACAATGCAAAGTTGAACTTTTTTTTCTTGTAAATTGTTGATTACTGATTTTCTTTTAATTCGAACATATCAAACACTCTTGACCATACATTTTTGTTCTTGCCGTTTAGTTTAGCAGCTTTTCCTGATTTTATTCTTACAACACTCTCTGTCTCTCTGACTCTGAGTTCTCCACATCTATACAACATATATTGGTTTAATTTCTTGAATCTATATGAACTAATTAAATAGCTTCATTATATACTCTAAGGGTTTGTGTTTCAGTATGGTACCTTCAATATATATTAGAAGTCATGAAATCTAGATTATATGTTCAATTGTAATTTTTTTTGTAAATAAAAATCGTCCAATTATAACTTGGAAATTCAAGATTAGTGACATAGTCGTCATGATCTAAATCTCTAATATTATATAACCAACCAACATAAAAGTATAGTCTATATCTATATATTTCGCAAGTGAGTGTGTGTGAATTGGCTGATGAATAGAATCAAAATACTTTTGGTCTTACCTTTTAATGGAGGAACAAGAGAAAGTGCCCCTTGATATCTACTCAGAATGGTTTGATCTTCCTTGTTTCTCTCTTTTGTATCTTAAATATAAGGAGATGAAAAATCCATAAGAAGATTTTCAATTATTGGGATTTTTTGTTGTATTTAGAGAGGAACCCTAGTTGGAGACAAAGAGGAGTCTGTAAGGGGAAAGTTAGAGAGAGAAAGAGGAGAGAGGGGGGCAAAAGGCATTTTGGTGTGTGAGCGAGAAAGAAGATGAATTTAATGAGATTGCAAAAAGACAAATTGGCCTCAACTAATTGAGGACCTAAAATAGTGAACTAAAAAGGAATTACTCTGAGCGTAGAAAATTTTATTTCATTTACTAGAATTTCAGTAACTTATTTTCTGTTAAATTTGTAGGAAATCATTCTTTTGTGTAAAGTCACTAATTAAGAAAATTAGTAAGCTAATATCTAACAAATGAGAAAACGTAATTTGGTGGTTTTCGTAATATGATGTTTTCCTTAAAAGAATCCGGAACCAAAACTTTGAATTGTTCTTCAACCAATGTAGATTCTATAGACTTCATTTCAGAGGCTTAATCGCCTACAAATTGTTTTAGTTACCTTTGACCTTTTCACACGGTTTGGTACTGTGTAAATAATAATAATAAAAAAAATGTTTTTTATTTTGCTAAAATAATAATAATAAAAATGTTTGTGAAGTCTTGGGTCCACTTCTTATTTAAATTCAATTCAGAACGTTTTGGAATGCAAAGTTACAAAGACATCAGAACTGTTGAGGATCTGAGCAAATCTGACATGTGTACTGTCATTTTGTTTGATTGAATTTAACTGTTAACATATAACCCCTCCTCATTTTACTGTTCATCTTTCTGAAAAATAATTACTAACTTTTAAATTTTTAATTAATTAATTTGTGTTCATTCAAAATTTTGGCATACGTATGCTCTGATGGTTGAGCCACATGCTAAAAATAAAAATACAAACAAATTGTCTATATATTGCATATATAGTTTGGTTTTTTTTTTTGGTGCAACTTATAGTTTGGGTTTAGGATCACAAAGTTACACTAGACTTGCAATAATTCGGTAGGTTGTGTTTGGATTATGGAATTTATATTCCTAAACTGAAATTTAGCCTGTCAAAAAAAAAAAAAATGCAAATAAGCAATGTCGATAAATCATCGTGCTCAACTAGACAACTTCAATCATCCAAACAAATTAAAGCCTAAGAGATTTACCAAACGAAGTACAGTAGTTGCTACTTGCCTACTTGCTTGCATGTTATCTTTTTAAACCCAAGTGCTTTAAGTAACAAACAAATATGATAAGTGATATATATCGACGGTATAGTACTAGTGCATTATTGTTTCCATAAACATACATATATATATATATATATATATACAAAATTCTATAAGTGCAATATTTGGTAGCATGTGCGTAGATTATACCAATGATTAGATGAGATAATCATCAATCATTGGGAAGCATTACTTTACGGGTTTTTTTCTCTCTATAATGGTACTTTTTACGTATTTAATTTCCTGAATGGATTGCAGTGTATACAGGTATATCAAATGTTCAACAAGAAAGTATCAAAATAATATGAAACTGAAAGAAAAATGCGAAAAAAGGAAAAGAAAAAGCCCAATTCAGATTCAAAAAAAATTAAGCACTTGAATACGCATGCATTAATGCATACAAATATCTCTATTCATATAACTTAATTGGGCCTAGTGGCGATGGCGGATAAAAATATATCTATATAAAAAAAAAAATTCATGTATATGCATGCACCTAGAAGTCGGTATCGTTTGCTTATCAATTGGACAATTAATTGGGATAACGAAATTTCTTGCTCGATTCCGACCTTATCCTTTCCTTTTTTTTTTTTGACACGAGAATTACATTCATTAGTAAAGATCCGCTAGTGGCGAATCTTCGAGGTTTAACCAGAAAGGCACCGACGTTCCCACATAAGAGAAGAGACGATTTCTAGTGCGAGCGCTTCTAGCCAGGTAGTTCGCTTGTTGGTTTCTAGTCCTTTTTCAAGAATAAAATATTTGTGCATATAATTTAGGGTGATTTTAATATAAGGTAATAGTTGATCATTTATTTAATTATATAGTAATAGATAAATAAAATTTAGTTATTTAACAGAGAAAACATTTTTGGTCAAAAAAATGCATTTTATTTTGCTTAATTACACAAATGCCATTAATCTGAAAATTATGTTCGGTCCGACAATACTGTTTACAATCCGTTCAGTTAACACTGTTTACAGTCGCCCGGCAACCTTATTCGTCCAAAGTTAACATTATTGACATTGTTATTATGTAATTAACGTATTAATCCAGTTAGTATGTCGTAGAGAATAATATATTAAACTAGTTATCATATCGAGTTATCATATTATATAAAATATGAAATCATGTTAATCCAGTTGTTATATCAAAAAATTATCATGTTTCTCGAGTTATCATATCATATAAAATATAAACTATAAAAATATGAAAATTATCGTGTTAACCAGTTATCATATCATAGAAAATGTGTGTTATTGATTAATTAACTATGTTAACTTAACAAAATTATACAAATTATGCCGATAACAACTTAACTATTTTGTTATTGTTTATCTTACCTTCTGATGTGTATGAAGAAAGAAAAAGAGGTACATTTGTAATTAAATGTTGATAACAAGGATATCAAAGGTTTTTGATAGCTGATATACCATAGTGAATAGTATAGCATGAGAGAGATTTAATTTTAATGTTATTAATTGCTATGAGTTGCAATTACTCTATAATTTAGTAAGTTCTATGTACTCAAAAACTTACTAAATGGTTAAAAACTTAAAATGTTTGTATATCATATAAGAATTAAGAAAGTCAAAATTTAGTTAACAAGAATATAAGATATGGTCGATTAAATATTGGACGGGATCTTATTAGATACAGTTTGAGATTAGTTTATATATCTAGCTTGATTGCAAATTTGTATGAACCCTCAAACCAAAGGTACTTATGATTTAGTAATCATAGGTTGGGACTTTGTGGATTGGTTGTTGAAGAAATGTATAATACGGGAAAATGTCGACGGAATTATTGCAAGTCAAGTGTTAGTTAGTATGGCCACAACAATCATTAAATATGCACAATTATTTGATCAAAAATTTATTTTATTAATGCACCTCTTTTCTTATTACAATATTCTATATATACATCGAACCCAATTTAGTGGTGTCCAATCTTGATTACGATTCAATTTTTTTTCGTTTGTCTTGCTTTGTTTTGCTTAAAGAAATATAGAGAAGAATCTAAGCCTAATTGAGTATTAACGGTTTGATAAGTTCAACAGATAAGAAAACTTATGTTTTTGTATTATATTTTGCTTAATTACAACGACAGCATTTTGTAGGCAAAGTTCATACCATTAAAACGCAACAACTATTCGTTGGGTCATCATCATTAGGAAGAGATTGCAGAGCATCAAATCAGTTGCTAAGAACAAATTTTGATTTGCTTGTTTTTCCGCGTCGAGTCGTCGTCATCCGTACAATGGATTTTTTTTCTTCTGCATGCATGAATCACGCCGCATGATGTTAACATATTCTTGTGTTTGGGTCTGTATCTGTTCGAGTGAACTTACACTCTTTACCTCGATCCAATGATGTACACTAATATAAAAAAAATATAACTAAGGGGGTGTTATTGGTTTTTGTATTTTAATGAATTTGGAAATCCAAACCAAATCCAGTGTTATTGATTCCATGATTTTAAAATTCAGTGTTATTGGTTCTATGATTTTAAAATATATAGTGAAATCTAGTGTTATTGGTTCTATGATTTTAAAATATATAGTGAAATCTAGTGTTATTGGTTCTATGATTTTAAAATCCAAGTATTATAAAGATTTGAGTTTTTATTGGATTTGAATGGATTTACAAGTACTTTCATGACTAAAATACAAATATCTAAATCTAAGATTTAACCTTGTTATTTGATTGAATTTGAGTATTTTCTAAATCTAAAGAGTATTTCAAAATCCATTAAAATATAAGAACCAATAACCTCACCTAAGTGATCATTTTAGTTTGAAGGTTAGAAAAAAAACTAAACTAATTACATGTTTGCCTTTTGTTTTTCATTTTTTTCTATAAGAAAAAGTTGGCTGGATTTTAAATTTAACTTGTAAGAAGATTCATTGTGACTTTCAAACTGATATATAGGATCATTTTCAAATGTTTCAATCTAACCAACTTAGATACACCCTATGTAAACGCACTTTGTGTGCATTGGGCCGCTGGTGATCCAATGAACTATTTTGTTAGACATGATTTTGTAAATTTTTCAATATACGTTTATTATATTGTTCTTTGTACTAAAGTTCAAATAGTTTGCGATTAATACCTCTGGCTAAGAGGCCTATTTGGGTTACTCTCGGAGGTCGTATATATGGCCCATTAGAATGTGAACTCCGTGCTGTCGAAAGTGCTGAAGACATCACGTAGTTTCTCTTTAAAATCATAGAACAGCATGACGTCATTTCTACTGAGTTTGCTTCTTAAGAGAAACGTTTAGGATCGTCTCAAGAACATACAAATAATTAAATAATTTTTTCTCTTGGAATATACGGCGGCTATACAATCAAATTTTCTTCTGATAGTTATTATTAATAAATGCTGAAAATATTTCTCTGAATGATTCATTTTATGCAAAACTGTTAGATATAGCCTGGATTTAATAAATCTTACAGCTTTCTGTACAATATTTTTGACAACAAACAAAAAAAAGAGACGAAGGGCTCAGGGGTTAGGGAGTGACAAGGAAATAATCTCTAATGGTTCGCCTTTTGACGGAGGAAGGAGGGTTTAGGACAGAGGATGGACTGTTGAACGCCGTTTCTGGTGATCTCTCGCATGTTTTATCTTCGTCTGAGGCTGATAATGATGGTAATGACAATGGTGATGATGCTTTCTTCTTCTGAGTCTCTGGAGTTCTGATGATAGGCATTGACTGATTATTAGTATAATCATCATCATCATCTGGTGAATGCTTTTGGGGACTCTCAGGTTCTTTGTTCATCTCAAGTCTTTCTTTGGCTTCCGTATTTGACAATGCGGTTACTCTGCGTTTGACTCTGGACGCAGTAGCTACTGCGTTTGAGCAGCGGTTGTTCTCTATGTTCCACAATCGTACCTAAATTATGAAGAGACATGAAAGTCATCAGTAAAGGGCGAAAAAAACACAATTCTTTGCTTTTATCAACATATATGAAGTGTTTTGTTACCGTGAAATCATCTGACGCTGTTGCTACCTTCCCAATCTCTGACGGAGACCTGCACAAAGAGATTTACTAGTTATTATCATCGAATCAACTTGTCGGAAAGTTGGATTCAACGAGAAATAGAATAGGCTCAGTTTAAGTGTAGTTACCAATCTACTGCGCTGACTTCAAAGTCATGACCTTTCAAGATTGTAGGATCTACTTGAGGCTTGTTGACCTGAAAATGCAGTGGTTCTTTAAGCATAGATACGTCTTGAATCATTTATTTATTAGGGAATGTCAAACCAAGTGATAGAGAATTCAAACCTGCCATATGTAAGCGTTCCCATCGCTTGAACCGCTCAAAATGTGTTCAGCATCAGGACTAATCATTGTCTGCAGAGCAAGATTTTAATGGTGAGTGAGCAGGTGAAAATTGTTATAAAAGCAAATCAACTGTGTGATTGAAGGGCAAACTGTGAAGAAGGCACTTACCCTTACGAAAAAAGAATCTATTCGGCAACCAGAGAAAGATTGTAAAGGTCCTTTGTCAAGCTGCAGCGTGTTGTATAGATAGATTCTGCAACAGATTGTTGAAAAGGAGATAACATATTTGGTTAGAGCTAGACTCTCTCATAGTGCAGGGCCATCACTAAGAAAAGTTAATGAGTGCGAATCTTAAAATTCTAACCTATTGTCTTTGCATGATGCTGTGAGAAAGGTTCCACTTGAGTCCTGGGACAAGCATACTATGCCATGTGATCTCTTTTCCTGAAACCACAAATTAAAAAATCAGGTATACAGATTTATCTAGTTTCTGTTTAAATCGTTCAGTGACTAATTCACTTCTAACCCATTAAGAAGAAACATGTGATCTTTTATCTGAGTCTAGGAATGTTCAGCTTGGCTTACCTTAGTGTTTGTTTGGTCTGACTGTGGAGATGCTTGAGCAAAAGGAACCTTCAGCTTCCTTGTATCCCAAAATTTCAAGGCACTGATAGACACAAGTGAAAAGAGCAAAGGATGTAAACAACATTTCTATATGATTAAAGGAATAGGACTATCTTCACATAAACCCACTAAAGGTTTTGCAAGTACCTATCTGGTGCTCCAGCAGTGGCAATTGTGATCTCGTCCTTGAGATAAAGCACAGAGGTAATGCTTGATGAAGCAGCCTGAAAACATGAAGCCATAAGCGGAGAAGATAGGATAAATAGATTAGAAGGCAAGGGTCAGGAATGAGCAGGAGTCAAACCTTGCGGCGTCTGATTCGTTTTGAAAGAGGAGATAAATGAGCTCCTTTAACCATGCCAGTAGAGCTGTGTGCAGGTTAGAACAACTATCAAGATGGTTTTAAGGAAAAAGGCCAAAAAAAATCTTCACAACTAAGCTTCGAGAGAATGACTTACTTGATGCAAAACTCGTCTTTGTGAGAGCTACTTTTACATCTTAAATCCCATAGCGCAAAACATCCATCTCTTGAACCAGAGACAAGAAGATCTGCAAACAGCAAAAGTTAGAGCTGTATTGATGGAAAATTTACAATTAGTAAATAAGACAGGTTTGCGAGAAACTAACCAGAATTGGTTGGATGTGAACACATCGATTTCACTGTTCCTGTGTGTCCTATAAGGACTCCAGTACACTTACTCTCCTCAACATCCCATACTTTAATCTGCATCCACGTTAATAGAGAAGTGTATATGAACATTGGAGTCATAAACACAAACTAGTGAACTAAAATGTTTTGGGTTACTTACAGTTTGATCACCAGAAGCAGTCAGAAGACAACTATCTCCCTGCACCAAAATTGTGATAAGTTCACATCACATGAGCTCCTCTCAATTCCAGATATGAATTAAACGCATATATAGTTCAATAACAAGCAAATGTCGCACCTTGATCCAAGAAATGTCAAAGACCGCATTATAGTGAGCAACCCAGTCACGGAATCTGGCATTCTCTACACATAATTCGATTTGAAGACAAACACAACTCAGTATTCACAATTTAGCCCAGAAAAAAAAAAATTAGGGTTATCAACGGGAAGGAGACAATTACCTGTATTCTCTTGGTGAGATGCAGAAGAGGCAAACTTCTTCCTCGAATTAAAGAGGCTCACATGGCCATCTTCATCTGACACGGCGAATACTTGAGAATTCCTGCTGCTCTGTAAGATTTAACATATAATCGTTAATTCAAATCACAAACTACCATAATTCGGGTTTGATTTTCCGAAATCCCACTGAAACGCGCAACAAAATCAGAAGATCTGAATCGAGCGTTGAGATTGGATCTAGGGTTGGAGTTACAATAAGAATCAACTGAACCAGAAGGGAACTATTCGGTAGGTGGACCATACCTTACAAAACGAAACGGCCAACGGCGGAGACCGAATCCCGTCGTGCTCCACAGCCACACCGGCTATTTCTCTGCAAACCAGCTCGGAATCTGCGAAGAACGGCCTCTTCCTTACTGGAACCGGGGAAAAAAAAAGTTTAATCAGAACAATCAGAAGAAGCTGAAACTCGTCCAACTCGTCGAAGATAGAGCTACCAGATTCGAAAAAAACGCACGCAATTTGAGTGCAAACGTGTGAATATACCTCGGAATCCGTTGAGCTCTCTTAGTCCGATGTCGACGAAGACGGATCTAGTAGATCTAGAGTTTTCCATCGGAGATTCTCTGCAATCGAGGAAGAGAGAGAGAAGAGAGCAGTGGCAGAGAAATGTGTTATTGAAGATTTTGCCGGGGAGGAAATGTAAAAGGATTTGGAACCGGCGGGATAATCTTTCCTTGTTGGGTTTTTTTAGGCGGTGTCGTCTCTCTTTCACGCGGGAAATTAATTTTCCCCCAAAAACTCGAAAATGTTTGTCGTTGACTTTCTTCTCATGCGGAGAATAAAGAAAGTCCGTAAATTTTATCTTTAAAGCCCATTGAGTTTGTGATAAAGCTCTGATATGTTGGCCCATTTGGAGATTATAAAAAAAAAAAGTGCTGACAATTGTCAAAAACAAAATTAAACAAAATCATTATATAACTAAGAAATTATTTTTTTTTATAATTTTGTTTAGGTGTCAACGCCATATCAATTTTTATTTTTAATAATATTTGTTTTTTTTTTAAATTACACCATATGCTATACAATAATTTTAAATGTTTACATGCATAAATTATAAAAATAGAGGATACAATGACTTATATGATTGAATACTTACCAAAACTCATATTTATCAAACATATGAGATCTCTTTTTATTTATATCATCAAACAAAATTTTATTTAATTGCTTATGCTGATGTGGTATTTCACAAAACTTAAACGAAATACTCACAGTAACTGTGGGTAAAATAAGGAATTCCCGCGGGACCCGCCGTTAATCAAGTGGTGGTAGTGGGGTGGTTCCCTTCTGGGGTGAGAGTCGGCCCTGCTGGTCTAGGTCAGGGATCGATTCTCCACAGAAGCGGAATTGTAACATTTAATCCACTTGGCCACCGGGGCATTCAAATGGTCTCTCCGGGCCTCCAGGATTCCTGCGGGACCCGCCGTTAGGCTGGCGTTCCGCACTACACAGGACCCGCAGGACCTTGTAAATTAGTGTCCGGTTGGTGGCCGGTGCTTAGTCGGATCCAAAGGATTCGGATACCTGGGTTATCAAAAAAAAAAAAAAAAGGAATTGTGGCGGGAAAACGAGCCGTTGTGATCTAAGATCCTAAATTACCATGGCGCCAAAAATTAGACAGAAAGCTGGTACATTTAGAAACTACCCGTAACTTTCCCGGGCAAAAACACATTAATTAATTCCCGATTTTACCCTTTACTATGCTTCACTTGATAATCTTCCTCTGAAAGCTTTCATTCTCTTTTAATTCCTGGGGAAGCAAGCAGTCTTTAAAAGCAAGAATCTTTCGCCTACTTTCCACTTATTCCTTTTTACTCTTCGTGTTCTCCTTCTTTCTATTGAAAAAATATCTTTTCTTTGTTAATTTCAAAGCATTGTACGAGTCTCTCTGTTCCTTGTATTCTCCGCAATCTCTAATTAATCGGAACTAGAAAGGAAAAATAATGGGATTTTTGAAGAAATCTCAAGTCGGTAGAGGATTAGACACCGATGGCAAAAAATGGGTCTTTGCCGAATTTTCTATAAGGGCTTCACTGAAGCCGGTGAAGACGAAACTCAGAAAGCCGGAGAGAGAAGCAGAAGCTGAAGAAGAACATTACAATGGCGGCGAAGGGTACTGCACCACGCCAACGGCGAATGAAGCAAAGACGTCGGAGAAACTGAAATGTCCGCCGGCGCCTAGGAAACGCCGACCTGCGTTGAAGTTTCGGAGCAAAGTCGGTATAGAGTACTTTGTGCCTCCTTCGGATTTGGAGACGGTGTTTATACGACGCCGTTAATGTAAAACGATATGTATTCTCATTTCTCAAATGAGTTTTTAAGTTGAAAACTTGAAACTTGAATAGATTTTTTAATCAGAAAAACTGATGGGGTTTTTAATCTCTTCAACCATTTTTTTTCCTTTCATAGTTTTACGTTACGCACCAAATTTGATAGTACTGGATAATGAAACGTATGCTATGTGAGTATTCATTATTTTACGTTACACTTTTTGTTTTGATAAATATAGCTACACTTGTATATCTATATAAAAGACTAATGAACATTCCAATCTGCTTCGACTATTCTATTTAATTAACACAAGAGAATGCTATTAATATATTACAAAGGTCACACAAGAAAAGAAACTACTATTATCCCCACATAAATACAATACATTTCCATTTCCATTTACATAATAGTAAGCTAGAGAGATTAATCATCTCGTCGATCATAAGATACATAAAGGTAGCTAAGGGAATCACCGAAGACCATGCTTCTTGATGTTTTTATGCTTTATACTACGATTTAATGTACGATAGATTGCACTAATTAAGCAGAATCTCGCTTAGTAATTGTGACACTAAGCCCATGCTTCATACGAAGCATAAGACCAGGAAGTGGCTCAATTTTCTGGTCTTTGACAACCTTAATGTCATAGTTTTGTAATATCTCCACAACTACTGTCTTCATCAGAATCATAGCTAGTTGCTTACCAAGGCAGCTTCTCGGCCCGGCATTAAACGGTAAGAACTTGAAGGAAGGTTCATGCTTTAAACTTCCATTACCACTCTTGGAAACCCATCTCTCTGGTTTGAACTTAGATGCATCTTCTCCCCATACAGCTCTCATCCTCCCAAGCGCGTAAAGAATGATAATTATCTTGGAATTCGCATCGACTTTATGCCCGCTTGGAAGCTCGTCTGGTTTTATAGGAGACTTGCGCTCGAATGGAACCGGTGGATATAACCTCATTGATTCATACAACGCACCATGTAGATACACCAGCTTGTTAAGCTCTGAGGGATCAAAAGATGACTCCTCTTGGCCAGTTTTTGATCTTGGCAGATTCATGTTGATTTCTTGGCGAATCTTGGCCACCACTTTAGGGTTTTCTGAGAGAAGCCAAAAAAACCAAGTGAGTGCAGAGGAAATGGTATCTCTCCCGGCTATAATGTAAGTGAAGATGATGTCTTTAAGGAATTGGTCGTCACAAGGGTTCAAAAGCTCGTACTTTGTTGTGTCTAGCTTTATGTAGGACGTCAACAAATCTTCACCTTCTTTGTGAGTTGAATGATGACTAATCTCTTGCATTCTTACCTCCTCTCTTTTTTCTGATATGTATTTTGCTCACACGCGATCTAAAATGGCATCAGATTTTGCCATCTTCTTCTCTAGGCCCAGTCCCATGTAATTTTGTAGCTTCCACAAGAGCCTAGGTTTAAAATGCCTATACACAATCGCTTCTCCTGCATCGTTAAGAGCCTTTACGAACTCGTTTTTCGGCATTTCTATGTAGAGACTTGAAGGATCAGAGCCGACTATAAGAACCATTGTTGTATCAAACGTGAATCTCTGGAACACATCTTGCAAGTTTATGATCTTCCCTTTGTCGGCAAAATGATTGAAAAGAGGTACAAGCCCGTTCTTGAGTTTACTTCTCGTGGCACTCACTGAAAATCTGTGAAATTCCTGATGGTTGAGTACGGTATGAGCAGCGTTCCTCTGTTCCTTCCAAGGCTCCGAATCCACGTTGAATATCGCATCTTTGAAAACATCAAAGACTTCTTTGAACTCAGGACCTTTGTTGTAATTCAAGAAGTTTGAGCTTGATATATAGTGAATGTTATCTGGATCAACCGTGACCAACATATCCATTCCAGTGAACCACAGACCTTTGAATTGAAATGTCAAGTTGGACTTCTCGAGAAGCTCCACGGTGAAGTCAAAGATCCGGTGGAGCAACATGAGCAGACCCGGAAGCATCCCGAGAAGGGGCCAATTCGTAGTAAGGAAGCTCATATTTGGTTTCTTGTTGAAGAAGTGAAGCAAGATGATAAAGCAAACGATAGGTATGGAGGCTTCAAATATGCATATAGACGCCATTAGAGAAGATTCTTTTTGTGTACATGATTTACACACTCTTGAGATAAACTTCATTTATACGCACACACGCTAGAAACCACAATGATATTCAAATAGTAGAACCGCTTCTATCGCACTTGTACCGCTTCTACCGCACCGACGGACACAATCGCACCGCCTCTTTAGTGTCTCTATCATTCGAGTCCATAATTTTTCGTGTAGATGTTGAACTGCCACAAGTGGATGAGAAGTACGTACAAGTACGGGGAGTGTGCATTGTTTTACGAAATCTACATAACCATTCAGATCTTTCTGTTTCACATAAAATGACAAAAGAGTTGCTATAATGATAGCTTAGTCAAGTAGAGTAGGGAATCTTGGTATCATGCTATGTTTATGGCAAAAGCAGATCCATGAATTTGTAATGATTGATACTTTAGTTTGGTTTCGGTTTAATAAATTCGGTTGATGTGTCCGCACATAGTTGTATCATCTCTTTGACTCATATTTTTAGGCTTGTTATACGATCTGATAGATTAGGTTGATGTGTCCGCGCCAACTTTGTATAGCCATCTGGCCCATCATCTCATCTGGGTTCGTTCACCATTACATCACCTAACTCTTTGCATTACATTCAACCTAAAACATAACGTCCAGTTTGGGCCGGATCGGGTGGATAACAAACTTTAGAACTCTCGCTAATAATTTGATTTTGATAAGTTGAGGTTTTACTGGTTTTTAAATTTTGTTTTGAGTCTTTTATGGGGTCATAATTTATTTTTGTCGTTTAATCTATTATCAATTTTTTTAAGTTCTAAATCGTTTAAAAAGAAAATAAGTCATTTTGAGTGCAAACGATAATATGAATATGCATAATTATATAGAGGTGACAAACGTTTACAACTCGTTGAAAAGGCTTCCACCGATGAATCAAGCTCAAGTTTGTATAGAAGCTAGAATATTGAGTTAATTAGCTTTCATTTGGAAATAGTTTTGTACCAACTGATCAGCAACCATAAAAAGCATACATAGAAAAATTCTATTAAGGAACAACGAAACGATCAAACCGGAAACTCGGTTCGATCATTCCAATATTTACATAAATTTTGGCAGTTTTCAGCATATTTTATTTTTCAACACAATTTTTTATATATGGTCTAGGACTTGGCCAAAACATATAAAAACTTATTTTAGCCTCTTTTTGGAGTATAATTTATTTTCATTTACACTTTTTAAAAATATTTTTTTGTAAACTTCAGGAAAACGAATCTATGATTCTAGATCTTAAAGATAGAAGTTTTTTGAACCCCAAATTTGATTTTGAATTTCATCATGCAAATCTTTTAATTTTGAATTTTGATTGTGTGAATAATCTCTTCGCATTGTTTTTATTTGTTATTTTTATTAAACGTTCTGAAACAAAATAACAAACAACCACATTCTGTTAAGTGTATTCTACATTTTGTAGAATTGTTGCATAATTTTGTTCTATGTAGATTCAATTCTATAATTATTAATGCGTATTTCTGTACATTTACAATGTTAGTTTAGAATTAAAACTCAGAAATATCAGAATTGAAAACGAAAAATGGTTAAAAACAATATTTTGAAGTGATCGGACTTCAACCAAACTTCCAGAATAGTATATATTCATGTTTGAAGTTGGACCCATATTGAAGTCTATTAAAGCAATTAGGGCCCATTTGTCACATCAAATTTTAATGGCCTCATTCTTATATTATTATTATCTCATAATTGAGATAATTCTATTCTATCCAGTTTTGATTTATTTTTAAATGTGTTGATAGCATCGGTAGTTCGATTCAATTACGGTGCTGCCCTCCCCAAGAGGCGAGGAGATTGCAAGCGCAAGATAATTATTAAATGCGCCGGGAGACGGCTGCCTGAGACGAGGAGACGCAAGATAATAAAATGCGCCGGAGAACGACGACAGCCGTCGTCCACGTGCTGTTGCCGGGAGTTCACGTGCGTCCATGTGACGCTTTGGGCTGCACCTCGGTCGCAACTTCCGCTTCCTTCATTATGTTAATCAATTTCTAAATTATTAATTACTCATCGATTTATATCTATCAAAAACTCAAAAAACGTTATTTCTTTTTGCGTCCTCAAAATATATTTATTAGTAGTACTTTTGTCAACATTAGGTTATTTTATTGTGGTTGGAACAACCATAGGTTAATTTTTAAAATCCATCCAAAAAGTCGAAAAGGCTTTGAATTTACTATAAAACTGCGATACAAGTTATACTGTTTTAATAAATTAACAATCACAAAAGCAATACATAAAACATTAGTAACAGTAATACATTTAGCTTTTTTGTACCGTTTTTGCTTACAACTCATTTTTTTACAGTTTTCAACTATTTTATAACCACTTATCATTCTAACTTACCGATAAAAGATCCAACTTACCGCTAAAAATTTCATACCGTTTTAAGTTATCAATCGGACCGTAAATAATGAAATTTATACAATTTTAAGATACACATTACGTTTTTTATCAAAAACAAAAAATAACTAATCTAGAGATTAAGAAGAGCATAGTTTTCTAATAATGCTATTATAAATTTATCATCAGTGGTTCAATGTACCAGCCATCTCTAATTCTTAGGAGGACATGTCTCGTGATATAAAATACTTTTATTAAAATCTACCAACAAAATTGCATTGGTGCAATTAATATCTAATGATTATGATTCCATCTCATTGCAGAGATACTAACTTCAAACGGAGTTTTGAAATCAATCAATTGTGAATATGGATAATCCCTGACACCTTTATGTTTCGTATTTTATACTAAAGTACATAAATTAATTATTATTCATTTTTTCACGCACAAAATATTATTTTAAGAGTTTAATGCGTAGGGCTATCCAACACAAATTGTTTTTTTTTGTTCTTATTTTTAATCAATTATAAGCATATCAATAATTATATCCTAAAAATAATTTTTAGTGTCCATAGTGCGTTATCCCAGTAAAAAATGCCAAACTAAAGCAATTAATTGAATTAAAATGAATCAAGGTTTAATTCGGATGAGTTGGTTCTACAGTTTAAACAAAAAGTGAACTATAAATACTTCAAAGCTAATTTAGATCATATAGTCATAAAATCGATCGACAACGGGAATTGAGCCAAACTAATGTCTCTTGGTTCTTCTAAAATCTTTATGGAGTTTCAAAACCGCAAAATCGAAACCACATTCAACCAAAAATTGGATTATTCACTCTAACATAGAACAGTAAGAGACATCAGTCGATTTCTAATTTAAATATTTTGGCCTTCAGATTCGTCGAATATGCCCAGAATTAATGTGACCCTACAATTTGTGTGTTTATGACCCTACTATTAAATAGTACTAATACTCAAACTTTATAGGCTAGAAATAACAAATACATTACACGAAAATTCATACACTACGGGTGTATAATATAAGTATAATCTACTTACTAGTGCTTAGATGCGGCTCCCTACTTAATTACAGTAATTAGCCTTTTCATAAAAGAAAACAACTACAACCCAAAAATAATTAAAAAAACAAGAAACAAGAAACATTGCTTTTGAGGGAACATCGCAAGATCGAGAGTGTAAAAAGTTGCTTAAAACTTTCACATTAAACGACGAACAGATTTCGATTTTCTTATTAATTTCCTTTTCCTTCCTCGTTCACCTGAAGAATAATAATACCTGAAAGAACGAGAGAAATAACAAAAGCAGCAATATTTTTCTTTAAACGATTAATCTCTTCTTCTTCTTCTTCTTCTTCTTCTTCTTCTCTCTCTCTCGGACATTGATCGGATCGGATCTAAAACAACTCGTCAAAGAAAAAGAAAAGATTTTCGATCGACGTCAAAAAGCTGGTTTTCACTTCACTCTTCCTCCAGTGAGAGATAAATTTTCTTCAAACGAACGACTCATTAGTCTATCATCAGGTGTTGCTTTCTTTCCTCTTCCTCTCTGTTTTTTTTTGCAAATTTTCCGGCAATTGCTTGTTTTTGTTTTGGAAAATTTCGCGGGAAAGACTCAACAAAACCTTTTCTTTCCCATCTTTCTTCCTTCTCTCTGCATTTTCTCGGCGGTTACTTGGAGTTAGTCGTTATTTGAGTTTAAGCAACACCCTAATCATTGAGTAATTTGGTTTGATTTACACGAATCATGCTATCGTTACCGTAATCTTTGCTGGGTTTCCTTTATCTGAATATACAAATCGCTTTTTTTTTCTTTCACTTTTTCGCTTTCCTTCCTCGGTTTTGAAGTTAAACATCGTATCGCCATTAACAGAAAAGAAAAAGGCAAGAAACTAAAAGCAACTTTTTTTTTTTGAAAAAAAAAAACCTTCTTTCAGGAATTGTGTCGAACACCTTCAATGGATTCCTCAGTCGATTGCGCTAGTTCATCGTCCAAAACCAGAAACACTCCAGCTAAATCCAAATGCTCCGTTACATCTTTTTCGATCGATTCCAGGGACACCAAGAAATCGGAACCGCCATTGAAGACGTTAACACCAGAAACTTCCCCTGAAGTTTTAGAAAGTTCCGAATCCTCTGTTTCAGCTGAATCTCAAACGCCAATCTCTATTATACGGATGAAGATACAGTCGGAGCCGAGGTTTTACCCTAGCCCAACGAACACTTTCTACACAGCACCACTCTACGGAGAAGCCAAGCAAAGCTTCACTAACACAGAACTCAGCTCGAGCGGTTTGAGCAACGCAGCTTACAAGCCGCACAGAGCTAATAACGACAAGCGTTGGGTCGCGATCCAGGAGGTTCGTTCTCGGGTCGGGTCGTCTCTGGAGGCTAAAGATTTCAAGCTGATAAAACGGCTAGGAGGAGGTGACATCGGGAACGTCTTCTTAGCGGAGCTAATCGGAACAGGAGCGAGTTTCGCCGTGAAAGTTATGGAGAAAGCAGCGATCGCAGCGAGGAAGAAGCTTCTTAGGGCTCAAACGGAGAGGGAGATACTCCAATCGCTAGACCATCCGTTCTTGCCTACGCTTTACTCCCATTTCGAAACGGGGAACCATTCGTGTCTTGTCATGGAGTTTTGTCCCGGTGGTGATTTGCATTCTCTCCGGCAAAAACAGCCCGGAAAATACTTCAATGAGCACGCTGCTAGGTAAAGAACTCAACACAGCCGTTTGGTTTGCGATTTCGCGGTTAACGTTTTCGTTATTGCTGAATAGTTGCGGTTGAAACCACTGTTTTTCTTTGCAGATTCTACGTTGCTGAAGTTCTTCTAGCCATGGAGTATCTACACATGCTTGGGATCATATACAGAGACCTGAAGCCTGAGAATGTTTTAGTCCGTGAAGATGGACACATAATGCTATCGGATTTTGACCTTTCCCTGAGATGTGCGGTTTCTCCAACACTAGTCCGATTCGCAGCAACCACAACGCTTGAGTCCAAGAGCTCAGGCTACTGCATCCAGCCGGCTTGCGTAGACAACACGAGCTGCATTGTTCAGCCAGATTGCATCCAGCCAGTGTGTTTCACTCCTCGGTTCTTGTCCAAGAGCAAGAACAGGAAGAAACAGAACGACACGACACGCCAGGTCAGGCCGCTGCCCGAGCTGATCGCCGAACCGACTAGCGCGCGGTCAATGTCATTTGTTGGGACACACGAGTACTTAGCGCCAGAGATTATCAAAGGAGAAGGTCACGGAAGCGCGGTTGACTGGTGGACTTTCGGGATTTTCCTTTACGAGCTTCTGTTTGGGAAAACACCGTTTAAAGGAGAAGGTAACAGAGCGACGCTGTTCAATGTGGTTGGACAGCCTTTGCGGTTTCCCGAGCACCCGAGCGTGAGCTTTGCGGCTAGAGACTTGATCAGAGGGCTGCTGGTGAAAGAGCCTCAGCACCGGTTGGCTTATAGAAGAGGAGCCACTGAGATCAAGCAGCATCCGTTCTTCCAGAGCGTGAATTGGGCTTTGATCAGATGCACCAGTCCACCTCAGATTCCTCAGCCGCTAAAAGTCATGGACAATGCTCACAGTCTTCGTCATGGTCATAATAGTCAAGGACATGGACATGATAAGCCGCCTACTGTGGATGTGAAGTCTTCTGGTAATTATTTGGAAATTGATTTCTTCTGATTTGTTTTCTTTCTTCTTTTTCTCTCTCTCTTTCTCAATTTTTGGTTCGTACTTATTCGCTTGATCTTACGGCGTATTAGTCAACTGTGTATTTGCTTTGGCTTTGTCTAGATTCTGTGACGATGTGTCTTACCAAATGATTTGACTGTTGTTGTTCTACACACATTATGGTGAGGTTGTGCCTAGTTTTCCAATATATTCAAACCAAGTTTCCTTTTATCCAATTATGGAAATGTAAATTTAATCATCAATGGATGTTTTGCCAATAGCAAATAGATGGAGAATGTTCCTCCTTCATTTTAGATAGGAAAGTGACGAGTCTTTAGTGATTTTTCTGAAAATAAATCTTATAAACACGCAGAAGGATTACAGAATTATAAGACTAGAGTTTTTTAAAAAATGGGTATAATCACTCTCATATTTCATTATTCCAAAACAAATTTCCTATTAGTGAAAGAAAATCTGTTGAATAGTCAGACAATTTAGCTTGCAAAAATGGATTTAATACGTGTGGTGTTCCTAATTGATCAAAATAATCAAAAAGAGACTTGGTTTAACTAAAGTAACAGTCGGTCACCTATGTAGTTTGACGGACAAGTGATTAGCAAACGAATGACGAATCTCCCGGTGAGCTGGGGGGTAGGTAAAAAGGCTTAGATCACCGACCAGTCACTTTATTCGACGCCCAATTTGCGTGGGTATGGGAGAGACGGTTGTTCAGATGCACAGAATTTAGCAAAATGTTATAAAAGTAAACGAAAACTTTCTTTTTCGAAAATAAATGATAACGAAATTAACACCTTCATTTCGATCGCTTCGCTTCTTCAACTCTCTCTCTTCTATCTGCTTCTGCGAAACCCTGGATTTTGGAGGGAAGAAGAACACGAGGTACTCTTCAATGGCGGAAGTAGAGAACAACATTAACGCTGTGCCGGTCTCCGAAGACGAGCTCTATGGGTTTAAACGGCAGGAGATGTACAGTGGTAGCCTCGCCGGTTCCGTTGGTCCGTACGGTCGCCATGTTTTCCTTTGCTACAAGAGTCACGAGACCTGGCTCCCTCGCGTCGAAGTTGAAGGTCTTCCGCAGCGTTTCGCTAAGTCGTTCAAGGATCGCAAGGCTGATTTCGCTGTTGAGGTACTCAAAAAACGTTTAGATTCGTCTTTTCTGGTGTGGATTGTCTTTGTTAGTTGCTGAATGTTGAGTGTTCTGTTGCCGTAGACGAAGCTGACGGTATGCGGTGGAGGTGAATCTGATGGAGATGTGTTGATTTTCCCGGAAATGATCAGATACAAGTGAGTTTCGATTTTCAGCGAAATATTTGACTAGGGCTTGGCTTCCTTGTTTCGAATTCGTGCTTGGTAGTTCGATTTCTATGGACAGTCACAACTGATTGAACTAGGAGCTGTAATTTCTCAGATTTTAGGTCTTTCGGTTGTAGAGATGATGGTGTTAAACTCGATATATGGATCTGAAAAGCTGTTTTTCCAGTCGTTCTGTTGATATGTGTTTAAATTTCTCTGTTAATGGTGTTTCATAGCTGCGTTGTTTTGCATCTTTGCCATCTTTGGAGATCGTAGCTTTGTGTCTTATCCTTGTCAATTTCTATTCTTATTGTTATCACCAAAAGGGCGCTTAAGGACACAGATGTGGATGCTTTTGTGGAAGATGTGCTTGTTAAAGGAAAACCATGGACCTCTGGGATTCAGGAAGAGTTATCAGGTTCCTTTGTATTTGTGTGTGCTCACGGTAGCCGGGACAAGAGATGTGGCGTTTGTGGACCAGCTCTTATGGAGAAGTTCGAGCAGGAGATAGGGTCACGGGGACTTTCAGACCAAATTTTCGTTAAGCCATGTTCTCATATTGGTGGCCACAAGTATGCTGGAAATTTGATTGTCTTCAGCCCTGATTCAGCTGGAAATATTTCTGGCCACTGGTAAGAAAATGTCAAGTCCAACTTGTATAATTCAGAAAAGAAATTGAACTGTAATATCTTATACATCATCAAACGATCTTGCTATTATGCAGGTATGGCTATGTTACTCCTGATGACGTGCCTGCAATGCTTGATCAGCATATTGCAAAAGGAGAAATTATACAAAACCTTTCCAGGTCTGTTTTCCTGCTTCTTGTTTCTAGCTTGTTGCAGACATGTCTCTGTTAAAACAACACTACATTTCTTCGTGTGTGGTATTAATTTCTTATACTGACATCCATGCTTGTAAACTTTGCACTAGATGTATACCCTTGTATTTGAACCGAAACTGTTTTTTAACATACAAAAACATTTGTTTGCTAATGAATCTTGCAAGTCCGTATTATTTCTAACCGGTAGACTGGTAGTATACTGCAATGCAATTGCTGGAATTACAATCAACAAGTTTCTGAATAGAGACAGCAAATGGTAACATGTAATGTGTACTTTGGCTGAGGTTTTTGTTTGCTGAACTAGGAAGCTCATAGCCCTTCACTCACTCAGTTTATCTAAAAACTATCATTTATTTTGAATAAAACATTGCTGAGTGACCTTTCAGGTTAATTCAACGCTGTATTTCTGTTTTCAAGATAGCGACATAGTTTACACTGATAATTTCTGTTTCAGGGGCCAGATGAGGCTAAGACTCGAGGGTGAGGAAGCTGAGAAAGAGGTTGAGCATAAACTCCCAAACGGAAACGGCGTAGTGGAACGCGAACCTGTGGAGAAGAAGGGATTCACAGGAGGTTGCTGCCAAGGTGCAAACGGGGTTTCATGTTGCCAGGACCAAACTCCAGAGCCAGTCAAGGAAGAAGGGTCCGTGAAGCGAAACTGGTTCAGATCGATGGAGAAAGAAGAGCTTCTCTTGGGAGCTGCCGCAGTTGGGGCTGTCGCAACCATAGCCGTGGCTTACAGCATTTACAGGAGGTCAGGTTAAGAAACCGCACCCCCTCTTTATACCTTTCGAGAAGAACTTACAGAAAAAAGTATAAAACTTTATTTTTGGTAGCCATGTTATAGCAGTAAAAGAAACGAAAACATGATCTTTTGGAACCACGTAAACATCATTTGGTCTGTTGGGTAATATCAGTTTGGCAATACGGGAATGAGATGTATGTTCTGCCTTTTGAATAAATATAATAATGCCTTCTCCCTGATTTTCTGTGTGTTGGTTTTGGCTTGGATCGAATTGGTTTAGTTGGTTATCTTATGTTGATTACATTTATTCTAGCTATTCGTTTGACATGGATCTCATCTCTAGTTTGATTATAAATAATATAATAGCTAACCGGGATTGTACCGGCCTTTGCAGTGAGGAAATTACAAATACAAAAAAAAAAAGACTGCAAAAATATTCTGGTTTAAAAAGTAATATATATTTGTGTATTTTCAATCTAATACTACTTTTTATTAGTATGCCTGCCATCATCATCATCTAGATTCAAAATCTGAAAATGTGGATAATGTAAATACACGTTATCAAAACAATTTTTCATGAACGAGAAAAGAATGATATATATAAATAAAATAAAAAAGTGAAACTGATGAAATAAAAACGTGCAAAGTACAAAAGGAACGGTCGTAAGAAAATGGGTTCCACCTATCTCACTCTTTTGGTTTGTTACCTCACCGACGAGATTTTCTATTGACACTTTTCAGTTTTGGTCTTTTTTTAGTTTTTTTTATTCACTATCATAACTTATGATTCATAAGTCTAGAACAAGGAGGGCTCTAGAATCCATGTAAATCCAACTTAAGTTAGCTCCAACAACCCACCTAGCACAATCTTTCGATTCAGTAATCAACTTATTTGAAAAGGGAAGACGATTTGATTATACATAAGATATGACCACCATAAGGGGAGCCAGTCCTTATGTTTGGTATCAACCTGGTTGAATATTCATTCAATTTTCTTTTATTTGAGCGTTAAAAAGTCTTCCAATGAGTTCTCCTATTCGTTATTTTGGAAACTATCACGACCAGTTCCAAGATAACATAATCTCTCTCCAAATTCAACCAGTTTTTGGAAGTCCAAAGTCGTCAATCACCTTTTTGAAAGCTCTCGCATAATAATTTTCCTAATCGGCATTATTGAAATCCTACAATCGACCATTAAAAACATAGTTCTATATCTGTTTGCTAGTGGTTAAATAATTGATGCGTACGTAGGTTTACCGATATCCATCAAATTATCAAATTTGATCCTCGACGAATACCCACGATGCAGAATTATTTTGGCAAACCTACAACACTCGTTTCTAATAGCAGTATATTATGAAAATTTACATATACTAAATTACTAATAATCAAAATGTATTTTCTTTGAGTATTTTTCTTGTTAATGTATGTTTTTATTTTCTTAGTTTTATGCTCTATACAGAAGAAACTCATAGAAAGAACAAAAAAAAACTAAAAAAAAAGGCTGAAAAGGACTTGTGGGTGTGCTGCCGCGTCTGCAAGTGTTTTCTTGGAGAGAGAGAGAGAGAGAGAGGTGAGGTGAGGAGATTTCTTGTCACCTCTCTGACGCCTACGCGGAAAAAGCAAACAACTTTCGATTTCTTTAATCCTTTTTTTTTGTTCTGAAAAGCCAAAAGTCCCTAAAAAAAGAAAGTTTTAATTTTCACAAAATCTTTAACCAAACGAACACGAATCATCAAATTTTGACCAATTCTCCATCTGGGTGTTTTTTGTCCTCCTCCAGTTCCAGTGTCAACTTCAGTTCCTCCATACTTCTTCTCCTCTCTCTCTCTCTCTCTTTCACATCTCTCTATCGCTCTCTCAAATTCTCACCTTTTCCGCGCAGTTTTTTTTTTTTATTACAGAAACCCCAAACGATTATTTTCTTTCTGTAGTTGACGAATTTTGGGATTGATTGTCGTCTTGCTCTTCTGGGTTTTCTTTATTCTGTGTCCTCTATTTATGGGAATCATTGATTTTGCTTTATATTCTCCAAAAAAAAACATCTGCTTTCTAATCTTATTGTATAGTTCCAATTCCAATTCCAAAATTGTACTCAACCCGTAATGATTAATCAATCAAAAGGGCCCAGCTTTGATAAATCTCTCTAGTTAGGGTTTTGTGTCAGAAACAAAATATCTCAAGTTTTTTTGTCTGGGTTGGTTTTGTGGAAAATGGGATCTGCGAGTGGGTTTTACTCAAACGATGGGTTCGAATTGGATCCTAAATGGCTCGTTGATCCTCGTCATCTCTTTGTTGGTCCCAAGATCGGCGAAGGTGCTCATGCCAAAGTTTATGAGGGAAAGTAAGCTTTGACTTCAAATCTACTCAGCTTTTATATAATCCTAAAAGATAAAAACAAAAGTAAAAATTGTCTCTTTTTAATCCGTAATCATTGCTCTGCATATATGTTTCAGTTTGATGATCCAGTTAAATGATCAAATAAATGTTTCTGCTTACATTTTGTATGAATCAAACACTTATCAGGCTTATTGGCTTAACCTTTGTTCTATATTTTGTTATGATTAGTGTTCCTTAGGTTAATCATGAATCACTATTCCGAAATAATCTGTTTCTTGCAGGTTCTCTGTTTCTGCAGATGCTTTTTCTTCTGATCAGTTCAAAAAGATTGACAAGTGTTTTGGTTGATTGAAAATGTCTTTTTTTGTTTGTTTAGGTATAGAAACCAAACAGTAGCAATCAAGATTATTAAAAGAGGAGAATCCCCTGAAGAGATTGCCAAAAGAGATAACCGGTTTGCGAGAGAGATTGCAATGCTGTCTAAAGTCCAGCACAAGAATTTGGTCAAGGTTTCGCCTTTCTCTTCCTCAACCCTCTTCATTTGGCTTAACCGGGTTATAACCAAAAACGTTTGGAAATCGATTTTATATAGTTCATCGGAGCGTGCAAAGAACCCATGATGGTTATAGTTACCGAGCTTCTACTAGGCGGTACATTGCGTAAATACCTAGTGAGCTTGCGGCCAAATCGTTTAGATATACGTTTGGCTGTAGCGTTTGCTCTTGACATTGCTCGCGCGATGGAATGTTTGCATTCCCACGGAATCATTCACCGCGATCTCAAACCAGGTAATATTGGGAAAAAACACAAGATAGGAGAATCAAACCGCAACTTTCTAAGCATATGTGTGGAAAACTTATAAATCTTATTGCGTTTGCAGAGAATTTGATCTTATCAGCGGATCGTAAGACGGTAAAACTCGCGGATTTCGGTTTAGCTAGAGAAGAATCATTAACAGAAATGATGACAGCGGAGACTGGTACATACCGGTGGATGGCCCCCGAGGTAACCATTTTTACTGCTAAAACCCGCAAAAGAAGGAAAAATAACGGTTTGCGTTTTGTCTTTGATGAGAGATCTCGTTGAATGTATAATGAAAACAGCTTTACAGTACGGTTACGTTAAGGCATGGAGAGAAGAAACACTATAACCACAAAGTGGATGCTTACAGCTTCGCCATTGTCTTGTGGGAACTCATTCTCAACAAGTTACCATTTGAAGGCATGTCGAATCTACAAGCAGCCTATGCCGCTGCTTTCAAGGTAAATAAACAATTTAGCTTTCAATCCAGACAAACCGATTCTGAAACAAAACCGAAATAACTGGTCCGAGAAAGAAAACTAAATGGATGCAATTTCAGTTTGGAATCGAAACCAATTAGATTGAACACTCTTGAACCTCTGCTATGGTGTCTCTGCATTTAATCTTTACTTATTTGAAAGATCCTTGGATCTTGTGGTACAATTTATCAATCCTTTCTTGGATAAGAATTTGGAAAATGAATCCAAGGCTCTGAAACTAAGCATTGTGACGAATTTGCATTTTTGGTTGTCTTTGCGATAGAACTTGAGGCCGAGTGCAGAAGATTTACCAGGGGATTTAGGGATGATTGTTACTTCGTGCTGGAAAGAAGATCCTAACGAACGGCCAAATTTCACAGAGATAATTCAAATGCTCCTCCGTTACCTCACCACTGTTTCGCCGCCACAGATCGTTTCTCCTCCGGTTAGGCGGGTTTTCTCATCGGAAAACGTGGTTTTGTCACCGGAATCTCCCCGAACTTGTTCTCTGATGACTGTCAGAGGCAAAGATGCTTCTGGTCAGACCGTTAACACTGCTGATTCGTCAGAGAAACAAACAAAAGAAGGAAGCTTCTTCTTCTGCTGCTCGTAGATAGATGATCGACTTATATTTTCAGTTGAAATTTGTAAAGGGAACGAGAGGAAGTGTTTATGAAAGATATATATAATAATGTATTTGTTTATTATTGTTCTATGAATGATAAATAGCTCAGAATTTAGATCACAGTAACAACAAAAATTGTTGTCCGTGTGTATATTCTCATATCCCAGTCAAAGATATTGAACTCTGAACCTTTTCTAATATCAAGTTTGTATGGCTATATCGGTAAATTTAAATAAGTATCAAAAGGTATCAAAACAAAAAAAATATACGCCGTTGCCGGGGATCGAACCCGGGTCACCCGCGTGACAGGCGGGAATACTTACCACTATACTACAACGACCTTGTTGCTTGATTTGGAGAAACAACATTTATAAACGTAAACGTTTAGGATCGTCTTCTTCTAAAACCCTCAAACTCTTGCGGGGGGACCTTAACAAATCATTCTCACTTGTTCGAAAATTTTGACAGTTCTCCTTCTGCTACTAGCTTCACTGGCATAAGCCCAAATGTTCGCGACGAGGAGTAGTCTCTCGAGACATTGCTTGAGGACTTGTAAGTGGTCCTTATCGTCCCTCCTTCAATCCGATCCCTGCAGGTAAATTCAGATTCCAAACCCTACCTATTTCCCACCTCCGATCCTGTTTTCTCTATGATAATTGGGATTTACCGAATACCCATCTCCCAGATTCGTTTAAATGGCCCCAAATTTTATAGCTTTTGTGCCGAAATGATTGGTTTTGCTATCGTTTTTTCTGGAATTTATAATCCGAGTTTTGTAGCAATCAGTGACGTTTTGTCTTCTTCTTGCTTATGTTAACGGGTTTTCGGATTTCGGAACTTGAAGGAATCTGGTTTTGCCATCGAATCCGGTTACAAGCAATGTGGTGCTGCAGCCTGGTAGCTCTAGTGAAGGCAATTCCAGTTCATTTCCGCCATTGACGCATTTCAAGGGATGGTCACGAGCTATGTCAACATCGAGAGGAAGGAGCATGAGGAGTAAAGTGGAGAGTAGAATGCGGAAAGAGTCTGGTAAGACGTTAAGAGAGATTAGGAGAGCTAAAAAGTTGAAGAAGAAACTCATGACTGATGAAGAAAGGCTCATTTACAACCTCAAAAGGGTACGTATCATTTCACTTCT
>JAHZTW010000005.1:14456344-14477934 GCA_020283515.1 Alliaria petiolata | reverse complement strand
TTTGCGTGATAAAATACGAATCAATTCCAAGAATCTCTTCTCGACAAATTTGCCCTAAGATGATGCAAAGTAAACTCAACTTGCACCGGAAGATCACCGGGAACCGCACTCGTCCTGGTCGCATTCTCCGGCCGTTCCGTTCTCCTCTGTTCAACAATAATATCGTGGTACATCGGTCTGAACTTGATCTGAAACGCCCTGTAAGAGAAATACGGCAAGAGAGCGGAGAACACGACGAGGACAAGAGTGAGCCAACACATCGGACTCGGTGCTGATGTCTCGACCAGGACCTGAAACGCGGTCGTGGAGAATGTTGGAGGAAGAGCACCGTAGACGACAAGAAACAGATACCAGAACCCTATGCTTCCCCAGATGAAGCAATGTTGGATCCAGGTGAAGTAGTTTATCGAAATCGCCATTTGGCTATTCACGGTCCAGACCACGCAAGTGTACATCGTGACTCCGAGAACCGAGTAATCGACTACTTGGCCATCGATCCGGAAAGCTTGAGCCGCCATTGTGTTGATTGCGAGGAAGAAAATGATCATGGAGCTTATGATTCCGTTCAACATCCATCCGAGTATCCGTTCCCAGCTGAACAATATGTTCTGTACTCCTTCTTGGTACAGTAACGGATACTGCGGAAAACAAAAAAAAATCAAGAACCGCAAAGTGAGTGTTTTTAATCAAGAAAATTCTTTACCTTGAGACAAAGGCGAGCAGAGACGTCTTGATCGAAGACTCCGAGGGCGATGACGGGAAGCGAAGTGAAGAAGACGTTGTAGCACGACATGTACCAATCGTTATAAGCTGGTTTTCCAGAGAAAGCAGCATAGGCTTCGTACCAAAACAGCGTGAACCCGAATGTGAGGTTCTTGTAGAAGAAGTAGCATATCTGAATTCAACAAATAGAAAACTGAAATAAAGACCAAAGACTAAAAATTTAAATCATGCAATGAGAAGATCACAAACCAAACTGATGATTGAATATCCGAACAAGCCGTTAAAGCTTTTTTACCATAATAGCTATTCTTCTATAACACCAATGTCCGTGAACAAGCAACAAACGCTCCAGAAACCGAAACTGAGTGATCGCAAAATCACTAGCCATCACTGCCTGTAAGAGAAAACTTTCAGAGCTCTAATGATCGTTTCATAGTAAATAGAAGAAGAGCTAATCAAATCTTGTTACCTGCATTCCTTCGGCACCACTTATACCAACTCCAATATCGGCTTCCTGAAGCATTCCAACATCATTTGCGCCATCTCCAATGGCCAGTGTTGTTCTACCTGTCCCGCTTTTTACCAATCTTGTAACCTAACATACATATATATTCTATGCCTCTCAATCAGATTTCTTCGACGCGTAAAAAGACAAGTGATGAAACCATAATGAAAAGTGTTGACGAATCTTACGAGAGCCTTCTGTTTTGGTGAAGACCGGCAACATATAACAGAATTACATCGAATCGCAAGTTCCAAGAACTCTTTCTCCAGCTTCTTGTCCAATGCAAAAGTTAATGACTTCCCATCAATCACTAAACCAAACATCTCCGGATTTTCATTAGCTGAATTGCTGCCCATTGCTGCAGCAGTTTGTGACATTCCTTCTCGTAACTGTTTTTTAATACTCTGAAAAGAAGCCTATTAACAAACAAACAAACAAACAAAAACTTCTCATCACTTCCCATGAACATAGATTCTCGTCAAGTTTTAAAAGTTATGTGCACGGAAACAAAAAAAAACAAGAGAAACAAACTACCTTTGCAACAGCATCTTTGTCTCCTTGTTTTTCTAATGCTTCGACATCAGGTGAATCTAGAGTTATCAAAATCTTTTTCATGGCTTCTCTTAAGAGACTACAAGCATATCTGCCAACCACATCACAAGCTTAATACATTTTAACTCTTAAAAGAACAAAAATGAAAATCAAGAGAAGATATGAGAAATCTAAAATACCCGATATTAATTGCAGTTTCTGTCTTATCCCCGGTTAAAACCCATATCTTGATCCCAGCCTGAGATAGTTTGTCAATACAATCTGGAACCTTTTTACATGAAGAAAAATAAAGGAAATAGCAAAAGTAAGTCCAAGACGAATCGAAATCCTTCTCCATCTTATCAGAAGAAGCTGAAAGAATAGAGGAAACCAATTTTCTTGTTTTGTTATACTTACACCCTTCTGGAGTTTATCTTCCACTGCAGTAGAGCCAAGAAGAATCAAATCCTTCTCAATTTTATCAGCAGCTGCATCAATTAAAGCATCTCTATCTTCAGTGACCAAAGTTTTGGCTTTCATAAACTCCTCTTCCCAAATTCTGTACTCGTCTTCATCGACTTCTCTGTATGTAATCACCAAGGTTCTTAAACCTGCCTCCGCATACCTCTTGACGTGTTCCTTTGTCTCTCTCTCATTTTGGCGTCCGTGTTTTGCAAGTCGTTCGAACATTACACTGTATACACATGACAGAAGAAAATATTTCCCACTGAATCATATAGGTTATATATACTTTTAAGATTTGAGCTTCTCCAGAAAGAAAAAAAGTATCAACCTGTCTGCGCCTTTTGAAAGCAACAATAACCGGTTTTCTGGATTTCGCACAATCACCGACATTCTTTTGCGTGAACTGCTGAACTCTAGGACATGATGCAGCTCATATACTCTGAACATTCCAAAGAAATGTGACAACTTTAGAAATGTTGTGTTCTCATGTTAGCCAAAAAGAAAGATCTTTGAGCTTCGATTACCTACCTGTCTACTTTTTCACCGGTCATGTGGCCAATTTCGTGCAAGGAAATATTAGTTTGAGACCTTGCAAAGAATTCAAATCCAAGCTCACGAGAAGCTATGACGAAGGCAGCTTCGTCGGGAGACTCAGCCTCATAAGTGATCTCTCCAGTATCACTGTTTACATCAGGAATAGCAGTGTGGCAAATAGCCAACACCCTGAAAAACTTCTGGATGAGTTCTGCATGTGGTTGATTAACCCATTGCCCATCTACTATTCTCTCATCCCAGAAGTTAAGCCTTTAACCGGCTTTGTCGAATTCGCTTTTATCTCCTTAACGGATAAAGAATCACCATCAGCTTCTTCATGAGGTGTCATACCCTTTTGCTTTCTCAAGGCCATTTCAACTTCCGTCATACCACGCCCATAAGCGGTTCCAGCAATCGAACATTTCACAAACTCCATTGAGTTGCAAGTCAGAGTACCTGTTTTATCCGAGAGGATCGTATCCACTTGACCGAGCTCTTCATTGAGGTTAGACGTCCTTGCACGAGCAGGCCTGTCTGCTTCCTCGTGGTACATCTCTTGGTCTTGGTTGATGAAAATACTCTGCAAGACCTTCACAACCTCAATCGACACATACAACGATATCGGTATCAAGTAACCGTATAGCATCAGAGCCGTCAAGAAATGAAAGAAAGCAGCAAGAACCGCTCTCCTTGGGTCATAGAAAACAGTAGCCTGGTCCGGTCTAAAATACCATCGAGTTAGCTTCCGATTACCACCGAGATCACTTCTCGTTATAATCCCGAAGAACACGGATCCAACAAACGATATCGCAATCAAGGTAATGAAGAGGATGTAAATGATCTTGTCCATTTTTCTCTCAATCTTGCTCCTCTTTGAAGGAGGATCAGTAGCGTTCTGCATCACTTTGGTGTCATGGCCCGTGAAAACAACCACTCCGTGGACGTTATCCGTGTTTTTCAGCTTCGAATCTCTCAAGAGCATCTGCTGAGGAGAGAGAGGATATTGCTTCCCTTGGAAGTGAAGTGTCCCTACAAAGGAGTAGAGATGCTCGTTTGGATCCTCACATTTGATCACCCCCCTGAAGTTCTTGATTGACTCTTCATCGGATGTGATCTCCAACGCGTGCTTTAGCTTCAGATTAGTCTCACCGTCGAGATTCATGGTTTCAACATAACAAATCCCATCTTCGTAGCTAGACGAAAGAAGAAGAAGATCAGCTGGAAAGTAATCATCCTTGTGAACCTTCACAAGATCACCAACTCGGAGATTTTTCCACTTCGTTTCCCCAAATACGCCGTTTCTACCACAAACTTCCACTTTCCTATTGTTAGCTTCAACGTCCTGTTACACAAAGAAACATTAAAAAAAGATCCGAATCTATAACATCATATATCCAAAATACAAAAAAACAAAGCCCATACTTGTTTCCTTCTCCTCCAATCTTCAACTCCTTCTTTGACCATCGTCGCACCGATCACAATTAAGAGCGGTGCAAGAACGCTAGGGGCGGTGTAAGGAGCCAAAGGGCTAAACGAAACGAAACGAAAGCGACGACGAGGAAATATATATTTGCAACTCTTCTAAACTGCTCAAACAAGGACTTGGGGATGAAATTAACAGCTGTGTACTTGGTGGTTGATACATAGTTCCCTCTGTAATTAAGCTGGAGAGCCTCGGGATTATCCGGATCATTACAGAACACGACTCTCGAGTAACCTCTTAACCCAATCTGAGAATGATCTTCTCTAGAGAAAGGCTTAAAACACTTGAAAGAATACAATTTACTCAAACGCACCACCCCTTTCCTCTCTCCAGCCATCTTTAAAAAATATATATATATATATCTTTCTTCCCTTAAAAAGACAAATTTTCTCTAGAAATCAAGCCTGAGTTCTCTCTGTTCCACTACTCGTTTTCTCAAATCACCAAAACGAATCAGAGGAGATTTCGTTCTCAACACGAAAATTACTATTTTCTCAAGTTGTTGAACACAAATTTCAAACAACAATCATGAATCACCCACCAGATCACAAATCCATCTCCAAATGTAGTAGCTGATGATAATAATCAGCTAGAATCTAATTTAGAGAGAAAAACAAAGAAGAAATCAAAATCAGGGATGATAAGAAATATAGAAGCTGCACTAAACAGTAACTACTAATCGAATTAAAAAAAAAAAAACATTCTGACCAAAAAAAAAAAACATTTGTCTGAAAGATCCCTTACTTGGTCCCAAAGATCTAATTCCTTGCAGAGTAAGATCTTTTTGGAATCTGTCAGAAGGTTTTTTCAAGCCCATTAGACCCCCTTGCTCTTTCTCACGTCGCTTCTCGTAGTTCGCAAATCTTCTCCTATATGATAAACATCGGTGACCGTTTTGCTAAACAATCCAATCAGAGGCTTGGCAACTAGTTTATTAATCGGTAACTACCTCCGCAGGTGTGGGTCATTCTAAATGTGAGAAGCTGCTTTATACACCAGAGGTTGGTTGATCAAAGCGAAGAAGGTTTAATTTGATATATTTTTTATTGTAATGTTTTCAACCGCTTATACTGTAAACTTTTGAATCATTTATGCGCTCAAAAACTTGCGTCCTACAAAAATACAAAAGAAGAATCAAAGTGAAACAAAAATAGATTTGATGAAAAGGGTGATGCTCATATTCTATGGGTGTAATGTGAGTCTATCAAGCCGATGGCTTTCAGTACGAGGAATTACTTTTACAACCATCGCACCAAACCCAAATGAGATCCAATTTTACTGCAAAATTACACAAAGTCTCAACAACAAATCAAATTGTCGCAGAACTATTATCTCATAAAAACGAGGCTCAGAGTTTTGCATAATCTACTCAAGGAAGAGTTTATCAGGCTCTTCTCATACAAGAGGTGTCAGAAATAATTAAGCAATAATCATCCTCGCCAATATCATATATTTCAAAAAACCAAAAATAAACAAGTTACTTTCATTTTCAAGTTTTATTCAGTTTTACTCGACTCGTCTTTAAAGGTTCTGCAACAACTCAAAATAAATTGGTATTCCAAATCATATGATTGACAAAAAACCCACAAAATTCCAATGATCTAAAATTACGAAAGACAACAACAGTACAGATCTTCAAAATCTAACTAACAAAAAGATTTAAAAATGGGTAGTGCTCATATTCTATGGGTGTAATGTGAGTCTATCAAGCCAATGGCTATCAGTACGAGGAATTACTTTTACAATCATCGCACCAAACCCAATTCGAGATTCAATTTGAAATACTTCAAAAGAAGTAAAAACGAAACAGATGATTTTATCCCTGGATCAATTCTCTAAAAAATTAAAAAGGAGTAATTGAAAACAAGAGAGGCTCAGAGTTTTGCATAATGTGCTCAAAGAAGAGTTTATCAAGCTCTTCTCATACAAGAGGTGTCAGAAATATTAAGCATTATTCATCCTCGCCGACATCAAATACTTTCGTATCATACAGGAAAAACCAAAAAACCTCACATAGATATTAAATCAGAAGACTCAATAACGAAAAAGCAAAAAAAAACATAGAAACGGCGGAGATGGAGGTATAGGAATTAGGGTTTTTTTAGAGTCAATGATGTGAAAGATGGAGGAGCATGAACCTTATTTATAGATACTTACTGGGCCTTTAAATTAAAGCGTTTCTCGTTTAGCGGGTTTACTTGCAGAGCTTTGTTTTCGGACATCACAAGATTAAGATGAAAGGGCCCATTGGGCCTAAAATTGAATCACAAAATTAAAAAAAAATATTGTTATATTTGTTCTGCATAGAATTGGCAAATTATCCGGAATCGAAAAACCGAACTGAATCGAAATAAAAGATATCAAACCAAACTGGAAACAAACCCGAACCGAATTGAAAACCGAATAGGTAGCTAAAATATCCAAAATATAACTATATACACAATAATATTTGTTGTATTTACACTTTAAATAACTTAAATACCCAAAATTACAATTACAAATCGAATATTAGTTATGTTTAGACGAAATAACTAAAATACTCGAAATACTTGAAAATTTTTAGTTATATTTGTCAAATAAATATTTTTTTTTGCAAAATTGAATTAAACAACAGAAATCTAATAAATTAGGTATTTTAGATAAATTTTGGATAATTCGGATATCCGGAACCGACCCGAAATCAAAAGAAATCCAACCGAAAAAACAAAATATCCGAATGGATCATATTCTTTAGAACCAAAATACCCTAACCTAAAAAAAATCGATCCTAACTCAAACGGGTACTCGAGGCTAGTTATGCATGAATAAATAGCCTCAGGCTTTGAAAACTCTCGTCTCCTAAAAGCTAGATAGTGTCTTTCGACTAATTAACAAACAGACTTTAAGAGGAACGAACAATCATCTTTCTTATCTTGTCCACCAAGTTTCTTGATTCGTCTTCAAGTTTCATCTTCAGTACTTGTGTAATCTCTCCCTCTGATTGATCCAACAATGCTCTCATCTCATCAAGCTTCTTTTTCAAACACTCGATTTCCATTACGCTCTTTCTGGTTTCATCTTCCTTCTTCTCATTTGGGTTTTCAAGTGAATCAGAGGAAGGGTACTTGAGCTTGAATGTAACGGTGGAAGTAGTAGCGAATGGACATTTCTCTAATGACTTGTAAAAGGCTTCCTGACCAAATCATCTTTTGAAGGCAGAGTAGAACCAAAAGGTCCAACACCAGCCTTAATAAATAGCTCAACACCTGATAATTGCTTCTCAACTTCTCTCTTGTTCTTCTTCTTCTTCACCGTCTCATTCGGTTCATTTCTGGTTTGCTCTCTCTCATCCACTACTTCCTGCTTCACTTCAGGCTTCTTATCGTCATCTGAAATGTTTCTCTTTTGAATCTTGTTATTGGCTCCATTATAATATGTAAAACTTCGATAAACGGACACGAACTCTCTTATCATGTCACACGAGCTATTATAGTCTTCTGAATATAGTGTGCCAAGAGCCGCCTCACGGATTAGATTCAGTGTTTCCTCTGGTGCAGCTCCCAAAGCTATGGCTCTTACAGCAGCATTCTTCGTTATTCTCACTGCTGCTCGGATCTGACTTGATTCAGATTCTAGTTTGGTCTTTCTCGCTCTCCAGCTAAAATCCGTCATATATTCTGGCGAAAGATACTTGCTTTTCTTCCTCTCTCTTTTACCTGTTTGCACAATAATAGTCTCGCCACTTCCATTGTTCCTTTCAACACTTGAAGAAACATCAAACCTGGGCCTTTTGCAGAGCGAGGCCAATGGAGTTGATAAATCAACAGTTATTTCGAGACCCGAATCATCTTTCCTCTCACTCTCTTCTAAATGGTTTGAGTCGTTTGATTCTTCTCTCTTCTCAATCACGTCGCCATCATCATCATCCTCCAAACCCCTTTTGTTCTTCCTCTTCTTCGACCAAAAGCTTTTCCCATTAGTACTAATAATTTCTCCCACTTGCTTCAGATCAGTGTTTACAATCTTAGAAACCTCACTCAATCTTCTCCTCAAAGTAGTAGAACCAGTGGTTGCTACATCAGCAAGATCAACCTTATTAACTTCATCACCATGTTTCCTCTTTTTTACTAGCAAGCCCAGAGCATTTTCTTAGTGATATCTGGCAAGAAGAGTCGTCAAAATCCAACAAATGTTCATCCTCTTTGTCTTCAAGTCCTACGATATATCGATCCTCATCACATTTAGCTAAATCAAACCTTCCTTTAGACCGATAAAAGGCATATATTTTCCTCTTCAAAACTTCAATCTCTAGCAAATCGTTAAAACTAACCGTCCTCGCAAGGCCCTCAACATCCTCGAGAATTTGTCCAGGTCTTTCAAGAACCAAAGACGACACAATCTTTCTTCTAACATCAGGTACAAGAACTCCTTCCTTTATTCCAGAATTCACAGCTACGCGACTAACCAGAGCCTCATCGCAGACCAACAAATGCTCGACATGTTCACCAATCTCTCCCACAGCTTCTTCCACAGCACTGAGAAAGCTTCTGGAATCGCTCGTCTTCGAGAACTCTCTGAAATTCTCCAGAAACGGTTTCAATTGCGATGGACTGCACCAAGCAAACCTCTCATTCCAAAAATATGCTACAAGTAATTTACCCTTCTGCATTTGCTTCAAAGCCAAGTCTGAAGCATCTGAAGAATCATAAATCTTCCCAGGCCACCATTGATGACTATTGACTTCCTCTACCCATACAAAATCTCCCACATGGAACCCATTCTCTTCTTCCTCATCGTCAATCTCTTCTTCTTCTTCTTCTTCTTCTTCGTCTTCATCGTCGTCAATCTCCTCCTCTTCTTCAAAATTATCTCTGGAATCTTGCTTGGTATTCAACAACGAAGAAGCTTCACTCATCACAAAATCTTCGATTGGTCCAGCGTCGTTAACACTCTCCATCTTAACATCGTTTCCCTTAAAATTATCATCAGAACCACCGTTCATATGACCTAAAACAGCTCCATCTTCGTTTTCAGAAACCCTAGCAGCACCAGTCGTTACAAAATTTCCCATCGAACCCGAAGAGTCGGTCTTCTCGTTCTCTCAACACAACCTGTCCTACAGTAAATGCAAACTAAACATACAGACAAAACGACAATGATAAACAAAAAAATCAAAGAAGAAACTTGTACTCGCGACAACAAAAAAATGTCTTTTTTTCACGAGAGAAACACGCAAATTTTACACCTTGAGAAGAACAAAGAAATCGAAATTACCTGAAGAAAAAAAGAGAAGCGGGTATTTTTCAGTTCGAGCAGCGAATCCAGAAACACCTTCTTCCTCGAATCCTGCGGCGCAAACTTTTCGTTTTCCCCCTCTCGAGAGAAAATAAGAAGGAAAAAAGGTATATTTGTGATTGAATGCTTTTGCTTTGCTTATCTATTTTCTTCTGATATCATCATCCCAATATATTCGTTTCCTTTTTGTTTCATCGTACGTTTATTATTAACAAAATTTTAACTCGTGTTTTTCTGATGACATCTACAAGATTTATGAACGTCAACAATTTGCCTACCTCTCTTTTCTTTTTTCCCCTATCCGGTTTTAGCGTTTGAATTTACGATTTTGAATTTTGATACACAAGATTGTTAAAAAAAACTATCAGATTAATGTCCAAAATACAACAATTAGCCATATTTCTTTCTCCTTTGACACCAAAACTCACTTTTTTCTATAAACTACGTGAGCGAGTGTGACGCTGTGTTGTTGTGTCTTATCTCTTCGTTTGAGCTAGGCATTTCAACAAACACGTTGTGTGCAGCTAACAAAGCATGCGTAGAAGGCTAAATCCGCAATGTGAAAAAAAAAGAAACTGATTCAAAGTACAATAATTTCTCAAAGCTGAATCAACAATTCCAAACGCAAACTATACTAACAACAAAAGGACCCATGAGTTCCGAAAAAAAAAAACACACATTTTTATAAAAAAAAGTTCCGATTTTGTTAAAGCTTAAGCAATGGAAACCTTAGCACCAGCTGCTTCGAGCTGCTTCTTGGCTTCTTCAGCTTCATCCTTNCCCCCCCCCCCCCCCCGTTTCAAAGCCTGCAAAGAGGTTTTCATTTGTCACCATCTACGGCGTCTCCTCCCATACCAAAACGCAAACGCAGCCACGGATGCAGCAACAACGACTCCGGTCGCCGCGTGCCATAAATGCAGAGGCTTCTCCATCATCACCATTCTTGAAGACTGCCTCGCCATCTCTGAGCTCGAAACATCCTTGACTTCCGGAACTATATGCTGACTCACCACGGTCTGAGCGAACCCGAGTCCTTCTCTTCCCAATTCTTCTAAATCAGTAACAGCTGGTTTCAACTGTGTCGCCTTTGAGATAGTTTCATATTCTTCTTTAGTCCCTCCTTCAAGAAACGACCCAACAAGGTGACCTTTTTTAACCCAATACGCTCCAAACGCTTTACCGTCTTCATACTCCCCAAAGTGCACAACTTCACCTACAGGGTCTCCGTAGAACTGCCACGAGAAGGCAAAGACCCTTGAGTAGAAAAACGGCAAGTAGTCAAATTCTCCGGTCTTTTCTGGCTCCATGATCGCTGAGACTGCGTGCCGTGCAGATTTCCTAGCCGAGTCCACATGCTCAAGCCTCCTCATTTCACCAAATAGTTTCACTGGAAATGTAGCTACATCGCCTATTGCATACACCGAGCTGTCACTTGACTGCATTTTGCTGTTCACTTTTATTCCTCCTTTCTCTATTGTTAGCTGTCCTTCAAACAAGCTTGTGTTTGGCCTTATTCCGATTCCAACCACAACCAAATCAGCTGGTAACTGGTTGCCATCTTTGAGATTAACCGCCATGACCTGCAAATCCAAATCCCATAAAGCTCATGTCAATACACAAACACAGCGAACAATGCTCAATATTTCATAGTTTCATCATTGGATCAGGAGGCTCCGTTGTTCTATTGACATCTTCCAAGTTGAATCTCAAGCTTAAAAAAATATATCCTAACCTTTTTATTCGAGTCAAACTCAAATGATGTCAAAACCGTTCCTTTGATGAACTTCACTCCTTTAGCCCTGTAGTATTCTTCATACAAACTTGCAATCTTGGGCGTAAAAAGACGCGCCACTGTCATAAGAAACTGAAAAAGGTCAAGCCAACCACACAGACAAGCTTTCTCTTTTACACGTAAGTTGAGTAATAATGGAGAGTACTTACTGCAGTGAGCCTCTGGAAAAACCATGGTCACGTTGATCTTGTTGATCACTAAAGATGCAGCACACTCCATGCCGATGTAGCCACCACCGATAACAACAGCATTCCCATTGGAGCTAGACTGGATCGCAGTGGCAAGCCTATTTGCATCGCCCAGATCTCGTAAGTAACAAACATTTTCAGCATCTGAGCCTTCCACCCCAAACTCTTCGAGCTTCAACGCCTGCTTCCACAGGCCACATGTGACAAGAAGAAGGCCACGACTTTAGCAGTCCAAAGCTCTAAACTTTCAAATAGCACAAATTCCTTTAACAATGTCCAGGATTGAGCAGATTTGCAAAATAAGTGTTCACAGCATCTAACAGACGTTCCAGTATTACAAAACCATTGACTTCAGTCCATTTAAGACTCTAACGATAATAAGTAGTAACAGATTGTAACATCTCAAGGACGATGATATAATGGTGAGAATTAACGGCATTTTTTCACCCGCACACACTCTTACTTTGGAAAAACGAAATCATATATATTATTGTGCAATCCATACCCTGGCACCTGTTGCAATGATCAAGAATTTGTAGCTTATAGTCTCCCCGGTGCTCGATAAAAGAGTCTTCCTCCTCACATCAACGGACTTAACACGAGTTCCAAGGACTAATTCAATTCCTGATAAAAGCATTTCACAAAATTGTCAGAACTTACTCTCATAGTCATAGCCCAAGTAAACTAGTACTTTCTCAAAATTCAAAAGTGCAGATGTAATTACCATGTTCCTTGTACCACTTCGGGGTGAGCTTCTCATCATTAGCCCCAACACAAGTGTGGAAAGAAGGAAGCCGTGCAGGAGCTGCAGATAAGATCGTGGGTTAATCCATACAGAGCCTAATGAGCGAACTATAAGTCTATAACCTTGTTTCTTGAAAACAGTCTATACATCTTAGCTTCCCCTAACTCCTAAAGCAGAAAAAACGCAAGCTACCAGGTTTCTCTTACCTTCTGGCAGCAGAAAACCTTTGCTTAACGCAGGCCTTTCATATGGTGCAACCTAGAGAAAAAAAACAAATGCAGAAGCTAATTACTTACAGAGCGAAACAAACATAGGATATCCATTTTCCTCCGTCTTTAATATTGATTCACAACCAATACTCTCCATAGCAAAACAAGCATGAATGAAACAAACATGAATCACAAATCAGAAGCATTTCTTCCATAGTGAGTTGAGGACTGTTTGGAACTAATCGAGAAATCCATATCCAGAGATGGATAAACGTCACTATTACCATCCTTGGAGGCTAGACGCTAACAATGCATTGATGTGCTATGAGACATGGCAATACTCGATATCTTTAGTCATGTCCAACTTCACCAAAGATCTCGGTATAATACAAACTCCCACCGTATCTCAGATTCATTTCAGCGTGAGGATTCCAAGCAAGAGTTGCAAGTAAGACCCATGTACAGAATTTCAAAAATCTTGAGCAAAAACATAATCTTTTTAAGGAAATCCACACGAAGTTCGTAAAGTAGTCCTATTAGTAGAAAGTATCACTAGCAATAAGGGACAAAAGAGATAAGAGACAAGCCTAATCAATTTCAATCTAATAAGTAAATAACCATCAAACCCACCAAATCCAAAACGAGGTCAAAAGAAACTTTCAATCAAAAACTACTGATAGTAAACACACAACTACAGCAGAGTCACTCGAAATCAGAGTGGAAAATTCAGGTGAAAGAGAGAGAGAGAGCTAATCAATACTTCCTCGCAGGAGGAATTAAGAAAGGACCCACCATGAAAGGAAAAGCGAAACATAGATATTACCTCTTCTTCTTTCTCGCTATCAAAACAATAAATTTCGAATTTAATCAAGAAGAGAGAGAGAGAGAGAGATTTACGGGTTCTTCGGAAATGATGCAGAGTTCGCCATCGGAGACACCTCTCCGCGTGAATTCGAGAGCTGCATAACCAGCAGCAACACCTCCTCCGAGAATTACATACACGAACGCTCTTCCCATGCCGCTCTTCTTAGTTTCTCCCGAACATGTCAAAATCTGTATATGTAATTTTTAGTGAATGTGATTTTCTTTTTAAAAAAAAAAAATCCCCAGGAAAAACTAATATTTTGAGGCACAGAATTATAAATTTCTTCTGTTATCGGATCTTTTTCCACCAGTGAATGATAATCCGACGATTGTATTTGTACATTTACAATAGTACCCTGCTTTGACTTCCTTATTAACGAACGGTGGATGTTAAGTTTAAAAAAACGATTTCACTAGATCTGGACCATCCATTTTCTGGACTGATGATGCAGTGGGACCCAGATTAGCTCTTTGCTTGCACGACTTGCTTGGCCCATCATCATTGGTAAAATGAGTTATAAACAAATATCAAATCGTCAAGAATGAATATTTTCTAAACAGATTAATACTAATATTTAGATGCATCTAAGTTCAGAACTTGAAAACTGATTTTGGATTAGAGAGCAACACAACAAGGGATCCAAACCAAAAACATAGTTCTAGGGTTCTCTAGTAAATAACAAAATAACAAAGTTGTAGATTGATTGTAGAATAAGATAGAGATGTTAGAATTTAACTAATTATAGTTAGCCATGTGTCAAGACCATGAGGTATAGTTGGTATTGGGAAGTGTGGTCGAGATGAGGATATGATGATGCCCCGAATTCAATCCAAAGCGTTAGAAATGAATAATTTTTGTAAATCGCTAGACAAAACAATGCTTTTTATCGTAGACTTGTACTTGGAGCCATAATATCTCTGCCAAGTGGCTCATACACTTATCCTTCTTTTTTTTTATTGTATATTATAAGAACATGAAATAATATTAGGACACGTATTTTGAAATTAACAAAAACCACAATACAATGTTTTTTTCTTTTCGGACTTTAAACTAAAAACCAAGAACCCTCTGATCCTTCTTTATTTTAACACACATTTATGTATTTCTTTACTTAGAAACACGTTAATGTAAGTTTTAAGCTTTTTATGGTGATGAGTTTGCATTGATAATATCTTTAGGGAACTAGAGACAAAGAAACTAAAAAAATTCATATGATTCACGACAGAGTAATACCACAAAATCGGGCTTACCCTTTGGGTTCTTCTACCAATATATATGGGCCTTCTCTCACATGCAGGCCGTAAAGGTAAAAGACATCACACTGTAAAAACAACAAACTGACAATAGTATGAACGATGAACCAATTTTATTGTCCTTTACTCCTTTTTATGTAAATGATTTAATCATTAATAACCCGATGATGATAATCAAAATCTTTTTAGACAGATGAGCCGACTTCAACATTAATTGAATAAATAAAGTTAAAATATGTCATACTAGTCATCGAGACGGGAAGAAAATGGTTTATGCTATATATAGAAAGTACAGCTAAGGGATGAGGCTGCCCAGAGCAACGCAAAAGCAAATAAATGAACAAAACAAAAAGAGAAGGTAAAAAAAAACCCAATTCTTCCACGTTTGTTTATTTGTAAATTATCAACCACTTGTATGTTTGTGACCGACCCGCCATGTGATTTTTCCTTTATAATTCACATGGGAAGTCGACAATTCCCACATGATAAACACGTTGGCCTAATACAATAAATAAACATGTGGCCCAATTCCATATTCCTTTCGAATTCAAAATTATCGTTAAGATAGAATCAAATATAAGCATACTGCATACTGATAGTTTAACCTTAACTTATAAGAAATATATAATGTAGCATGGATATAGTTAAGATACCATGTATTGATCTGAGATGTATATTTAATCATATATTGAGATTTAGGAAAGATGAATGAGAAGAAAAAACTTCATTTTAAGGTACATGTTAAAAACTCTTAATTATATTTCTTTAGCAAAAAAAAAAACAACTCTTATTAATTAGTGTATCAAAAGTTTAAGGCACATAATATAGTATAGCTACTACATTTATTACTTTAACTATTGAGGCTGAAATCAGTTCATGTTATATGCATAAATTCGTATATATACGACTTGTGAATCAATATGATATTCGATCTAAAACTCTATTTATTCAATAGCATCACATCATGATTATTCATGCATACTTCAAAACTTGAATCTTTTAATATTCCAAGAGCAAGTGATCACTTAAACATATCTCTCTCACTTATGTTCTTTTAGTTATAACTTATAAGTTTTATAAATAAAAAAAATGTTTAGTTATTTTATAAAAAAAAATGTTTATAATTTGAATGACGACGTAAAGACCAGACCGGAAAAGATAATCATTCATTGGTTCGTTATAGTGTGCACTTCTTTTCGTTCCGTTTCGTTTTTTTTTCTTTTCATTTTTTATAATGCACTAATTTGTATGCGCGTTAAAAACTTTACGTATCAAATTCAAATTCCAAAAGGAAAAAAAAATATTGAAATATATATATATATATTGCCCGTCAAAAAAAAGAAATTGAAATATTAATTATTCCTATTCTAGCCAATGCATAGAGAAGGGGAAGTGGAGCTTGGATTTATCCTCTACACATGCTTCATTCGGACAAAATGTGTCGTTGGCTAAAGACTTAAAGTTAAAGAAGTTCGGTAAAGCTTAAATGCTTTTGCCGTCTTGCTTTAGTGCTTACACTTCCCGACCTAACATCATGTCCAATATCCATTTACTCTATCCATTTTATACAAATAATAAATCTACACATATTTTCAGGAATATGTCAAATAGTCGACTCATCTTGGCTTTATTATCAGATCAATNAATAATAAATCTACACATATTTATTTTCAGTAATATATGTCAAATAGTCGACTCATCTTGGCTTTATTATCAGATCAATCTATATAAATAATTGCGGCACAATTACTCATTACGTTTCTAGCTCATCGAATCTTATTTTTCATCCCATGTTTGGTATCTTTTTTTAGGTGTAAAATATTTATGGTTTTGAAGTATGGATAAAAAATATCAATGAAAATGAACCATTCTATAAATTGTTCTTTTATTCAAAGAAGTCGATATCTTCGCCTTGAAGGTTGTGGTTTTGGTTAGTGGAGTTAGGCTCACGTCGGGTTCTACATGTTGAATGGCGATGCCCAAAAATGGATAAAAATTGTTGAATAAAGGCAACGAGAACTGTACCAGAAGCTATCTATTTCTAGCCATCATGTGACATGTGTCTTATTGCAATTGGTGAGATTAGGTTCTGTATGTTTATGTCATATATGTACATACACCGATCCACATGTATATACACACGCCTAACTCATGTAGTCATGTGTATGTGAGTACATATATATATATATATATGGACGAACAATCAAGGTTCGTCTCAGTTTCATCATACGCTTATAAGAATTTATCTGTTTTAACTCTTTTTTACGCCTTGCATTACCAGGGAAAAAAAACTGTTTATAAACTGTGCGAGTATGTTAACTATAGATTTAAATGTGGTTAGGTTAATGGATAGTTGTATCGGTCGAGTAAAAAGTTTAATTGGAGCTACCACATCTATTATGTTTGGGGGAGGGAATTAGAACACAAAAATCTCTTTTAATAACTTTTTTACGTACAAACGTACATTTACGGCAAATGACGCAATCATTTGCACTGAATCCATTGTCACATACTACTAACTATAGTACTAGTATTAGATTACGAATAGAATCATTTTATCCCTTATTTTTATTAACGGACCCATTCCGTTTTATGAAGATTGGTCATGTTGTATTTTTTTTTGTTTCATGAAAATTGATGTTTTATTAGTTTTTCAACAAACTTCCCCCCAAACATAATCTTAATATCTAGTTGTAATTAAACAATTTTTAAAATAACAAATTGGTTATAAGGATAGATTAGACATTTTCAATGTTTGAATTTTGTAAGGCACATTCTTAATGTTTGATTAGGATGTGTGAATTGGGGGAATAAATAAACAAACGTTATATCTAAAATAAATTAATCATATGTAAGAAAGTAAATAATATATAGTGTTCTCATATATACATGACAGTTTGACACACGAACATTCCCAAGACAATACAAACATGAATCAGAAAACCAAATGACCCCTTTCAGTTTTATTTATGTATAACATCAAATGGGGTGCAATAAAGTTCAAAACATATATCAAGGATTTAGATAATTAATATAATATATATATATATATATATATATATATATTTTTTTTACCTCCCAAACCTCTGAACAACGAGGCAAAAACCATATACATGTCACGTACTAATCATATTACTCCTAAAAATCACATTTCTCAAAGTAATATTCCATATTTAATTTGTATTCCGATCGATCGAGACTATATATTGATTGATCAATTACCATTGAGTAAATGCATTGATGACCAAATATCATCCATGCCCCAATAGTTTTCACCAGTTTGATCATCAACGGTCATCGGTGCCGGATAATCCGCCGTTGTTGCCGCTGCCCCTGCCGCCGAATAGTTACCCGCCGAATAGTTACCGTAGTTGAATTCCATATTGGTATGTTGATACGACGTTGTTGTAGGAGANATGTAAAGACTTGGTATACATGTAATAGGCGTAGTCCATGAAAATAGTTACCTTAGGGTTTCCGACGACTCCATCGATGATCTGTAATCCATGGAACGTATCGGAAAATGCAAACAAGAACTTAACAAGTTAAGAGTTGAGGGAGTTTGTATTATAGCTGAGGGCGTGTGTGAAGAATGGAGAAGGTGGGAGAAGGTATTTATAGTGAAAATATATAAGAAGGAGAAGAAAAGCAAAGCTGACCATTCTCATATATACTGTATGACCTTTTAAAGTTTTTTTTTTTTTTTGGTAAAACCTTTTAAATTTTTGATAAGATTAATACGAAAACACACAGACACAAATTGAAGTAGATGCCTTAATGCGTGGGGTCGCTTCTCATGGTAAAAATCAGTAAAAAGAATCACAATTTTAGTTCTCTTTTGTTTTGGACGATAGCGAAGATGCTATTATCGTACGTATGTGTGCACGTGTGTGTGAATATTTGATGTCTATCGACTATCGAGTTTATAAACAGGAGCAGCTCAACGGGTAACTAGCGAACACCAAGTAATTTTTTTTTTTTGAAGATATTACACCAAGTATTTTCATGGACAAAAATATATACAAAGGCTCACCGCTCATAAATACAAACACCAAATAACTACGATTGTGTAATTAAATACCATAAAATTTAACTAAAATTTAACGTTTCCTAAACTAAAAAGATCATCTAGCACATTTCCTAAAAACTCTCTATAAAATTAACGTTTATGATTTTTTGGAAGTTTGGAAGTTAATTGTGATATATATATATAAGAATTGTCTTATATTTTGTCACTGGATAATTTTGAACTTGTAGAAATATATATAGCTTAAGAATTTAAAATTTTACTGTATCTATTTTTGCAAAATGGTTGTGCTAATATTGAAAAGACATTAGGGGGCGGGGGGAGGGGGGGTTGTATTCAATCTAATGTTTTGAAGGATTTAAAATTTAAAAAGATTTTAGATGATTTTGGGTGAATTAGCAAAGTTATTATGATTTGCTATTAAAATTTTACGAATTTTCACTTAAAATAATGAGATTTGAATTTTTCATGTTTTTAACTAAAAAATTCCACAAAACATCTTAAATCACTAAAACAATTCTTAAATCTCATGCTTAACAAAGTGATAAAGCTACTTCAAATTGAAATATGAAAATCAATTTGTCACGGTTTAAAAAAAAATATATTAAATAATAAAAATAAAATCTAATTCAAATTTAAATTGAAAAAAAGATATTAAATATTTAAAAATATGTAACAAAATTTAGTTGGAAACCTTTTTTGTGTGCAAAAGTTAGAAACCAAATAATAATAAAAAAGAATCAAAATAAGTAAATAAATGTTATTCTATTAGGCTTTTTTTATCGATGAGTGATTTCATTTCAGTGTTTTTAATTTTATTTTATTGACGAATGATTATATTTTGATAAATAAGTAAGTGCTACTCTGTTAGAGTTCTATAGCACAGAATAATTTTGTAGCATCATCAATTTTATTTTATCTACTTTTATAGTTTAAAGTATCAAATTATAAATTACAAGCCTAAGTCTAGTATAAGAATAATTACCAATACTACAGTAAAAACCTACGTATTTGTTCAAATAATAAAGACCAACAAAATAAAACTCATAAAGAAGAGATTTCCTGTAGTGATGCGCAAATCTTATACGAACTAGTATTTTTTTTCTTTGTTTTTTTGTCATGAACTTTCGAAACTTATCTTTATCTTTATCTTAAGGTTTTTAACAAAGAAACCCTTCAACTAAAGATAAATCGCGAAAAAACCCCTTAACTATTAATTTAATATAAAAAACCCTCAATTATAAGTCCGTTAATAAAAAAACCCCTCCGTCTACAGTACCGTTAAGATTTTAAAGTTTTTAACAAAAAAAACCCTCAACTAAAGATGAATTGAGAAAAAATCTCTCAACTATAAATTTAGTGTAAAAACCCCTCAAGTTCAGATGTATCAAGTATATATCACTCAACTATAAATTTAATGTGAAGACCCCTCTATTTGTGTCAACAATGACATTAAAAAATAAATAGTCAACATTAAATCAAATACGATTTTGATTGTAAAAATTAACATGGATACAATGTGATAATGAGATTTTCTGTTTAGAAAGTTGATTGAAGAATACATATACATTAAAAAAAATTATACAATTTAATTTATCTAGAGTTTTGAGAAACTGAAATAATTTATCAAGTTGTACAGAAAATTTGATATTTATTTATTCTTCAATTAACTTTCAAGCCACATAATCTTACTATCTGAAATTAAAGTTTGATAATTTTAGCATTTATCATATTGTAAATTTTAGAAATTTAAATATTTTTTCTAATTGAGTTTCGAGATTTTAAATACCTTGCTAGTTTTGAAAGCTATCACATTATTTTAAAATTATCTATGTCATTTTTACAATGCAAAGCGCTTACATTTGATTTATCGTTAACCGTTTAGGTTTTAACGTAATTGTAGATAAAAATGTTTAGGAGTTTTTACATTAAAATTTATAGTTAAGGGGTTTATTCTCAATCATTATTTACTTGAGGGGTTTTTTCATTAAAATCTTTTGAGATTTCGCAAAACACGTGTCACCGTTAAAGTTTTAACGGTATTGTAGACGGAGGGGTTTTTTCATTAACGGACTTATAGTTGAGGGGTTTGTACATTAAATTTATAGTTGATGGTATTTTTCTCGATTCATCTTTAGTTGAGGAATTTTTTTGTTAAAAACACTTATCTTAAAAGCTTATTATGCGTATGCTGAAGATAAGGTTTACTTTCCCATAAAAGCTATTTTTTTAACTGCTGCAATATCATGCTTATTATGCGTATGCATGTTCATGTTGCATTTGCGTCCATATTTCGTAATTATTATTATTATTATTATATTATCATTTATATTCATAGTTATTAAAAAAAGTTCTAAAGTAACAAACTTAATATTAATAAACGAAATTATCCAAAACTCAACTACCAGTTTACGTATTACACCCCCTTTGGGAGATATTAATTCCACATGGGTTCAGGGATTATTTTTCTTTATTATGTGTGCGTACGCGTGTAAATTCATTTGAAATAACTAACTTTCTTATTAATGATAACTAGGAATAGAACCCCCGCTTCACGGAGGTATTTGTCGTATATTAAAATTTAAATAAAATTTATTTTAAATTATTATAAGTGAAAATACATAAAATAAAAAATAATGATAAAAATACCTAAATATTCAAAAAATTGTAATTTTTAAAAAAAAAAAAAAAAGAAGATTAGATGGCATGTGGAAGTTGTCCAGTGATAAGAATTATATCTGTCTCTTATACACATCTAGATGTGTATAAGAGACAGGTATACATGTAATAGGCGTAGTCCATGAAAATAGTTACCTTAGGGTTTCCGACGACTCCATCTGTCTCTTATACACATCTAGATGTGTATAAGAGACAGGACTTGGTATACATGTAATAGGCGTAGTCCATGAAAATAGTTACCTTAGGGTTTCCGACGACTCCATCGATGATCTGTAATCCATGGAACGTATCGGAAAATGCAAACAAGAACTTAACAA